>CM062612.1:61094866-61455961 GCA_025617555.3 Puccinia polysora
TCATTTATCATTTATCATTTATCATTTATCATTTATCATTTATCATTTATCATTTATCATTTATCATTTATCATTTATCATTTATCATTTATCATTTATCATTTATCATTTATTATTTATTATTTATTATTTATTATTTATCATTTATTATTTGTTATTTATTATTTATTATTTATTATTTATTATTTATTATTTATTATTTATTATTTATTATTTATTATTTATTATTTATTATTTATTATTTATTATTTATTATTTATTATTTATTATTTATTATTTATTATTTATTATTTATTATTTATTATTTATTATTTATTATTTATTATTTATTATTTATTATTTATTATTTATTATTTATTATTTATTATTTATTATTTATTATTTATTATTTATTATTTATTATTTATTATTTATTATTTATTATTTATTATTTATTATTTATTATTTATTATTTATTATTTATTATTTATTATTTATTATTTATTATTTATTATTTATTATTTATTATTTATTATTTATTATTTATTATTTATTATTTATTATTTATTATTTATTATTTATTATTTATTATTTATTATTTATTATTTATTATTTATTATTTATTATTTATTATTTATTATTTATTATTTATTATTTATTATTTATTATTTATTATTTATTATTTATTATTTATTATTTATTATTTATTATTTATTATTTATTATTTATTATTTATTATTTATTATTTATTATTTATTATTTATTATTTATGATTTATTATTTATTATTTATTATTTATTATTTATTATTTATTATTTATTATTTATTATTTATTATTTATTATTTATTATTTATTATTTATTATTTATTATTTATTATTTATTATTTATTATTTATTATTTATTATTTATTATTTATTATTTATTATTTATTATTTATTATTTATTATTTATTATTTATTATTTATTATTTATTATTTATTATTTATTATTTATTATTTATTATTTATTATTTATTATTTATTATTTATTATTTATTATTTATTATTTATTATTTATTATTTATTATTTATTATTTATTATTTATTATTTATTATTTATTATTTATTATTTATTATTTATTATTTATTATTTATTATTTATTATTTATTATTTATTATTTATTATTTATTATTTATTATTTATTATTTATTATTTATTATTTATTATTTATTATTTATTATTTATTATTTATTATTTATTATTTATTATTTATTATTTATTATTTATTATTTATTATTTATTATTTATTATTTATTATTTATTATTTATTATTTATTATTTATTATTTATTATTTATTATTTATTATTTATTATTTATTATTTATTATTTATTATTTATTATTTATTATTTATTATTTATTATTTATTATTTATTATTTATTATTTATTATTTATTATTTATGATTTATTATTTATTATTTATTATTTATTATTTATTATTTATTATTTATTATTTATTATTCATTATTCATTATTCATTATTTATTATTTATAATTTATTATGTATTATGTATTATCCATTATTTATGATTTAGTGGAGGCTACACAACGTGATTTTAGTTGTTTAGTGTGCTGTACAAATCAAATGGGACGTGTAGCATGCCACACAGCCCATTTGAGCTGTGTAGCGTACCACACGGCCCATCTGAGCCATGTAGCATTCCACACGGCCCATTAGGGCGTATCAGAGTTAAGCAAACCCACCATTTTTGAATGGTGGGTTTCAAACCCAATCTGCCATTTCAAACCCGCCATTAACAATCAAAAAAAACCCACTTATTTCACATCAGACCTGTCAGATTTACCTGGAAACAAGTGGGTTTTTTCAAATAAAGTATTTAAAGGCTTCCACCACCTGTCCATGTCATCCACCCCTGGCTCCCCACTGCCTTCTACCTTCAACCTCATTGCAAAATTTTTTTACCTCCAGCCTCATCATAAAAAGATTCACCACTCTCATCACTTTATCACTCCCATCATCAATCTCATAAATTTTTCACCCTCATCACTTGATCACTCACCAATTTATTTCTCTCATTGCTTCATCGCTCTCATTGCTTCATTGCTCTAATTGCTTCATTGGTCTCATTGCTTCATCAGTCTTATTACTCTACCTCCAACAAGAACTTGTACCTCCAACCTCATTCAAAGAATCCAATCATTGTTTTATTGCTCTTTTCACTTTATTGCTCTCATCACTTCATATCCCTCATCACTTTATCTTGCTTGTCACTTTATCCCTATCATCAACTTATTGCCCTTACTCTTTCCAAATGGCCACTCAGCAAACCTCCCCCTGCAAGTCCACACAAAAGTCCAACACACCAAAGCAAACATTGCCAAGGAACTCCACAACAAACAATCCTCCCCCATCAGCTTCCAAGGGATCAAACAGTCCTCCCCCATCAGCTTCCAAGGGCTCAATTCAGCTCAAGAGAGCTGATCACATCAACCTGGTCAACTGGCTCAAAATTCCCTCCAACCAGGATGCCTGCTTTGGATTGGACAATGAAAGACGGGTTGGCCAACTTCCATCCTCTAAGGTCAATGGTTATCTACTGATGGCCAATGAGCTCAAGAAAAAAACAAAAGGTAGGCTGGATCTGTCACCCAAAAAGATGAGGAAGCAATTCAAGGATTATTCAGCCAAGTACAAAAAGGCCCACTCCATGTCAATCTACACCGGCTTTTTTTATCACCAACTCTGACAAAGCCAAGGGAATCAACTTGGTGGTTGATAAGTTTGACTCCATTTGTCCTTATTATATTCAAAGGGATGAAATCTTTGGAAAGAAGGCCAAAATCACCCCCCTAGCTGCTTTTGATGCCCAAAAACCCAATTCAGTTGACGCTGAGGAATTGGCTGGGGATGCTCAGCCTAGCAATGGTGATCCCAAAGAACCATATGAGTGGCCCCCATCCAATGCCAAGGAGGATATTCAAACAAAATCAGCTCCAATCACGTCTACTCCTGCGTTGATTGAGGAGTCAAACCATACCTTGGACCCCTCCCCTCCTTCTTTGGATTGCTCTCTTCCTGGGTTAGCAGATCTCATCAACCTTGCTGATGTGGAACAAGATACTCCTCAGTCTCCATTACCCTCACATTGGTTCAAGTAAGGAACCTAGCTCTTTTCTCTTCCGTTTGGTTAATCCTGACTGATTTAGATTGTAAAAAAACAGGCTCAACCATTCCAGAATGGCCAAAGACTCAAGCCAATGGGGCCTCCCACATTGCCTTTGAACACTAGTGACAACTTTCAGACTCAAACCTCCTCTGCCAAGGGTAAGCAAATGGCCTCCAATTCCATCAATATCAACCACAAAAGTCATCAAAAGATGGGAAACACTTCCTTTTTTTTGGGCTTTGAAGAAATCATGGAGAAGCAAGCGTCATGTAAGTCTATTGGTTGAAATTGCTTTCTAAATCATGCTCATTGTTTTTCCCCTGCAAAAAGCAGTCAAACTACAAATTTAATCCAAAAAACTTGATATTGAAAAACAAAAGTGGGATTGTCAACTGGCCATGGATGTTCAAAAGCAGAAAGCCAAGAGTTTGGCTCATCAAAAAAAATGGGATGCTAAGTGGAATTTGAAACAGGCTGAGCTAGATTTTTAAAAAGAGGAAAAGGAGAAGGATTGACAGCAAGCACAACTGGAAAAGGAGAGGGAACAACTTGCATCCAAAAAAAAGGATAAGGTATCAGTAGCCTTGGCTTGCATTGGTAGCAGTAGGACAGTAGACAAAATACAGCAGATAAATTGAATGCTGGGCTTGTACATATATTTGCATGGGTGAAAGAAAAAAAAATTATTGTTGATTACAACATTTGAGAATATTCTTAACCCCACCAAAATACAGCTCTTTGAGCCATGTACAGAGCTGCTTAAACAGCTCTGTAGCTGTGAATTTAACATTACCCTGTTCATTTTTTATTTGTTATTTGTTATTTTTTATTTGTTATTTGTTATTTTTTATTTTTTATTTTTTATATTTTATATTTTATATTTTATATTTTATATTTTATATTTTATATTTTATATTTTATATTTTATATTTTATATTTTATATTTTATATTTTATATTTTATATTTTATATTTTATATTTTATATTTTATATTTTATATTTTATATTTTATATTTTATATTTTATATTTTATATTTTATATTTTATATCTTTTATTTTTTATTTTTTATTTTTTATTTTTTATTTTTTATTTTTTATTTTTTATTTTTTATTTTTTATTTTTAATTTTTAATTTTTAATTTTTTATTTTTTATTTTTTATTTTTTATTTTTTATTTTTTATTTTTTATTTTTTATTTTTTATTTTTTATTTTTTATTTTTTATTTTTTATTTTTTATTTTTTATTTTTTATTTTTTATTTTTTATTTTTTATTTTTTATTTTTTATTTTTTATTGTTTATTTTTTATTTTTTATTTTTTATTTTTTATTTTTTATTTTTTATTTTTTATTTTTTATTTTTTATTTTTTATTTTTTATTTTTTATTTTTTATTTTTTATTTTTTATTTTTTATTTTTTATTTTTTATTTTTTATTTTTTATTTTTTATTTTTTATTTTTTATTTTTTATTTTTTATTTTTTATTTTTTATTTTTTATTTTTTATTTTTTATTTTTTATTTTTTATTTTTTATTTTTTATTTTTTATTTTTTATTTTTTATTTTTTATTTTTTATTTTTTATTTTTTATTTTTTATTTTTTATTTTTTATTTTTTATTTTTTATTTTTTATTTTTTATTTTTTATTTTTTATTTTTTATTTTTTATTTTTTATTTTTCATTTTTTATTTCTTTTTTCTTTTTTCTTTTTTCTTTTTTCTTTTTTCTTTTTTCTTTTTTCTTTTTTCTTTTTTCTTTTTTCTTTTTTCTTTTTTCTTTTTTCTTTTTTCTTTTTTCTTTTTTCTTTTTTCTTTTTTCTTTTTTCTTTTTTCTTTTTTCTTTTTTCTTTTTTCTTTTTTCTTTTTTCTTTTTTCTTTTTTCTTTTTTCTTTTTTCTTTTTTCTTTTTTCTTTTTTCTTTTTTCTTTTTTCTTTTTTCTTTTTTCTTTTTTCTTTTTTCTTTTTTCTTTTTTCTTTTTTCTTTTTTCTTTTTTCTTTTTTCTTTTTTCTTTTTTCTTTTTTCTTTTTTCTTTTTTCTTTTTTCTTTTTTCTTTTTTCTTTTTTCTTTTTTCTTTTTTCTTTTTTCTTTTTTCTTTTTTCTTTTTTCTTTTTTCTTTTTTCTTTTTTCTTTTTTCTTTTTTCTTTTTTCTTTTTTCTTTTTTCTTTTTTCTTTTTTCTTTTTTCTTTTTTCTTTTTTCTTTTTTCTTTTTTCTTTTTTCTTTTTTCTTTTTTCTTTTTTCTTTTTTCTTTTTTCTTTTTTCTTTTTTCTTTTTTCTTTTTTCTTTTTTCTTTGTTCTTTGTTCTTTGTTCTTTTTTCTTTTTTCTTTTTTCTTTTTTCTTTTTTCTTTTTTCTTTTTTCTTTTTTCTTTTTTCTTTTTATTTTATTTCTATTTTTTTTATTTATGTCTTATTTTTTATTTTGGGTGTTATATTTTTCATGCCCCCAAGCTTTACATCTCAAATCTTTTCCAATTTTTAACATTTTCTTTTAGGTTGATGATAAATTCACAACTCCCAGTTGTGTGGGAGTTGTGTACGGCCCCGCAAAATCCAATTAAAACGTGGGGGCCCATACACGCGTCAAATGGGTTGTTCCAAACACAATTTTCTTTTTTTTATCTATCTATTTATTTTAATTATTGAATTATTTAATTTTTTATTTATTTATTTATTTATTTAATTATTTATTTCTTTATATATCCATTTAATAGAGTATTGCCCCCAAATTATGGGACTGATTGGTATTCAAATTTTTTGAATGATAAAAATCAAGTTGCAAATCTGTGGAATTGATTAAAAAAATTGGCCCTAGTGTATTTAATGTGATATTTTTTCAAATAATTTAATCAAATTGGAAATCTATGGGATGGATTCAGAAAATTGGCTGTAATTTATTGCCCCCCAATTTGGGAAATGGATCAAATAGAAATAATATGAAAAAAAGGGATGTTCTTTAAATGTGGTAAATCTGGGGAATGGATTAAAAAATTAGTGAAAGGAACCATTTCTCAAGTATTTAAACATATAACCAATTAAAAAAAATCATATATCATTGAAATCTCAGTATTTAATTTCAATGATGGATGGCATTCAAAACCTCACCATAAAAAATGTTTTCAGTTTCAAATGAAATCTTGTTTCCACCTTTCAACCACTTCCTTTGTAAAATTTCTGGATCTACACCTTGAAAATTCAAACTATAACTACCCATGGGTGGAAACAGGATCTTGAATATAAAGAACAACATTTGAAATTGTATAAAATTGTGATTTTTTAGTTTTCAATGAGAATCCCAAATTGACTGGGAACTGCTTTCAAATCATTTGGAAAGGCAGAAAGCTTTCCTCAGGGTCAGAAATGAAGGTTACGCATGGAATGGCCATCACTCTTCCTAAGTAATTGAGCATGCACATGAGTCATTGGTGCTTCATCATAGATTATAAAATAAGCTTTTTTGAGAAATTAATCCTTTTTGCAATGCTTTGGTATGTTTTTTGATGTTAATATCTCATTTTTCAGAACTCTTGCATCTGTAATTCCAGAGTGAACTAAATCTTCCACTGTGAAATTGAAGCAATGATTTCATACTAAAAGTGGGTTTTCTGGCTGAAAAAGTCCCAATAGCATTCTGAATAACTTCCTTAGTCCAAAAGGGTGGATATCATCATTGGCTTATTGCATTTTTTTAAAAAAATGATTATTAACCTCAAGTAAGACCTTGGCCAAATCTGACTCTCTGAAAGTTTGATAAGAAATTCTATTTACTTGCTTTAGGTTGTCAAATGCAGTAGCACCAACAGAGTTTTTTGACAACAAACTGAGAAACCACCTTTCAAAATCTGAAGGATGAAAAGTGTAAATTCACCCAATTGAACAGCCACCTTGATAGTGCCTGTATTCTATCCTGAGTGAATGAAATGTGCAGTTTTTTGGAAAATCAGGTTATTTCATTCTTGTTGCAAAACCATTAATTATATTTATTTTGAAATTTTATGTGAGCATAGTTTTCACTTGGGTTGAAATTTGAAGAACTTCATCCAGGGCTTCATCTGGCTCAAAAAAACATTTTGATGTTAGGAAGATAAATATCAAACCTATACCTGCAAATATTTTAACATTCATGTGGGGCATCAGTTTTTTTCTAAAAGATAAATATTGTAAGGAGAAAACCAGGAATTTTGAATGAGGAAGTTTGTATGATTCCTCCTCAGTGAAATGGTAATTTTATTCTGGTGTTTTTCATATATGGGATAACTTATTTAACCACCAATTGTAAAAAAACTTTAGCAAATGTGGAACCACAAATTAAGGGCAGGAGGAAATTCTTCTATGTAATAAATTTAGAAAGTGATTTGAGAAAAACTGAATTGTGTTGATATGGGTTGAGGGGGAAGTGCATCAAATAAGGGGGTTTATATAAATGTTCAATGTTCCAAATAAATTTAAATTTTCAATTTTCAAAAAAAAATCTTGAACCAAGTTAGGAATTAGTGCTTACTACATGTGTTTTAAATGTCCTGTGTTACAGTCCTTGTTACATGTGTTTTCCTTAGTTACATGTGTTGTCCTTAGTTACATGTGTTGTCCTTGGTTACATCTTACTATGTGTTTTTTCAATTTCCTCTGTTACAGTCCTTATAACATGTGTTGTCCTTAGTTACATGTGTTGTCCTTGGTTAAATGTGTTGTCCTTGGTTATTTAAATGTTCAAAGTTCAAAAAAAAAGCTTGGAACAAGTGACAAATTAGTTTTCATTACTTATGTTGTCAATTTCCTCCGTTGAATTTCTTGTGTCCTTGTTGCATTTGTTGGCCCTGTTAAATTCCTGTCCTTGTTAAATTTGTTGGCCCTGTTACATGCATTGGCCCTCTGTTCCATTCCTGTCCTTGTTACATTTGTTGGCCCTGTTACATGCATCCTAATATATACATACAAAGAGGTATTTGAAAATTATTAAACAGGAATAAACCCAAAACTTACATATGTACATAAATCACACAAACCCAAATACATTCAAAGAGAAAGTTGAAAAGTATTAGAAAGGAATAAACACAAACTTAACATATGTACATACATCATAAAAACCCAAATAAATACAAAGAGATAGTTGAAAAGTATTAAAAAGGAATAAACACAAACCTTACATATGTACATTCATCATACAAACCCAACAAACCTTACATATGTACATACATCATACAAAACCAAATACATACAAAGAGATAGTTGAAAAGTATTAAAAAGGAATAAACACAAACCTTCCATATGTACATTCATCATACAAACCCAACACACCTTACATATGTACATACATCATAAAAACCCAAATACATACAAAGAGATAGTTGAAAAGTATTAAAAAGGAATAAAAACAAACCTTGCATATGTACATACATCACAAAAACCCAAATACATACAAAAAAAAGATTGACTGAAAAAAAATGGACAGAGAAAAAAAACAGCTGAAAAAAAGCAAACCAAAAAAAAGGGGACTGAACTGGATGCAAGAGGTGGAGTGGGAATTTCTTTTGGAAATAGCGGACTGGGAAAAAGTAGGCAGAAAAAAAAATACAGAGGAAAAAAATTGACTGAAAAAAAAGCATCTGAAAAAAAAGCAAACCTAAAAAAAAGAGGACTGAACTGGATGCAAGAGGTGGGGTGGGAATTTCTTTTGAAAAAAGCGGACTGGAAAAAAGTAGGCAGAAAAAAAATACAGAGAAAAAAAATGGATTGAATAAAAGCAGCTGAAAAAAAAGCAAACCTAAGAAAAAGAGGACTGAACCGGATGCAAGAGGTACATACACAAAGACCTCAAAAAATGAATACTAACCCAAGGGCCTTGATGCTGGGTGGGGCGTGTGAGTTTTTTCAATCTTTTTCTATTTATAGATTTATATATTTATTTATTTATTTATTGATTGATTTATTGATTTATTGATTGATTTATTTATTAATCAATCAATCAATTTATCTATTTTAAAAAAAAAATCAACATACTTTGATTTTTTGGTTGATTTCTGTTTTTTTTTTTGAATTTTTATGCAATTCATTTTAATTTTTAATTTTTGTTATTTTGGCCCACAAAACTTGTAGTTGTGTGGCATGCTAAACGACTGCATTTGAGTGGTGTACAGCCCCACAAAACTCAAATGTAGTTGTGTAGGGTGCCACACAACACAGAACCGTTATGTGTGGGCTAGGGCCCCACACAACCAAATCAACGCGCGGGGGCCCATACACGCGTCAAATGGGTTGTTCCAAACACAATTTTCTTTTTTTTATATATCTATCTATCTATTTATCTATTTATTTATTTATCTATTTATTCATTTATTTATTCATTTATTCATTTATTTATTCATTTATTTATTGATTTATTGATTGATTTATTTATCAATTGATTAATTTATTTATTTATTTCAACTAAACAATCAACATATTTTGATTTCTTGGTTGATATCTGTTTTTTTTTTTTTAAAAAATTTTTTATTCAATTTATTTTTATTTTTGGCCACAACAGTTGTAGTTGTGGGGCATGCTACACAACTACTGTCAAGTTTTGTAGAGGCCACACAACTCAATTTTAGTTGTGTAGCATGCCACACAACTCAAATTTAGTTGTGTAGCGTTCCACATGGCCCATTTGAGTCATGTACACAACTCAAATGGGTTGTGAATTTATCATCACCCTTTCTTTCATGATTTTGGAAAATCTTAAGACACAAAAAGTTTTCAAATATGAAAGGAATTTTAAATATAATTTTCTTCTGATTTTTAGTACTCCATTTCCCATCAAAAAATGGGGTTGACATAAAAAATGAGACATTATTTTCAAATTTGTTGCCTTATTTTTCCAAAGAATTTTTCAAATTTTGACCTTGCAGTCTTTTTGTGGGCATTGAAAAGTTCACAAGAAACTTATGTGAGGATTTTATTTATATTTTATTTTCCCAAAAATTCATGTTCAAAAACACAAAAGTAGCATTTTTTTCTCTAAATGCTTGATCAATAATTAATAGAAAAAGATATTATGCAAAATTTGGCAAAAAAAAGTATATAATTCAATAAATATCAATTTTGACTTTTTTATACTTTGAGTGTGTAGACTTTTTAGGAGGAAAAAAATTTTTAAACCAAGTTTCAAGTTATTATCGATAGGATCCCACATTTTTGTGATTCCTTGCTAGCAAAAGCCTCCCAAAGGGGATCTGATTGGGGAGCTGGCCACATTTCAAAATTATAGTAGAAAAAACTATGTGCTTGAAATATTCCAAAATAATTGAAAATATGGGAGATGTTTGAGAATTGGCATTTAAAGGGGAATTGAGGGGAGAATAAGTTGATGGCATCAACTTAGATAAAGTTACCACTGGCATTTTGTATGTATCTCCCAGCAGGAAACCTTGGCAAGGTGATTTCATCCAGTAACTTTGAGGTGCAGTTCCAGAAGTGTGGTTAATATGTTTTCTTTCTTTTTCTCAATTTTAATCCCCTTGATCCATGACATTTTCATCCTTGAAGAGAGAGTTTAATTCCATTTTATTGATCATTTCCTGACCTATTGAAATCCAATCTTCATATTTATGGCCCAAATTAACTGAAACTGATTTAAACCCGCATTTAAAATCAACCATCACATTTTGAACATGCAAAATTTGGGGTATGGCTGTCTTGGGGGAAATTAAATTTTTGTATGGATACTAAGGAAAAAAAGATCAGTACTATTTAAGATGAAATCAAAAAACAATTCATACTTAATATTGAAATATTCACCACTTCAAAATTATCAGAAGATGAAAAATAAAATGTTTTGAACTTGAATATCATCACAAAAAAAGGACAGGTTACTAAATGAACCATAAAGCAATATTATTTCAGAAATTTCTTCACCTTTTCATTTCAGAATCTGTAGCTTTGGGAGCAATGATTTTATTCCATAGGCTTATGAGAATCTTCATCTTCATTGTAATTTTTTCTTCTCTGGATCCTCTTCAAAATGCCAGGAATCAAATTTTGGTAAACAACTCTCTGATTGATGATGGTTCATGACCTCTGATTGGAAAAGGAAAATATGAAAATGATTGGAATTTGATTCTTCAAGATCTGGTGGTTCTTCTCCACTCACTTCCTCTTCTGTTATAAATTCATCCTGTTCCAAATGAAATTTCAGCCTAATTAAAAAAAAAATTGAAAGAAATCACCTCTTACTCTGATTCCTTTTTATTTTTTCCCTTGGCCTTTTGATGGTCTTCCTTCCCTTCCCTTTCCCTAAGATTCTTAAATTAGAGAAAACCAATTTCCCACCATATTCCGTTAAAATAAATCCAAAAGAAAGAGAGAAAAAATAAAAAAGAAAAATGAAAAAAGAAAATAGAAAAAAGAAAAAAGAAAAAAGAAAAAAGAAAAAAGAAAAAAGAAAAAAGAAAAAAGAAAAAAGAAAAAAATAAAAAAAGAAAAAAGAAAAAAGAAAAAAAGAAAAAAAGAAAAAAGAAAAAAAGAAAAAAGAAAAAAGAAAAAAAGCTAACTATCGCTTTAACCACTTGGTGTGTCTGTGGTATTCCTCTTCCATTAGGTCCTTTGAAATATTGCAAACCAGATGGATCCCTCTTAGATTAATGCTGAGAAAATATTTTGCATTTATTGAGGGCCTCTTTGGGTCTTCCAAAATTTTTCCTTTCTTGCTTTGATAGGGGTTCTTGAATGGGATTCATTTGATACTTCCCTTGCAACAGTTTCATCATTTCTCCATGGTAACCCTTGGTTCTCCTGGGCACAATTTAAGGAATTCTGCAAAGATTTCATTCTGAAACCAATGTATTTTGGTTGATTGGGAAGATGATTCATTGGATGGTTGAGAATTTTGTCATATGGTATATCAAGCTTGTTTGGGAAAAACCCTAAATTAGCCAATTTTTTGCTAAATTGCACTGGGAACCCCCTAAATCGTGCTTGGCACAAAGCCAAGTTTGGGTGGGTTTGTCACAACTGCCCCTGGCGTGCAAGGGGCTGATGGCACAGGCACTACTGCTCACAGAACTCAGGATAGAGATAAGAGGTTGATTGCAAATGAGGAGGGGATGTAAATTCAGGACAAGGATGAGGAGATGAGTCCAGGAGTAAGGCTCTGAAGGATCTGATGAGGGAATCCTGTAAGAGTAACACCAGAGGGATAGGTGAGGTGAGTAAGGTAGGCTGATTGGCTTTCTTGTGCTGAGATGACACCTATTGGATGAGGGGCTAACCAATAAGAAGTAGTATACTAATTCCTTGGGGGAATTAGTCCAAGGGAAGAGGAGTGCCCAGTATATGTGAGAGCTGAGAGGAGGCTTTGAGGATTGGATGACTGGTGCTGGTTTGAGAGGTCCATGGCATTAAATGTGGACCAATTGGGTTGAAGGTTGAAGATTGACAGATTGAGTAATGGGCCTGTCCAGGAAGGTCATGTACTGAGCTGGAGTATGGGTTGTCCAGCCAGGAGTATGTACTATGGTTTTACTGTATGTACTTCTCATGCTAGATAGGGTTTGAAGGAGAGATGAGGATGCACCAAGCCATAGAGAGGTAGAGGGTGTGCCTGGGAGATTACCTGAAGGCTGCAGGATATGCAGGGAGATACTTCAGGATGTTCAGTAGTAGAGTGTGATTGAGCTGGGCTGAGCTTGACTGAGGGCTGAGTAAGCCGGAGGAGACTGAGTCAATTTTGGTTATGACAGTACCCCCCAAGAAGAGGAAGGGATAGCTCCTGATACCCATAAGAAGAGGTGAGAGTATTTTGAGATATTCAAGATGACTGAACTATCTTTTCCCCCACCATATCCATCACCATTTCCACCTGATACCTGTCCATCCCTTTTCCCTTACAGTAGATCTTCCACCCCCTCATTCAGTATGGAAATCACCAACGGTTATCACCCTGTCAACCAGTATTTCCCTACTTGTTCCCGGTGTACAGAGACTGACAAGATGTGCATCACCAGCATCACTCCCAAGTCTGGGAAGTGCGAGTATTGTTGACAATAAAAAAGACCCTGTTCTGGAACTCACAACGCCGGAAGAAAAGTACTAGGACCCTTTGTTTGGGTGAAGGACGAGTTGTGTCCCAACTTCAAAGTGAAGGAGGCGCCAGACAATTCAAGCGTGTCGCTAGGCGTGGAGAGTAGGGTAGGGGCTTCAGACAGTGAATTTTTTCTCTTTTTTTTTGTCGTTTAGATAGGCTGACTCCAGCCGTGATTTTACTATCGTAGTGGAGGCCCTGAAGGAAAAGATGAAAAGACTGGAGAGGCGTCGAACAGAATTGAGGAGGAAGGGACAGCTGGCGTTGGACGGTACGTTGAAGAAGGGAGCGACCAGTTCAAAAGCAATGGGCGTGCATTGGGGGACCCCTTATTCATCTTTGATTAGTTTGATCGCGGATTCCGAGTGCGTAGGGGGTCAATCAAACCTTTGTGGAAGCCAGGCCGGCCTGGTCAAAGATGGTCAAACCACCGTTGAAGTGGTCGAAGCAAGCCGAAAGGTGGTTGAGCCAATCAAAGTTCAAAAAGGTCAAATTGAATCCATCAAAGTTTGACAATCGAAGGTTGAACCTGTCAAAGTTTGACAATCGAAGGTTGGTGCCGTCAAAGTTCAACGGTCAAAGGTTGAAACGACCAAGGTTTGAAGGCCCGGGGTCAAACCCGTTGAAGTTCGACGCAAGGTGGTTGAGGTGAATGAGCTGCGTAGAAGGGCGGTCAAAGCGGTGGTGATCCGGTCGAAGCATGGGTGAGGTAGCGGAGAGGGGATTGAAGAGGCGTTGAAGCGTCAAAGAGACGTCAAAATTTGAAATTCGAAAATGGTTCAAACCGCCGGGGAGCCGACCGCCGGAAACGCCGCCGCTGCTCCTATTGAAGTCAAAGTCAAACCCGTCAAAGTCAAAGTCAAGGAGGGCGTCAAAGCGGGACAAGAGGAGGACAAGGATAAAGATGCTCCTGGAGGGCCTGACGATGATGAAGAAGAGGAAGGGGAAGAAGAAGAGGACGAAGAAGAAGAAGAAACAGGAAACATGGAAAGGGAAGGAGGTGAAGTAGAGCAGGGTAAGGGAAAGGGTAAAGAAGTTATAGAATTGGAGGATGATTCCCCCGGCCCTCAGTCTGTTGGAGAGTTGTTCGGGAGGTTACTGGCTGAGGATGGAGTGATAGGTGGATATAGGAAAGTGACCCAGGGGGATATTGGTTTTTATGATTGCTCTGGAGGAAAAGTAGTTGGACCCATGGATGCTATTGAAGATGATCCAGTGGGGGACTTGAAGGAGATGAAAGACGTCTTGGGAGGTTTTCAAAGGATTCCAGGAGCAATGCCATTTTTGGGTGGAGTTTGAATAATGGGGAAGAAGTGGAGAAGAAGAAGGAGAAGAAGGAGGCAAAAAAGGAAGTTTTGGCAGAGCTAGAGGATTTTCTATCTTTTTCTGGGGTAACATATGAGTTGGGAGCTACTGCTAAAGATAAGGAGGAATATGAGGGAAGGAAGATAAAATTGGCTAGTGTTTGGGTAGCTAAAATTACTGATTTAATTGATAAGATTGAAAGGGAGTGGTAGATGGAAAATTTGTTTGTTTTCTTTTAATTTTTTGGATGTAGATGGATGAAATGGAGATAGGTTTGATTTGGTTTGTTGTTTTGGGAGAGTGGGAGTGAAAATTTTTTTGAATTATGGAGGAAGCACAAGGAAATGGATGGAGTTGATTGGGGAGCCAGAATGGCAATTATGAGGGTTTGGGTTTGGAAGGATAGAGTGCGTGGAAGTAGTGGAGGAGGTCTGAACAGTTGGTGAGATTGGCTACTGGTTCCCATGAGGTTCTTTCAGAGTCTTCTAAAAAACCTTTCCATTTGACTAAATAGAGGAGTTTGCCATGTCTAATCTTGGAGTCCAGGATCTGAGAAACTTCCCACTCTTCCTGGCCATCAATCTCCACTGGTTCTGGGGGTGGATGGTGGTTATGAGAGTCTGGGTCTGAGGCGTAGGGTCTGAGAAGGGAAGCTTGGAAAACGGGATGGATGGAAGACCATTGATCAGGGAGTTGGAGTTTGAAAGCATGAGATCCTATACATTCAAAAATGAGAAAAGGACCCAACCAACGCTCAGAGAGCTTCTTGGAAGGTCTGTTAGTATTGATATTCTTTGCAGATAACCAAACTTTATTCCCAGGAGCAATACCTTTTGGAATGTCTTTTCTATTACAGTCAGCATAGTGCTTATACTTATCCATAGACTCTTTTAATTCTTTCTTTAATTGAATCTGGTTCTTCTGAATCTGGTCCAGGTAGTGATTGGCAGGTTGGTTGTCCAACACATGCAGGAAGTCAAAGCTTGGGTGCCTTCCATAGAGGGTAAAGAAGGGTGATTGCTGGGTAGAAGTGTGGACACTGTTGTTGTAAGAGAATTCTGCCAAGGGAAGCCAAGTATCCCAGTCGTCCTGATGGTAACTGATATACATTCTGAGGTATTGTTCTAGTACTTGATTGATTCTTTCAGTTTGACAATCTGTTTCAGGGTGGTAGGCTGTGGAGAGATTCCTTTGTATCTGTAGTTTTTCACAAAGTTTTTTCCAGAAAGAAGAGATGAATAGGGAGCCTCGGTCACTTATGATGTCAGCAGGTAGGCCATGTTTGGAGAAATCATGACTGATGAAAAGGTTAGCAAGTTCTACTGCAGTCAGTGTACCAGTTGTTTTAATGAAGAGGGCCATCTTAGAGAAACGGTACACCACAACAAGGATAGAGTCAAATCCATTGGAGAGAGGGAGTTGAGAGATGAAGTCCATAGAAAGAGAGGTCCAAGGGCCATCGGGGATTGGAAGAGGTTTGAGAAGTCCTAGTTTCTTTTCATGCCTTGCCTTGTTCCTGTTGCAAAGGTAGCAGGCTGAAACGTAGTTCTTGACATCCTTTGACATTCCATTCCAGGAGAAGGATCTCTTGATGAGGTTGAGGGTCTTCTGTTGGCCAGGGTGACCTGCAAGAGGAGAATCATGTCTTTGATAGAGTATTTTTTTTTAAGCTGGTTAGCTTGGTCAGGTATGACCACTTTACCCTGGACCAGGAGTAAGCCACTAAAGGGGTCTAAGGAGTAATCAGTTACTTCTTCATTCTTATTCAATCTTTTAATGATTCCCTGAAATAACTTGTCAGCTTGTTGACCAGAAGTCAACTCACTCAGTTGATTTTCAAGTTTATTAGCAGAAATAAAAAAGAGTTTAGAAGCTTCAAATTCATCTTGTTTCAGAAGCTGTTGAAAATTTCCAGGATTCTTTTCAGAATATGGCGTTCCCCCCGCTGGATACACGTCGTCCCAACGTGACAGGATATCTGGGATGGTTGAGAGTTTTCCAGGCCTGTAAGTGATCAGAAAATTGAATTCAGAGAGGAATTCTGCCCAACGGGCTTGTCTTCTAGTAAGGACCTTGGAAGACATAAAATACTTCAAAGAGGAATGATCAGTTAGCACTTCAAAAGGGTCAGTAACGCTCAAGAGGTAGGACCTCCATTGCTGGAGGGCAAAAACAATGGCAAGGAGCTCTTTGTCATGGATTTCATAGTTGAGTTCAGCACTGGAAATTTTTCTGCTTTCAAAGGCAATAGGGTGTTTAGTGTTATCAGCAGTAACCTGGTGTAGGACCGCTCCCAGGGCATAGTCACTGGCATCAGTCTCAACATAGGTTCTCAGAAGGTGATCAAAATGGCAAAGGACTGCAGCTTGGGTAAACGCTTGCTTGATGTTTTCAAATTGTTGCAAGGCTTCAGGAGTGAGATTGAAAGGGGAGCTGTTTCCAGCAATAGAGGTGAGGTGAGAGACCTGTTTGGAGTAGTTCTTTATGAACCTGCAATAGAAGTTAGTAAACCCAAGGAAAGACTGTAAAGCCTTTCTGTTTGTAGGAGTTGGCCAGGTAAGGATGGTCTTGACTTTGTTGTTGTCCATAAAGATCCCATCCCCTGAGATCACGTAGCCCAGATAGTCCACAGAGGGTGCATGGAAGTCGCACTTGGAGGCTTTTGCATATAACTTGTGTTTTCTGAGTCTGGTCAGTACTTCACACACCTGAGGGATGTGTTCCTGTAAGTTTTTTGAGAAAACCAGAATATCGTCAAGGTAAACCACCACATAAATTGTGAGGAGATCAGCAAGGATGTCATTTATAAGATTTTGGAAAGAAGCTGGGGAATTGGTCAGTCCAAAGGGCATGACCAGGTATTCATAGCTTTCAAACTGAGATCTGAATGCTGTTAGGTGTTTGTCTCCTTCCTTGATGCACAATAGATTGTAGGCGCCTCTGAGGTCAATTTTGGTGAAGATGGAAGAACCTGAGAAGACAGTCAGTAAGAAAGTCATTGGAGGAAGAGGGTAACGGTTTTTCCTGGTAACAGCGTTAAGCTTGCGGTAGTCAACACACAACCGCAAACTCCCATCCTTCTTTTTAACAAAAAGGACAGGTGCCCCAGTGCTTGAAGTGCTGGAGCGGATGAAACCTTTCTCTACATTCTCTGCTATGTAGGCCTGTAGGGTTGCCTTTTCACTTTGAGATAGTGAATAGATGGGCCCAACTGGAGGGAGTGGGCCTTCCAGTTTGATGTGGTGATTGTAAGCACGGTGAGGAGGAAGTTGATCTGCTTTAACCTTGGAGAAAAACTCTAGGAAAGAATGGTAATCAGCAGGAACTTTCTCCAACACGGTTTCTATTTCTTCAGGGTCTTTGTCAATTTCAAACTCATCCCAATCAGCTGAAGCGTTCTTGTGGGGAGTAACAGAAATGTTAGAAGAGGTGACCAATTGCATGATATGCAAGGATGAATCCCTAGGTTCCTCCTCCAGAGGAATGGCCAGGGGATCAATGAATATCCAAGCAAGGTGGGAAGTTGTTGAACTCGATGGAAATTGGATGGGGTGTTGAGGATGCAAGGGTTCTGAAGTGAAGGGGAGTGCAATGGACTGCAGTGCCAGAGGCAGAGTGCAAGCGGAACCAGTTGAAGGTAGGTTGGCCATGTTGAGTTCAATGGATTGAGAAGAAAAATCGTCAGTGGGCTGGTGTCTTGGGGTGATCAGCCCCATTCTCCAGTTTACTTCAGGATTCCAGTGATGAAGAAAGTTGATCCCCAGGATGAGGTCTTCTGAGAATGGTGCGTCTACAAGGAGGAATTCCCATTCAAAGCTAGGAAAAGAAGGAAGAGAAACCACCCAAGTTGCCTTGTGGGAGCTTAGTTGAGAGGGTGACTCATTTGGACTAAAATTGAAAAGAGGAATAGGTTTTCCCAGAGGTATGGGCAGCAATGAAAACTTTAGAACCATGGTGTGAGCCATTACCGATTGAGTAGCACCTGAATCAATCAAAACACTATAACTCAAGTCCTGGTGAAAGAGAATAAAACGTAAGCCTTTGGAAAGTGGGTCAGAGTAGTCTTTTTGTATCTTTTGTACCCTAATGTCAGTGGGGTGATAATCCTGGAGTACAGCAGGAAAACCACCTAATTTTTTTTTGGCTTGGGGGTGGAGGAAGAATTGGTATTGGAGACAGGCTTCTTTTTGCAGTTGTCTGTCTTGTGCTTCCCTGCACAATACATACACAGTCCCTCCTTCTCCCTTCTTGCCTTTTCTTCAGCCTTGAGCTTGCCATCAGGACCTAGGTCCAAGGTGGGCTTGGTCTGAGAGAATTTTTTCTTTGCAGATTTGTCTTTCTTCTTGGCCTTACCCTTGCCCTTGTCATACTGGGAAGAATTGGCTTGGGATTGAGAGGAATTTCGCTGTTTAGAGTGGCTTGGATGGGAAGACTTCTCCTTGACTCGTTCGTGGTACCTGGTATTGTAGTCCAACACTAAATCCATAAGGTCTTGAAGGGTGTCTACAGAACCATCATAGCCGGCTAATTGATCCAGAAGTCGGGCCGGGAGGCTTTGGAGAAAATGGAAGTAGAAGGCTCTATCCCCCCATCCAGAGACTTTTTTCATAAGGGAACGGAATTCTGTAATGTGGGTCAAGGCATAGCCAGAGTCCTTCATCTTCAAGTTTGCAAGTTCCTTCTCTGCCTTGGCCGTTTCCAGAAGATCGCCAAAAAGAGTATGAAGTTGTTCCGTGAAGTGTTGCCAGGAGTTGAGTAGGAATAAGGGCTCTTGATTGGTGAGGTGGGCCAAGTAGGTTTGAATCCAACGGTTTGCGTTCCCAGTGAGGTAGGAGACAGCAAACATAACTTTCCTTTGATCCACACGGAAGGTCCCTTTGTCATTTGCAAAGATGAGTTCACAAGCTTTTAGGAAGGGCCTGAGCTTGGTAGGGTTATTGCCTTCAAATTTGTCTGGCGGATTCATCAATGGGGCTTTGAAGGTTCCTGAGTAGGAGGTACTAGTCGTTGGGGGTTGAGAGAGTTTGGCCACTGCTGAAGTCATGGTTTGAAGCAAGGCTAGGAGAGTAGGGTCCACAGTGGTAGGTTGAGGAGGTTGAACTGGAGGAGATGGGGTTTGCAGTTGAAGCGGAAGGTAGGGGGGCTTCTTCCTGAGGTCCAGAGGTTGGTGAGTTAAGATTGCTAAGGATCCTCAAGTCAAACCCTGAGTCCTTGCTTTCTTCCTCCTCTTCCACATCCTCAGGGAGAGGGATTAGACTGGGATCGTACAATGGGGAGTCCAATCCATAAACTGCTTGGGGATATTGACCAATCACTCAATTAATAAATGGTCTGACAACAGGAGGAGCAGGGGACAGAGAAGCTCTTGGAGGAGCTGGAGGAAGGCCAGTGTCCATGGTGTTGGAAGCTGGTACAGGGAGGTTGGAAAAGGTCCTCCCTCATCCACGGGCTTGAGGAGTAGATTGATCGTGGTCTTGCATTTCTATGGTAGAACCACGTCCTTGGGCTGCCCTGGTAAGAGGTGGACTGGTGATGATGGAAGGTTGTGCACGTCAAGGAGGCATGTTTTCCAAGTATGCCGTAGGAAAGTGACCCAAGAAGAATACCCGGAGAAAATGAGGGAGAAAATTTGGCCGCAGAAAATTATGTCTTGAACTTGTACAAGGTTCCGTTGACAGTCGACATGCCAAAGTCAAAGTGTCAAAGTCGAAGGTCGAAGTCATAGTGTCAAAGTCAAAGGTCAAAGTCGAAGTGTTGAAGTCAAAGGTCAAAGTCAAAGGTTGAAGTCAAAGGTCAAAGTCAAAGTGTCGAAGTCAAAGGTCAAAGTCAAAGTGTCAAAGTCAAAGGTTGAAGTCAAAGTGTCAAAGTCAAAGGTCAAAGTCGAAGGTCAAAGTTGAAGTGTTGAAGTCAAAGGTTGAAGTCAAAATGTCAATTGTGGGCCAAATCCAGGAGAGGGGTTGAGGCAGATAAATTCCGCAGGGTGTACCTTTGGAAATGTGGAGGCCACACACTGTTTAGCTCTATACCACGCACGCCCACAAATATCGTAGGTAGTGTTATCCAGGGGATGAAATGATTCTATTGGGATATAGAGGTGGGTAGTAATTGAAGGGAAGGAATTAGTATAATGTCACAACTGCCCCTGGCGTGCAAGGGGCTGATGGCACAGGCACTACTGCTCACAGAACTCAGGATAGAGATAAGAGGTTGATTGCAAATGAGGAGGGGATGTAAAGTAAGGACAAGGATGAGGAGATGAGTCCAGGAGTAAGGCTCTGAAGGATCTGATGAGGGAATCCTGTAAGAGAAACACCAGAGGGATAGGTGAGGTGAGTAAGGTAGGCTGATTGGCTTTCTTGTGCTGAGATGACACCTATTGGATGAGGGGATAACCAATAAGAAGTAGTATACTAATTCCTTGGGGGAATTAGTCCAAGGGAAGAGGAGTGCCCAGTATATGTGAGAGCTGAGAGGAGGCTTTGAGGATTGGATGACTGGTGCTGGGTTGGGAGGTCCATGGCATTACATGTGGACCAATTGGGTTGAAGGTTGCAGATTGACAGATTGAGTAATGGGCCTGTCCAGGAAGGTCATGTACTGAGCTGGAGTATGGGTTGTCCAGCCAGGAGTATGTACTATGGTTTTACTGTATGTACTTCTCATGCTAGATAGGGTTTGAAGGAGAGATGAGGATGCACCAAGCCATAGAGAGGTAGAGGGTGTGCCTGGGAGATTACCTAAAGGCTACAGGATATGCAGGGAGATACTTCAGGATGTTCAGTAGTAGAGTGTGATTGAGCTGGGCTGAGGTTGACTGAGGGCTGAGTAAGCCGGAGGAGACTGAGTCAATTTTGGTTATGACAGGGTTGGGCCAAAGTTTGACTTGGCTGATACCCAACCCAATTGTCAATTCCCGCCAAAATCAATGATTGGGGGTAATTTTTTTATTTATGTATTTCTTGGTCTTTTTTATCTTGTTAACCAGCTGGCTTTTTCCCTCCCCTTTCAATTAACTTGGAACTTGTCTAATTCTTGTTTTATCCTCTCTGATTTACTTCCAATCCTAATGCTTCTTTCATCTGTTGATACATATGTAAAACCTTTTGTTGTGGGATCTATATGAAAATCTCCATGCCTTCAACCCAGCCTAATAATTATCAATAAAATAGACTTCCATTATCATCATTGATTAATTGACTCAGAGAGGAGCAAGTTACTGGCAGGAGGGAGCAAGTGAGGGGGGGGGGGGTGCCAACAGCTTTGCTTTGGCTGGGTGGAACTTGGCTGTGTGCCAAGATCTGCAGCCTTAACTGATGAAGAAATCAAGCCAGCTGGGCACTGTGCCAAGCGGGACTTGGGAGTTTTCCCAGACAAGCTTGCAATAACATAATTCATTTTCAGAAATCTATCAATAATTCCTAAATAAAACAAAAAACTTCAGAAATAAATTTTGGACTTTTTTCTTCAAAAAAAGAAACCATACTTAAATAGGAGGTTTGAAATGCCACTGGGGATGAAAATAATCAAGCAAAAATTGTTTCTTCTTGAGATTTTCCTTTTTCAATTTGTTTACAGAAGGAATTCCCATGAAATAAGAATAATCAAAATCAAAACAGGTGGTTGATTTTTCTGCTGACTTGTGAAAGAAATGCACATTATTTAGATAACAGTGGCTGATTTTTACTGAGAGGTGTTCAACAAAATATGAAATACCAATCAATTTCTTGAATTCTTGCTGTGAACTTTGAATGGTCGTTTCATGCAGTTTAATTGAAATTGAATGATATATTTGGGGAACTACTTTAGAAAAGGAACCAGAAGAAGTTGTGATGAATCTTTTTCCATAATATTAAAGCCCCTCTATTCTAGATGTGGTGGTATTTCCAAACTTCAGGTGCTTTTTTGCAGCATATGAAACAACTTTTCTTTTAAGAGAAAGCCAGTTGTCAAGAAGTTAGTCAGAAGTTGGGGATTCCAGACTAGAGTGAGTTTGGTAAAATTTTCTTGATATGTATTTTAATATTTGGATCTTACCAGAATATTCCAGTGTTTTTGGAATATCTTACATTCTTCTTCAGATTAAAAGTGTTTTCTACAATGTGCTTGAATGTTTTTGGAGATATGCCAGACACAGATTAAATTATGAGAGTTGGGAAATACAGTTTCAATGGAATGAATCAGGGCTTTCTCCTTGTCAGCCAAAATTACTTTGGGTTCTTCATTTTCTAATAATTTATCATATTGAGTGAGAGCCCGTTGATAGTCTTCCTTCCTTTTTTGGGAGAGGAAACAGAAACCAACAGAGAAGGTTCTAGTAAAGGTTTTGCCTCCAAAAATTTAAATAATAGGCCTGTAAACTCTGTTGGTTTTATAGGTACAGTCCAAAATTAATACTGATGGAAAGGGCTTGATTAATTTCATTTAATCTGGGTGAGAAATGAATCAAGAAGTAAATAGGAAAATTTTTATTATTGATTTCATATTTAAAAGATGAGTTTCTGAATTGCATCATTAAAGCTTCAATGGTTTATTTTCCTTCCAGTTTTTCTTTTGTAATTCTTGAGCTTTTGTAATAAGTTTTACTGAGATTTGTGTAAATGGGAAAATCAGAGGACTGCATTAATTAATTGAGGAATTTGAGAGGAGGAAACACAGCTTTGTGTAAATATTTGACCATATCCTCTTTGTAAAATATAAAAAGAGATGAACTCTAATGAGATGAAAGGATTAAAGAATGAGTGAAAGGGGCTTGTAACATCAAGCGTAACGGACCTGAGATCAGGAGGAAAAGGAAACTCCAGTTGATGTGTTGGCTGAACAGATGCTGAATTCCACTTGATAGCACTGGTGTTTATATAGAGTAAATACACAATAGGCTGAAAAGTGGTTGAGTACAAAATGAATAAGGTAAAATTAGAATAAGAAGTTTAAGTGACATGTTAAGTGAAATGCAATGACTAAAGAGTCTGATAGCCATGACTAAACAGTCTGATAATCACAATAATACAACACAGCCCAGTTACATTTTACCTGTTGTTTTTAGTACTTTTAAAGTTAACAATAATAAGATCAAATCAATCTAATCAATGGTACTCTGAACTCCAGTGAAAGTCACATAAATGAAAACTCAAATTCTAACACTCTTGAGCCAACTGAATCCTTCTATGAACTGGATGGGTGGATGGATTGGTTGATGGTGGATGATTGTGATCTGGGAATTGGATTTTAATTTCCCAAAGACCAGCCCTCTTGTTAAAGCTTCCAGAAGATGGAAAGGGAATTTTGTTTTCCTAGTTGTTGGGGTTATTTTTTCATCCAAATTTGTTTTATATTACCCATATTGTTCACATTGGTAAGTATATCTTTGCTCCTTAGCATTGCATACTTTGGCAGAAAGGGAATATCCATGGTACTTAGCCCACTCTTGAAAGGAAGCAACAAGTTCTTCCTTTGAATGATATCATACAATCAGTTGCCAGAAAACTGACCACATTTTTCATGGATTTTGACCTCTTGTTCAGAATTTTTGTCCTATTTCTTTTGTCCTCTTTTTTCTTTTTTTTTCCTCCTTTTTTCCGCTCAATTTAATTTACACTGGTCAATCATTCAGAATGAGCTGTCCAGCTTTTTCTTTTGCCTGTCCTATTTTTAATAATAATTTTTCCGTGTTTTAATTTTGGCAGACAAGATTTTTCAAAGTAGAAATTAATGAAAAAAGAGGCCCCAAAGAATTTTTTGATACATTGAGCTTCATAATCTAGCCATCTATCTATTTATTTTTTTGCCCTGCCCCCCTCCACTTCCTCAATTGATTGTCTTTCTCTCATCTTGTATGTGTGGGTGTGAGTGGGCCTTACTTAGGATCTTGACCTTTCAATTTTATGTCTCCAGAACTTTTGATCATCCAAACCTCAAGCCCTGTCAGCTCTCTGATACCAGGAACCTTGCAGTCCTTTAGCTACAGAGAGTGATAAAAATACTGGAATAATAAGATTAATAATTATTCAAAAAATAAACACTTAGAGGCTCAAATAAATAATTTAATAAGAGCAGTTGCAAGGTTTAATTGGTTTGGTAATAAAAGGTTTTCAATATGTATACAAAAGAGGGGCCACAGTATTAGAATACTGTGGGTCTTTACAGACAAAGCAACCTCTCTTCAAGGGGCCTCCTTAGGAAGTTTAAGAACCTTGGAATTAAGATGGGTGCCTTAGAAAGGGCTTATTCCACTAATGGCCAGGCATAAAAGCACAATGGCCTAGAAAGGAAGGTAAACACTCACTCTGAGCACTTTATCACAAAAATCCTGCAATAATGTGAAGGGTTTCAGAGCAGATGGGGTGGATTGCCTGACCAAACTTCAAGGGTTGATTGGTTTTTAAGAAATGAATAATAATACTACAGACTTGGTCATAAATCACTTGCTTAGACTCTTCATAAGAACTTGACTAACAATGAAATGGTTTCTGATTGATAATAATAATTCCTCGTAAACTGATGATGGAATAATGTATCCAAAGAGGTCTGTATAAATAACTTTTTTGGGGTGATTTTGAGCTTCTCAGGGCACGTAGAGAGGGTTCTGCTTGTGGGATAAGGCTGGAAAGCCAGTCAGGGAAAAATTGGCACGTCCACTTGGTGCTGTCAATCCGCTGTCCTTAGATCTGCTGGATTTCTGTACTATTTTAGCCACAGGATCTGTTAATCTGTTATGGCGTAAATTTGATCATTCTGTACTCATCCTTCATTTGTACAATTGGTATTGCTTCAAAGCGGGCAGATGTGGATGTTTACTGATTTTCCATTATCTGCTGATCAGGTAGATAATTTTTAATAATTTTTATGAACACTCCTTGTAGTTTTTTGTGGTCTTCAAAGATCAGAGTCAGTGATTTACATGGTAATCCTTGATCTTTGATTTATTATTAAAAAATTTTCTAAACTTAATTTTTATTAATTTTATTTGAGTTTTGATCTTTTTAGACTATCAATAATGCATATTTCAACTTTTTACATATGCTAGGCAACTCTAACTATGTTGTAGCTCTTCTGAGCGGTACCTGGTTGTCAGATTAGTCACCATGGATCCAGACGCAGGGATCAGTCAGTAAAGATCTGCGCGGGGTAGGATCCGCTGCATGCGTGGAAGAATTAGCTGCGCGCGAGTCTCTAGTACGCGGGAATCTGCTACTACAAGTACGTAGGGATATGTAATGATGCGGGGCTGCGCGCGGGAATTGTGACATAACACATTTCTGTGTGTAACTCCTAAAATATACACAACAACTCAATTATGAGTGAATTTTGGGTGTAAACCCTATACGTGACAACACGTGTGAAATATTAAAATGGCCAAAAAGTGCCATACTGGTGTCATAATTTTAAGTACTTTTCTTTTTAATTATTTTAAAAATGTAAGGACTTGGAATTCAAGGGTGGGGTCAGTGAGTGACCTTACCTAATTTTGGGTGAGAAATCCATTTCTTCAATAATATTTATGGTCCTTCTTTTGTTAATTGAGATATTCTTATTTTTCATAGTTTTGTGTTGCTATTGACAGGTTGCTCTGTACATAGTAGCAAGCTGACAAGCCCGGTGTGGTGACCAATTTGGTACACCTCAAGAAAAGGGAATTTTTTTTTTTTTAAAAAAAAAAATTCTTAGTTTTTTATCTTATCCAAAAAATTTTCCAAAAAAAAGAGAATTTTTGGGTTGGCAAGTCTTCCATTCTTTTTCCTGTTTCTCCAAATCCCCCCTGTCCTAGCAGTATAGGAAGGGTACCTCTGGGGTGTTCAACTCACCAGGCCTTGCTTTCAATTCCTTCTTCTTGTGCTTTTCACCCAAGGTTTTTGGCCACGCACTCCTGATTGATCAAGGTCCACTCCAGTGCTTGTACCACTCCATCTTCCACCTCCCTCCAGGCCTCATCCTATCCACCCTATCCATCCTCTCCATCCCCATCCTCCTCCAATTGCGCCATCTCTCAGTGCAACTGCCTGCCCTTGCTTGCTCATCTCCCTCTTCCACTCAATCCATCCTTCCCTCAACCTCTGATTGCGCCCCTTCTGACTCCAATCATGATTACCCGCTCTACTTGGCCTCTGTAAACAATGGAATGAGGATGTGGATCAACAAACTGGCCAAAGAAAATCATCATCCCATCCAATCAGCCCACTCTCATCACCCACAGCCATCAGAGTTGCTGTTGCTCATCCTGATGGACTGCAACTTTTGCTTGCCGCCGTTGGAGTTCTTGCAACCAGCCATCAAACATCAATCCCCCCATTCTTCATTTGGCTGGCCGGAAGACCATTGCTTATCTGTCAGGAAAGGGTGAAACTTTCTGTTGCGGCCTTCCCAAACCCTCCGTTGCAATCCCAACCACCTGACCTCAATCCCCTCCAAGCTTGCTTAATTCTACATCTGACCGCTGTGGTGACCAATCCGGGACACCACGGGCAAAAAAAAAAAAAAAAAAAAAAAAAATAAATATCTTTGTCGGTTGTACCCCTATGGGTACCTTCGTTTCCTACCCACCAAATTATTCTTCACCACTCAGAGATTCACCACTCCAGCTAGTCACCAATCATCATCACCACCCCCAACAATCACGGTCCCCAGGACCCATCCATCCCTTGCGCCCAACTCTCCAAGGCCGCCCTTGCCGCATTTGGCTCTCACTCTCAGATCTCCCATGGATCTCCCTCCAAACACATCTTCTTACTTGTCTTACTCCTCCTGACCGCCTGCCCCCTCAAGTCCGATCCCACTCAATCGCTGATCGATCACTCACTCGACCGCCTCTTTGTCGACTCGATCCAACGCTCGCTAGCCTCACTCCAATCTCACTTTAGGTTACTCGGTATCCTCATGGCCGAACTGATCACCGAGTTTGGACGATCACCCGACACGACCAAACTCGACTTTGGTCACGATTTCAAGGCCTTTCAAGATCATGAGAACCGATCGTGCGTCAATATTCGTAGGCTCAGCCATACTTGGAGTCCCACCCTCGATTCCAAAGACGTAGCCTGGCGTCAGGTTCTGTCTTCCTTATCGGCTCAATCAACCAAGGCTTCGGATCCAGATCCGGATCCGATCATCCCATCCCCTCGCCCATCATCCGATCCAATCCAACCGACAACCGCGAGCGACCACTCGCGGCCATCGGAACCTTCACCTCGTTGTCGCCGCCGATTGGGCGACGACAGCTGTTGTCAACACCCGCGACCGCTGTCGCGGGTGTCCATCTGGTTGCCCGCGGTCATTTTCGACGCGGGCGACATTTCTTTTTTTTCCTCTCATGTAATTTTTTTTTTATTTTTTTTTTTTATTTTTTTATGTTTTCATTTTTCCCGCACCTATTTGTAAATCTCTCTTGTACATAGTATACAGGGCCTCATGTCTATAAAAGGAGGGGCTCTCCCCTGCCTTTTGGCCCATCATCAGAGGATCCCATGCATCCAATGAGACCATCATCATAAGCAATTTATCCGTGGGCATCCTTCCCCACTTATCTGAGCAAATTATCCGGGTATATCTATGATTGCCCCTTGATTCTTTGAGCCTCCATACTCAAACTCTGTCCTTTGTGACCTTGATCCTTATCACCAACCAATAGCCTTGCTGGTTGAAGAAGAATTCCTGTCTGCCTGAATTCTTGAGTGTGTTATACCACTCTGATCCCTTTTTCCGACCATACTGGTCTTGATCTCTCCTTGATCATCTTTCTGGAGCCAATCACGTTTGATTGAAGAGGTTTTATTAAGCTTAAAACCTGGAGTTTTATACCTCCCTTCTTCTTTGAGGTTGAATTTCGCCACGCTATTCTTGAGTCCCTTGAGAAGGTGTTGGGATATTTTGCTCAAATTAGTTATTGATTTGCTTCTAGAGCTTCATAAACAAATTGCTTTTGTTTTGTTCAGCCTCCCACAGTTATCTGGTACCCTTCAAGCGCTTGATTGCGGAGAGTTGGGCAGGTTCATTGAGAACCTGGAGGTTGGTTGGGATTGAGTTGATCTTTCCTAATCAGCTGCTGACGACCAGAGTTATTAGCTTGTGGGCATTTTTACTTACAACTGCCTTGTTCTATTGAACTCTGAACCAACCTTGACTTATTTGTTCAAGTCTTTACCTGCACCATCTTTCCTCAGATAGTGTTGTTTCCATCGCTACCAACAACTCTTATCCTCTTCCCTTACTTTGATTTCTCATCCATAAGGTTCTGGACCTTGATTCCGGTTACATTTAAATATTATTGTAACTCCTAGGAGGGCAGCCTAAACAGCACCTTTCCCCTCCACAGAACTGCCACGGCTTAGCACCGTTTGGAGTCTTACACCGCCAACCACCAATCATTCTGCCATTCTCACCATTGTCTTTGCTGCTTGCCAGCTCATCAACTCTCATTGGCAAAGCTGCAGATGTCCATCGGCTGCCTGCTCTCAGCCGTGATGCAGGCTGGTCTCCTTCCTTTCATCTTTTTTTTTTTCACATGAACCAATCATTTTCTTGTTATTTTTTGTTTTTTTTTTCATTACTGTTTTCCCGTGTCCATCTTCAATTTTCATCATCTTTTAAAAAAAAACAAAAAATTTCTCTCATATGTGTATCTCTTGTAGGTAGTCTACAGAGCCTCTTCCCCATAAAAGGAGGGGCTCTCCCCTGCCTCTTTGCCCCATCCATCACCTATCATCATCCATCATTGTGGTATCAAGCAATAAATCCATGGGCTCTTCCCCCTTTATCTGAGCATTTATCATCATCTTATACAGGGTATATCCATATTTGCCCTATGATTGTTGAGCCTCCATACTCAAATTCCTGATCCGCCCTCCTGTGGCCCTGATCCTTATCACTAACCAATAGCCTTGCTGGTTGAAGAAGAAATCATTGGGTTGAATTCTTGAATGTGTTAAACCACTCCTTTGATCCCTTTCTCTGACCACTTTGGTCTTGATCATTCATTTGATTGTCTTTTTGGAACCAGTCATGTTTGACTGAGAGGTTTCTTTAAGCTTGAAACCTGGAGTGTTAAACCTCCCTTCATTTCTTTAATGTTGAATTCCCCCATGCTATTCTTGAGTCCCTTGAGAAGTGCTGGGTTAGCGCATGTCTGGTCTTTGCCCAGGGCTGTCCGCATTTTTGAGCTGCTTTTCCAGCCATATGGGCACTGAAAAATGCGGACAGTTTCTGGCAACTGATAGTAATTCAGGTGGAGGAGCCACAGGATTGGAATCATGGGCGTGATCTAAATCATTTGAGGCAGCAGAGGCAGACAGTAAAATTGGGTTCATGTGTTGTTGAGACATTTTTTAATTTGGATTTGGATTTTGAGATGTGTTTTATTATGAAGACTTTGGAGTTTTGAATAGAGTATATATAGGAGAAATATTATGACTTTGAGAGAAAAGAAGAGTTCAGAGACCTGATATTTGAGGTAGAAAAGTTTTTTTGGTTAATTTTTGACCTTGGATTGATTTGTTAATGATTGAACAAAGTCCAAAAAAATGGATAAAATCTTGTTGAGGATTGATTGTTTTTTTTTTGATTTTTGTTTGAAGTTTTGGATTCAGGGGGGTGGAGTGTTGAATTGGAATGGTTGATTTGTGTTGAGTACTGATGCGTGATTGGTTAAATGGTGTTGATTTGTGATGATTGGTGATGGTGGTGATGATTGGTGTGGTGTGGAGTGGATTCTGGATGTTTAAAGCTGATTTTTTGGTTGAGGAGAGGTTTTGATTGCCCCAAGTGGTGAGGAGGAGGCAGTAAATCATTAAAAATCATATTGAATGTCAGATTATTCATATCAAAGAGCCCAAAAATCTGGTCCTACGCCAAAAGGGGTCTAAGCATGGTGATTTGAGGTAAGCCATTTGAGGAATAAATAAAGGCACAAAAAATATCAAGAAAATACATTTTTGTTTCATTTGAAGTTCATTTCAAAAATATAAACTCAGATTGTCCATAAAATAAATCAAAATAGTGTCAGAAATGGCTTCAAAACACACCCAAAAACAGACACTTCCTGTTATGGTTGAAGATGCACCAATTATTCTTAGGTAAATGCTTGATCCTAAAAATCCCCAGATAATTATTTTTTTCCGTTTCTGATGCCCAATAAAAGGGTGCAAGCTCACATTTTGGAAAAATCTTTGGAAAGATAAGGGGAAAATATTGAACAGAATGTCTTATTTTTGATGTTAATACCATTTTCTGGTGGGAGAACAAAGGAATAAAAGTCTAAAAAATATATATTTGAATTGCCTGTCATATTTGGAAACTCTCTGGCTCTTCAGAATTTTCAAAATAATAAGAACAAGTTTTCAAAATGAGAAAATATTTGAGATGTAAAGTAGTTTCTTTTTTTCAATTTTTGGAGTGTAATTTTGAAGGCCTTTCAATTGGCCAAAAACTCTTGTCTTTCTTTCCAAGAAATTTTAGATTCTATTCTGGGTTCCCATAGTTTTTTTTCTTACAAACCCACCAAACTGTGTGAAATCAAGGATTAATGCATGGATTTGGGGCATTGCAAGATTTCTTGGGGATGTCAAAACTGTGCAAAATCAAGGATTGTGGGTGTGAAAAATGTAACACCTGTTAAAGTTACAAGCTGTCTCAATGATCTCTCCTCAATTTTAATTCTCAAGTCCCTTCTATTCCTGTTCTCATGATTTCCCTTTTTTTTTTACTCTCCTATGTATTCCAAATGCCTCTCCCAACCAACCACCGCATCACTTCCAAGCGCTAAGACCAAGGGCTCAAGATGTTCTATTTCAAAGAAACTCCAATCAAGGAGAATTTCCATCAACATCATCTCACCTTGTCTCAGCCCCCTTGCACCAATTCTGATTGAATCAATCCAATCAATGACCTTACAGAACTCCATCATCACCATCAACTACACAGACAACCTTGAATCTCATCAATCAATTAATACCCGGCAGCCAGCTCAAACTTAGTAAGACCAACAAAGACTCAACTACTTGTTTGGTTGAAGAACACTAAACCCTAACATACTCTTACAGTTCCTTCAAGGCGCCATGTTCAACTCTATCAACTGCGTCACAGCTATTGTCCCACAACTAGCCACAGTTATTTGAGTTTATTCCAATCTCTCTCAATCTCTGACTCTCAACTTCAGCTAGTTGTTCCACCGTTGGTTCTCTTGGTCTTGGTTGCCAACCATCATTTCTCACACGGTTAAAAGCCTTTTTTTTCCGCAATGGATTGACCAGGGCCATTCTCAACGCCAGGACCAGGGGGGGAAATGAATTACAAGTTGCTCGCAATGAAATCTCTAATTGAATCCACCCCTCAATTAACAGCTGATAACTACAGCATGTGGAGGAAGAAATTTGAGAAACTCTTCAAACTGCAAGGAAGCTTCAACATAATCAAAAATCCTGAAGACAAAATACGCTTAGAAAAGGATTTCAATCAAGAATTTGTTGCGCATATCATAGCCAAATTAGACTCAAACACTTACAACAATGTCATTGACAATGTCAAAGAGGACAATGCAAAATTGATTTGGATTTCAACTCAAAACCACTTTTCCCTATCACAATCAGAAAATAGAGCAAGGGTCTTCAATGGATTCCTCCACCTAACAATGGAGAAAGACATCAAATTTTTCATCACATCTGTCAAGGTGCACTTGAAGAAAATGTCCAAGGTTGTAATTGACCTACCCTCAGACATTGTTGCCTACCTGGTTCTTTTCAAGTTTCCTCCAAGGATGCAGTCAATGAAATCTCAGATTATGAATTTGGCAAGTGAAACAAAGTTTGAGATAGTCGTTAACTATCTGATTCAGCACAAAAACAAAGCAATGGCTCAAGCGGATCAAGTGGAACCCGTCAGAATAGCACTTTACAGGGACCTAGGTGCAAAAACGGCAAACAAAATCCAGCCGTCACCTCTCATCCTGCAAGCTCATGCTGGTACAAATTCCCAGAGATTAAGCCTCCAAACCTCCACAATCAAAGCAAAAAAAACCTAAAGCCAATGGCAAGGCACATTTTAATTTCTAATCTTACTTCTGCCAAATCAACTTCACCAACAATTCACTCTTGAAGAGGTTCATTCTGGATTCAGGTTGTTTGATACACATGATTGTCAACGCTGATTTGTTTACCAGGATAAATAAGAGCAACAGGGATCAGAAGATCCAAACTGGAAAGAAGAATACTGCCATCACCATTGAAGGAACTGGCAATGTTGTGCTCTCAACCAAGAATGTAAATCTTAAACTTGCAAATGCGGAATGGGTGCCCAAGTCCACTGTAAACTTAATCTCACTTGGTGCTCTTGCGGCACAAGGAGCACAACTTCAGGTAGAATCCAAATTTCAATTGAACATCTTCTTTTTGGTTGCTGAAGGCACAACCATCCTATCTGGTTCCATAGTGAACAACCTGTTTGTGATAGACATGAAGGCAGAATTGAAGGAGTCCTACTATTTGGAAGACAAAATTCTATCTCTCCACCGTTCCTTGGGAAATTCCGGCATCAAGCGTATGGAAAAATTCCTCAATCACACCATACTGCTCCCTCAAAAGAGCACCTTTGAATGTCTCAGCTGTGACAAAGCTAAAATTACCCAAAGATCCTTTATGTTGAAGAGTGACTAAAAGTTTTGAGATTGCCAAAAGCCAAGACTAAAAGAAAAAGAATAAAAAAAATCAAAGAAACAAATGTAAGAAAAAACAAGGAAATTAGAGAAGATTACAAAAAAAAATAAAAGAAAAAGAATAGGTCATACCACAAGACCAATAAGGTCAGAAGAAAGTTATAAGTGTTTAAGTTCCAAAGAGTAAGGTTAGAGTGACAAGAGCAACTGAAAAAGACACGTCAGAGGTTATCTCCTCTTTACAAATGAGAATAAAATGAAAATGGTTAACATGAGAAAACAATGAAGAAAAAGAAGAAGAATAAGAGAAGAAACATAAAAAGAAACTTGAGTGGGAGTCATACCGAATAACCATCGGACGGATGAGGGAAAAGAGCTTGATCAATTAAGAGGGATCAAGCTCGAAGTTAAGGATTGAGTGTTTGAAAAAAGGAGGAGTCAAGGAGGGGTCGCTGAGAGAAGATTTGATGAGGAAGAGTGAAGGGATGGAGATTAAAGGACAGATGGTCCGCTCAGATGCGATGATAGGTAAATAAAGGGGAAAGAGAAGAGATACTGCGGGTGACGGTTTGCAGCAGGAGAATGAAGTGAGCGCGCGACATGCTTGATAGTGAAGGGAGAAATTTGGGTGACATCTGTTCGACGTGAGTGATTGAGACGGAAAGGTATTAATTCAACACCCCCCATTATTTGGTATGGGGACCTTGAGCAAAGGAGCATAAGAAATTGTCTAATGAAGACTTATTGCACGCCTTGGTAAGACAGTCGGCAATCATTTCTTTGGATTTGACAAGTGTGATAGAAATGGATTGGTCATTAAGCAATTCTCTTAACTTTTTTGCTTTTATGTCAAGGTGTTTAGTTTTTGAGTTGTGTCCAAAATGCTTGACCTTATCAAGAAGTCCCTTGTTGTCAATCTTAAAGTCAGTGGGTTCGAGTTTAGTTCCCCAGAGTTCTTTGATGAGGTGAGTAGTCCAGAGATTTTCTTGACAAGCGTTGGATAAGGCACATAATTTGGCTTCTGTTGACAAAAGCGTAATTTTTTTCTGACTGGAACTGCACCACGACAATAAGCAGTTTTTCCAGATACAGAGATATCCACTTCTCAACCTTCTTGAGAAGTGATTGTCCCCCCAAGTTGCGTTGCTGAAATATTGAATATTATGTTCGCACTTATTATTTGGTTCTATTTTGAATGAAACTTTGACGGAGCCTGCGAGGTATTTGAATACATGAATAACTTCTTTCCAGTGATTGATACCCGGATTGTTGTTAAATTGAGAAAGAATTGACACCGCCGGAGAGAGTTCAGGTCTTGTTTGGCATGCAAGGAAGTTTAGGATTCCAATAAATGTCCAATAGTTCAGATTGAGAGAATCGAATTCTTTCTTTTCTTCTTCATTAGCAGGAGATAGTTGGACGTTTGGAGTTAGAGGAGTGGAGACAGGTATTTAGTTCTTCATATTCAGAAGATCTAATCCTTTCAGTATTAGTTTTTTTTGATTCAACGTGATTCAATTGTTGAAGATGGCCATTTCCATTCCGAGGAGAAGATCAGGTTCATGGGCAGAAGATTCATGAAAGTGGGAGAGAAAAAGCTTTTCAAAGTCATTGATATTACCAGCAACTAGCAGATCATTGACATGGAAAAACAAGAAGGTGTGTCTGTCTTGGTGAATAAACAGAAATGGATCAGATTCAGAGATTGAGAAATTGATACTTTTTAACCAGTTGGTTAGAGTATTTTACCAGTTTGCCGGGGCTTGTTTGAGACCATATAAAGATTTCTTTAGTTTCAAAAAGGGAGAGGTCCAACAGGAGAACTTGGGAGTTTTGATGAATATTTCTTCTTGAAGAGGAGCGTAGAGGAAGGAAGCTTTGACATCAAACTGTCTTAGGGGAAGTTTTTTATCTAGACTAAGAGAAAGTAGAGCAAGAAGTGACGGAAATTTACCCATGGGAGCAAACGTATCAAAGAAGTCTACTCCATGAGTCTGTTGGAATCTGCGTATACACAGCCAAGCTTTCTTCTTTTCTTCGGAGGAGGCAGTCTTTGGTTTGGTCTTCAGAATGAGAGTAGTATTGAGATAATTGTCAGGAGTATCTGGGTAGTCTTCCCAGACATCTTTAGATTCTATAGATTTGAACTCCTCTTCAATCGCATTGGAGTATTCATCTGTGTTGTCTGTTTCTTTGGTTAAATAGGTGTATTTAGTAGGCTTAACTTTTTCAGAACGGTCTTGAAGATGGTACCTAGATGTGGATCCAGTAATAGAGGCGTCAGATTCTTCCAGTCTATTGACCAATGGATCCTCATTCTGTGTCTCGAATGAAACAAAATGATCAGAATCAATATCCTCATTGACGTTAGCGTCTGGATCAGGGTCGTGAGAAGGAATGGGTGGAATGGAGTGATTCTGATCTGAGATGGATGGTTCTGAGGTGAAGTCAGAGTGGGGAGAGGAGAGAGAATTGTCCCAGAATAGCGAGAAGTCGGACTTTTTGTCTGCCAGGTTTTCTTTGAGACCAATTACTTTGATATGTTTGGATGAAACAATCTGTCCTGTATCTGATAGGAGACTTTAGGATAGCAGCTCATCATCATATCCAATCAGGGTTGCGGTTATTCCTTTTGGATCTAGTTTTGATTGGTGTTGATGAGGAGATTTAAGGATAAAAACTTCAGACCCTATTGGATGAAAGAAATTGAGAGGAATAATTCTGTTCTTAAAGAGTTTGAAAGTACTTTTTTTGCTTTTGTGAGAGGGGAATTGGTTAATGGTAAGAACGCATGCTTTAAGTACTTCATCCCAAAATTGAACCCTCAGGCCAGAGTCAATGAGAACCGTTTGGAGACATTCCATGATAGTCCTGTTAAATCTCTTGGCAAGTCCATTCTGTTCTGGAGTGTACAGATCAGATTGGCGAGCCCTGATAAAATTTTTTTTGCAAAATTCCTTCATGTCCTTATTGACAAATTCAGTCCCCCTGTCTGAGTGAAGTATTGAGGGATAATAACCAAATCTTTTTTGTTTGATTTCGATGGCGCTTTGTAGAAAGAAAGGGACAAGATCTTTGGACTTAATTGGAATAGCAGAACAATATCTGGAGAAACTGTCTACGACTGTCAGGATATATTGATGGCCATTACGAGAAGAGGGATGAATCGGGCCCATTATATCTAGATGAAGTTCTTGAAAGGGTTTGTTAGCTCTGGAATTTTCACTTTTAAAGGATCCTTTAGTGATTTTTCCCAGTGCACAACTTTTACATTCCGAATTGGGTTTGATGGGAATATTGAGCTTATTTCTTATCCTGCTGTAACTCGCGTAACCAAGAGATTTATGAATGATTTTGGCTCAAGAGAAAAGAGATGTGGAGGAGAGAGATTTGTCATTGAGAGGAATGATAGGAATGTTATTGAGATAGTATCCGGAAAATACGACTTCTTGGTTCATCGATACTGAGAATTGATTTTTTTCAAACATAAAGTGGTATCCTGCAAGTACCAGACATCTAACAGAAAGAAGATTGGTTGAAAGATCAGGAAAAAAATAGACATTGTTGATAATGATGGGACCATTTTTCCCCATGATCTGAATGGAACCAATTCCTTTGATCGGAAGTGACTCGAGATTTGATCCAGTTTTTACTTGTCCGACTTCTTTGTAGGAGACAGCCACAAAAAGGTCAGGATCAGAGACCATGTGGGAGGAACATCCAGAGTCAAACACAATATGACTTGTGAGAGGGGAGGAGTTATTTGATAAAAGACAACTGACAGAAAGGGGATTTTTGTCTTCATACTTCCTCTTGAGATAGGCTTCTCTAAGTTCCGGATGAAGAGCCCAACAATTTGCAGGTGAGTGAGGAGCGAGATGATTTTGTTTTCCTCCCAAACATTGAGGAAGAGGTTCTTGGTCAGTTCAAAGGGCAGTCAATTGTATTTTTCCTTCTTCCTTGTTCCTTCTCTCATTGGCGGAAATTTGTAAGTGATTGAGGACCAAGTCGGGAGTAATGGAGGAGGAGTGAGTGATCTGTTCTTTGACAACCTTGAAGCTTGGAGATAATTTATGAAGAAGCATATATGCTTAGATGTCAGGAGGGAGATCGATTCAAACCTCGTAAAGTTGTCAAATGCATATTTTGGCCGAAGTGATAAAGGAGGGAATATCATTAGAGTTGAAGGGTAAATTTTGAGGATTGTCAAAGATTCGAGCTCAATTGGAAGATTTGGAAGAGGCAAAATGCTTGATAATGGCCTTCCAAATGAGTTTGGCATTCTTTTTGTTATCCAGGGTAATGATGTTGGAATGGACTGTGGGATCTAGTTTTGAAATGAGGATGGATTGAATGTAGATTTCCTCTTTGAAGGATAGCAAGGAATCATCTGAAAGAAGGGCCGAACGGGTCCCCTGAATATTGAGCATATTTTCTATACGATTACGCCAAAGAGAGAAGTTATCCATCATGAGCGTCGGAATGGCTTCAATGGAGGTTTTTAGGATGGTTTGAAGTAAGGGGTTGTTTGGATTGAGAGATGTGTCTTGGCTCATTGTGAGGGTGGAACTTGATTTGTTTTGATGAAGGTGCGTATTTCAACTGTTAATCGTGTTGAAGAGTGACTAAAAGTTTTGAGATTGCCAAAAGCCAAGACTAAAAGAAAAAGAATAAAAAAAATCAAAGAAAAAAATGTAAGACAAAACAAGGAAATTAGAGAAGAGTGCAAAAAAAATAAAAGAAAAAGAATAGGTCATACCACAAGACCAATAAGGTCAGAAAAAAGTTATAAGTGTTTAAGTTCCAAAGAGTAAGGTTATAGTGACAAGAGAAACTGAAAAAGACATTTCAGAGGTTATCTCCTCTTTAAAAATGAGAATAAAATGAAAATGGTTAACATGAGAAAACAATGAAGAAAAAGAAGAAGAATAAGAGAAGAAACATAAAAAGAAACTTGAGTGGGAGTCATACCGAATAACCATCAGACGGATGAGGGAAAAGAGCTTGATCGATTAAGAGGGATCAAGCTCGAAGTTAAGGATTGAGTGTTTGAAAAAAGGAGGAGTCAAGGAGGGGTTGATGAGAGAAGATTTGATGAGGAAGAGTGAAGGGATGGAGATTAAAGGACAGATGGTCCGCTCAGATGCGACGATAGGTAAATAAAGGGGAAAGAGAAGAGATACTGCGGGTGACGGTGTAAGACTCCAAACGGTGCTAAGCCGTGGCAGTTCTGTGGAGGGGAAAGGTGCTGTTTAGGCTGCCCTCCTAGGAGTTACAATAATATTTAAATGTAACTGGAATCAAGGTCCAGAACCTTATGGATGAGAAATCAAAGTAAGGGAAGAGGATAAGAGTTGTTGGTAGCAATGGAAACAACACTATCTGAGGCAAGATGGTGCAGGTAAAGTCTTGAACAAATAAGTCAAGGTTTGTTCAGAGTTCAATAGAACAAGGCAGTTGTAAGTAACAACGCCGGCAAGCTAATAACTCTGGTCATCAGCAGCTGATTAGGAAAGATCAACTCAATCCCAACCAACCTCCAGGTTCTCAATGAACCTGCCCAACTCTCCGCAATCAAGCGCTTGAAGGGTACCAGATAAATGTGGGAGGCTGAACAAAACAAAAGCAATTTGTTTATGAAGCTCTAGAAGCAAATCAATAACGAATTTGAGCAAGAATATCCCAACACTTCTCAAGGGACTCAAGAATAGCATGGCAAAATTCAACCTCAAAGAAGAAGGGAGGTATAACACTCCAGGTTTTAAGCTTAATAAAACCTCTTCAATCAAACGTGATTGGCTCCAGAAAGATGATCAAGGAGAGATCAAGACCAGTATGGTCGGAAAAAGGGATCAGAGTGGTATAACACACTCAAGAATTCAGACAGACAGGAATTCTTCTTCAACCAGCAAGGCTATTGGTTGGTGATAAGAATCAAGGTCACAAGGGACAGAGTTTGAGTATGGAGGCTCAAAGGATCAAGGGGCAATCATAGATATACCCGGATAATTTGGTCAGATAAGTGGGGAAGGATGCCCACAGATAAATTGCTTATGATGATGGTCTGATTGGATGATGGGATCCTCTCATGCTCTGATGCTGGGCCGAAAGGCAGGGGAGAGCCCCTCCTTTTATAGACATGAGGCCCTTTATACTATGTACAAGTGATACTACAAATAGGTGCGGGAAAATGAAAACATAAAAAAAAAAAAAAAAAAAAAAAAAAAATTACATGAGAGGAAGAAAAAAAAGAAATGTTGCCCGCTTCAAGAATGACCGCGGGAAACCAGATGGACACCCGCGACAGCGGTTGCGGGTGTCGACAACGGCTGTTGTCGCCCAATTGGCGGCGATAACGGGGTGAAGGTTCCGACGGATGGGTAGAAGACAGCTTGTTGAGTTGGGGGCAGCCAAAAGGAGCGAGTTGAACGGATGAGCGATTCAAGAGAGCATGTCAGCATTCTCGGCGGATGGGACGAGTTCGAGGGCTAAGGGTTGTAGTGGGTCTTTAAGGGGGATGGTGGGATGATGATGATTGATGGCAGAGTCGTGGGATGAGCTTGGGGGTGGATGAAGGGGATCGTCAAAAGTGGTTTGACGATCGCTCGCGTCACCAAAAGTCTGGGCCGCGAGCGCGACAAGTGGGAGTTGAACATAGGAAGAGGGGATCGAAGCAGAGAGACAGGCAAGAGACCTGTCCTAGACCGCTACGACAGGGAGAAGTTGAGAGATGAGGGGAAATGAAGGTACCCATAGGGGTACAACCGAAAAAGATATTTTTTTTCGTGGTGTCCCGGATTGGTCACCACATCTCTCCCCAACTTACAGAATGTCCCTAGTCTGCATCTAAAATTCGAAGGGATTAAAAAAAAGGCAGGGAACAAAGAAATTGAAGCAAAGATTGGCCATTTCTTGATCTTGAGAGCAATTGAAGAGTTGAGGAAAATATCTTGATTCTTCCAAATGAGCCCTAGAAGCGGCAGGAATAGAACAAGGAGGGCGTCCCAGGTGCTCACATATGTGGCATACAGTAGAGTTTTACAAAAAACGCAGCAAATGACCCTGGTGGTGCACAATTGGGAGGACTTACTTCTGAGATAAGTTTCTCCCACGACAATGAAACTTCTTGACTTGATCAGCAGAGAACCTTCTGGCCAACCGAGTACCATCCAGCTCCTCCAAAACATAAGATCCACCTCTAACTTGATGAACCACTCAATAAGGGCCATTCCAACGATTAGAGAAAAGCTTGCCCCACTGGGTCTCCAAAGATCAATTATAAGCTAAAACTAGGTCACCAGGGTTCAAGGGCTCCCTGATTTGATTAGAGTGCTTGTCCTCCCAATACTGGACGTATTTTGCTCTGTACTCAATCATTTTTTGATAAGCTTCGTCACGAACGTCTTCACTTTGCTCCAGTTGCTTGGATCAAGCAACTAACAGATCAGTGGTTGAGGACACCTCCTCCCAAGAGATACCCAAGAAAGATTCCATTTCCAGATCCAAAGGAAGGACTTCTCTTTGACCAAAGATGATTTCATAAGGTGAGTAGCCAGTAGTCCTTTTGGTTGAAATTCGATCAGAGAAGAGAACAAGAGGAAGGAATTTGCAACAATTCTTGCCACTTTCACCAGCCAGTTTAACAAGTGCAGCCTTCAAAGGGGAATGGCCTCGTTCCACCATGCCTTGGCCTTCAGGATAATAAGGAGTAGTAACTCTATGTTGTCCAGGAAGGGATCGGATCATTTCAGCAAGCTTGCCCCCAAATTCAGAGCCACCATCAGTAGAGTAAGATCAAGCCAGGCCATGACGCATTGTCCAGGTCTCGTAGAGGAAAGCTGCCACTGATTCAGAGCTAAGGTTCTTAAGAAATTTTGCTTCAACCCATCGGGAAAAATCATCTCTAGCCACAATGAGGTACTTAGCACCACCTGCCTTAATATGAACCACATCCATAGCAATCCTTCCAAAGACAGTGGACTCCCCAGTAGGATAATGAATTTTGGCTGGGCGCCTAAGATCACGTTTTTGACAAACTTCACAACTCTTGCACCATTGGGAGATGGATTTCTTCAAAGATGGCCACCAGAATCATTTGGATAATCATTGATAAGTTTTGGTTTCCCCACGATGACCAAGGCCTTCATGGAGACTTTCAAGGATAGAATCTTGTTTAGAGGGAATAGTAACAACAATAAGAGCACAAGGATTGCCCCTCTTCATAAGTCTAGAACCTTGAACAAAAAAATTAGAAGACTTTTGTTTAAGAGATCGAAATTCCTTAGCAGAGAGATCAGGAGGTTTTTGAAGAGTTGAAAGGTACTGCTCTAATTTAAACCAGAAGCCTTGTTGAAAGCCAGAATAATTTTGAGAAGAAAAAGAGAAAATAGGTTGGATTAAAGGTTCCTCTTCATTGAAATCGGTTCCAACATCAGATTCGTTGCCCCCAAGAGGTTGTCAAGATAAACCATCAGGCATGGTGAAAGATTTTCCCAGCCTGTGAACAATATCAAAAGAGAAAAGCTGGATAAAGGCCACCCAACGAGTCATAGGAGCATTGGGGAGACTGGGAGCGTTGATCATTTCAATGATGGATCGAGCATCAACTTGCAATTCGAAATGTTGGCCCCAGAGAACGGTTTGAAGTTTCTTCATCATTTGAGCCACACCACAGAGTTCCAGTTTGGGTTGGGAGTATCTAGATTCTACATCTGAAAACAACAAAGATTCATAAAGAGCAGGACGGTCCCAACCATTTTCATCTTCCTGAGTAAGGACGGCCCCAACAGATTGATAACTAGAATCAACAGCCAGCTTGATCTTGCCAGCTCCAGGTCCATAAGAGATCTTTTTCAAAACTATGTCTTTACCAACTATCCCTTTGAGTAGCTGGAAAGAAAATTCACAATCTTGGGTCCAAATCCATTCAGCATCTTTTCTGGTTAGTCGACGCAAGGGTGCACAGATTTTGGATAAAGATGGGATAAAGATTCTAACATAAGTGACAACACCTAGAAAGCCCCTAACTTCAGTTGGATTGTTTGGGGTAGGCCAAGAGATGATCTTGTTGACTTTGGCTGGTGCCATCCTTCTTCCTTCCTTGCAGACCACATGACCAACAATTTCCAGAGCAGGGACACAAGCCGCCAGTTTGGATCCAGAGACAGTAAGGCCAGATTCCTCAATTCGAAACAGAATCCTCTCCAAGGTAGTAGCATATTCCCAGATAAAACAACAAATTCCTGGATGCCAAGGTAAGAGCTCATTATCATAGTCAGATACTGGACCTTTAATTCCGCCATTGTCAATAAAGATACCAGCATGATCAGGGATTTCATCCTGGAGGATCCACATCATCTGAGCCTGATAGACTGCAACCAAGTTGGTGGCTCCTTGAGGTAATCGAGTAAGTTGAAATCGCCCAAGAGGAGTATCGAAAGTAGTGAGAGGACGAGAAATAGGATGTAAGGATCATTTGTCATAGCCACCCATAATATCCCCTAGACCATAGCAAGCTCTTCCCGCAAAGGATTCAACAAATTCTTCAGTAGCAGGAGGGATACCAGAGTCTTTAATAGTAACTTTATTAAGAGGTTGAAGATCATGAACTATTCTAAGTTTACCATTACTCTTGAGGACACAGAAGACGGGGCTTGAGTAACTAGAAGTTGACTGTTCATACAGGCCAGTTCAAACTCGTTCCCGGACCAACTTGATGAATTTGTCAACTTTAGCAGCAGGGATAGGGATCTTTTTCTTTTGCCAAGGATCATGTTCAACTACAGGGATGATATAAGGGAGGCCATAGGATTCCCGCAAGAGACCTCTCTCTTCTTCACAGAAAGCAATAGATTTTTCCCTTAGAGATAAGACATTTTTGATTAAATTTAACTCATCAGGAAGAAGCCATCCATCTGGACCAAAGTTGACCACCTTCAGACGTTCTTCAGTGACCTGTCCATTAGGCACAAAGGGACCAGTAAGAGATTGAGGAAGACCACAGTAAGGATCTCGAGATAGAGGAGGACGCATAAGGGGAGGATTGAGGTTGAGAGGCATAGGCTGGTTGACTGGTTGGATCTTCTTAGCAACTGGTTTATACTTGGTGGCAAAAGAGAGAAGTTCTTGTTTCCTCCAAGAGTTGACCAGAGAGACTTGATTACGAAAGCTGAGTCCAAGTTCCAACATCTTCCAAGTCCAATGTTCTGCAATATCCTTGAAGGGTGCCTTTTCCATAAAAGGAGAACCAGGAGACAATACGTTGCTCACATGTGTGGCACAAGGTAGGGTTTTGAAAATGAAGGTAAAAGATTGCCCTGGCAGTGCACAATTGGGAGGACTTACTTGTACCCCAAATTGCCTCCACTGAAGCCCATAATCCTTCATACCAAAATCGCCAAAAACGGAATTGCAATTAGGATCTAGTTTAGACTCGTTGCGGAGATTCAAACCGGAACTGAGAGAAGATTGATCAGACTCAAAAGTAGAAGGAAAAGAAGACACAAAAGATCCAGAGAGAGAAGGAGATGGAGAAGAAATATTTTTGGATTTTTCTATTTTGATATGTTTTTGTTTTTTAATATTCTTGAGCTCAGAAGAGAATGATGAAAGGAATGAAAAATAAGCCTGAGGGATGGGAGTTGACCCTTGAGTTGCAGTCTGAGGCTGAAAAGAACTACAACCATTAGTAGGATCAACTATTCCCCTAAAAAATAAGAGGAACTAGAGTTATCCTTCTGCTTCCCCTTAAAAGATGATTTGGGAGAATGACCAGGAAAATCTCTTTCCCAATGACCAGAATCCAAAGAGCAAAGAGGAACTTCAATTTTCCTGCCATCAGAATCAGGGAGAAGAATTATCTCCCCAACTTGATCAGAAAACATCAAGGTTGCACCAAAGTCCATTAAGAAGGGTCGTCCCAAGATCATAGGACTGTCCAAACGAGTGATCCAAAAGTGGCAGGTTACAACAATATTTCGACCAATCCTGACCGGTACATCTTCAGCAATACCAACCAGTTCACAAGCTTGATTTCCTATCCCATACACTGCAGAGTTGAAGCTGACCCTAGGACTAAGTTTGAGCTTGCAGGCCATAGCATCCAAGATTAAGTTAAGCTGAGATCCAGAATCCACAAGAGGAGAAACAGTTTTAGCTGAGTCACCAAGATAACAAGGAAGGAAGCCAAGGGGACAGGAATAAAGGTTGGATTCTATAGAAGGACTGGTTCCACCAGAGTCCTCCATTAAAGTGCCAGAGGAGACTTTGAGTTCTTCAGGGCCAATTTCCACACGTCGAAAAGAGACCCATTTCTTCATTCCTTCAGCAACAGATGGAGAGATCAATAGGAGTTCAGCCACAGATAGATCAGGAATTTTGAGATCAGAAATTTTCTTCAATACTCCCTCCACAGCATTGGGGTGATCCTTGGAGATGCCCCTTTCAAATCAAACTTTGGGCTGGGTGGGGGGAGGAAGTTCAGGTGACGCAGAATCTAAGATAGGATTAGAAGGTTGAGGTGAGGGAGAATGATCAGGGTGATCTGGGAACCTTTCCACGAGTGGTTCCTTTTCCACCTCCATGTCTTGTACATCAGAGGAAGGAGGCTCAAGTGATGATTGACGTTTAATGGGTTTTCGAAGGATTGAAGTTGGCAAGGAAGGAGCCTTATGAGGTTTAGGTTCCTCAGGTCGTTTCCTGGCTGGATCAGATTGATAAGTAGTCCCAGCAAGACTAGAGGAAGAAATAGCTGGAGGATACCAAGGTTGGAGGGTACCACAGGATGATCAAAATTCAAAGGAAGCAAGAGATGCTTTCACAGGAGGTGATGGCTGGTAAGAGGCCACCACATTTCGGATAGGACGAGACGAGTCAAAAGGGATTAGGGCACCATTATGGAGGAAGTAATTGTTCCCCCTCTGCTCTACCAACTTTTCCTTTAGGTCCTTCTGAAGTTCTTGGCATCGTCCAGTTCCATGGCCTTCCCTATGACAGTAGTAACAGACCAGAGTTGATTTGGGGACAGAAGAAGGAGTTTTAGGCGTAGCTAGCGAGGAAATCTTTTGATCTATTTTGTTCTCAAAGGCTCTAAGTAACTTGGTGATTTCATCTATAGTAGTAGGTTCTTGATTGGAATTAGGATCTGCTTTAGGCCTAAGATCTGCCTCCATTTTAATCATAATATTGTTTGACTCTTTAAAAGAAGGAGCATGGACTGGTTCAGTAGTTCTAGGCTTTTCAAAGGTAAGAGCAGTTTTACCTTTCATGACTTTATCCACAGTACTCCTAAGGGTAAGAAAAACAGGGAGCTTGAATTGATTATCCCTGGTGGTAATCATGGCTCCAGATTTGACCAGTTCTTCTTTAATCCTTTCCTGCACAGCCGATGAAAAAGATTGGAAGAACTTTGCTCAAATTTTGTCCACTGTGTCAATGTGATCGTTTCAGATAAGATAGTTTTGAATGGGATCCCAAGACTTCCTAAAAATCTGATAGTCAGAGGCTGAAGAAATACCACCATTTGAGATCCACTGAGAAACCAGAGCATCCAAATCCTGCAGAGTAAACCTCGACACGTCTATTTTACCCCAGTATGCCAACATAGCCTCCCTGAGAAGCGTCCAGTTGTGGGATTCAAATCCCTCAAAAGACTCAATTACCTCCATAACTTCATCAGAGGAGATAAAGAACCGCAACTGATAAGCCATATCAAATTCACTAGCTCCATCCACTTCAGCAGCCATTTTGTAGGAGTCCAAGAATCGCTCAACATTTGTACCGTTGAAGCCTAAGTTCTTGTTCTGAGGTTTGATCTTTACCATCTTAGGTCGGACAGGGGTGGTTGGAGTAGCGGAAGATGCCATATCGAATAACAGAGTTCCTAGGGGATCCAAAGAGCAGATTTCCAAAGTGGCTCACAAGTGTGGCAAGAGTAGGGTTTCGCCAAAAACGACAAGTATCTTGCCCAAGCGGTGCACAAATTGGGAGGACTTACTTCTAGGATAAGTTGCCTCCACGGATCAGATTTGGGAAGAGAGAAGTAAAAAAAAAAAGATAAAAAGATTGGTTTTCGAGGTTGATTTTAAATGTCTTGGGACTGTAAATCCCAAGGTTTCTGGTTTGATCCCGGCCCGGGGGACCAAATGTAAGACTCCAAACGGTTCTAAGCCGTGGCAGTTCTGTGGAGAGGAAAGGTGCTGTTTAGGCTGCCCTCCTAGGAGTTACAATAATATTTAAATGTAACCGGAATCAAGGTCCAGAACCTTATGGATGAGAAATCAAAGTAAGGGAAGAGGATAAGAGTTGTTGGTAGCAATGGAAACAACACTATCTCAGGCAAGATGGTGCAGGTAAAGTCTTGAACAAATAAGTCAAGGTTTGTTCAGAGTTCAATAGAACAAGGCAGTTGTAAGTAACAACGCCCACAAGCTAATAACTCTGGTTGTCAGCAGCTGATTAGGAAAGATCAACTCAATCCCAACCAACCTCCAGGTTCTCAATGAACCTGCCCAACTCTCCGCAATCAAGCGCTTGAAGGGTACCAGATAACTGTGGGAGGCTGAACAAAACAAAAGCAATTTGTTTATGAAGCTCTAGAAGCAAATCAATAACGAATTTGAGCAAGAATATCCCAACACTTCTCAAGGGACTCAAGAATAGCGTGGCAAAATTCAACCTCAAAGAAGAAGGGAGGTATAAAACTCCAGGTTTTAAGCTTAATAAAACCTCTTCAATCAAACGTGATTGGCTCCAGAAAGATGATCCAGGAGAGATCAAGACCAGTATGGTCGGAAAAAGGGATCAGAGTGGTATAACACACTCAAGAATTCAGACAGACAGGAATTCTTCTTCAACCAGCAAGGCTATTGGTTGGTGATAAGAATCAAGGTCACAAGGGACAGAGTTTGAGTATGGAGGCTCAAAGGATCAAGGGGCAATCATAGATATACCCGGATAATTTGGTCAGATAAGTGGGGAAGGATGCCCACAGATAAATTGCTTATGATGATGGTCTGATTGGATGATGGGATCCTCTCATGCTCTGATGCTGGGCAAAAAGGCAGGGGAGAGCCCCTCCTTTTATAGACATCAGGCCCTGTATACTATGTACAAGTGATACTACAAATAGGTGCGGAAAAATGAAAACATAAAAAAAAAAAAAAAAAAAAAAAAAAAAAAAAAAAAAAAAAAAAAAAAAATTACATGAGAGGAAAAAAAAAGAGATGTCGCCCGCGTTGAGAATGACCGGGGGCAACCAGATGGAAACCCGCGACAGCGGTCGCGGGTGTTGACAACGGCTGTCGTCGCCCAATCGGCGGCGACAACGGGGTGAAGGTTCCGACGGATGGGTAGAAGACAGCTTGTCGAGTTGGGGGCAGCCGAAAGGAGCGAGTTGAACAGATGAGCGATTCGAGAGAGCATGTCAGCATTCTCGGCGGATGGGACGAGTTCGAGGGCTGAGGGTTGTAGTGGGTCTTTAAGGGGGATGGTAGGATGATGATGATTGATGGCAGAGTTGTGGGATGAGCTCGGGGGTGGATAAAGGGGATCGTCAAAAGTGGTTTGACGATCGCTCACGTCGCCAAAAGTCCAGGCCGCGAGCGCAACAAGTGGGAGTTGAACATAGGAAGAGGGGATAGAAGCGGAGAGACAGGCAAGAGACCTGTCCTAGACTGCTAGGACAGGGAGAAGTTGAGAGATGAGGGGAAATGAAGGTACTCATAGGGGTACAACCGAAAAAGATATTTTTTTTGTGGTGTCCCGGATTGGTCACCACAACGGGTTGCAGCAGGAGAATGAAGTGAGCGCGCGACACGCTTGATAGTGAAGGGAGAAATTTTGGTGACATCTGTTCGACGTGAGTGATTGAGACGGAAAGGTATTAATTCAACACTTTACCAATCAACAGCAGATAGCAAGTAGGTGCTTTGAAAAAATCCATCTGGATCTCATAGGACCTATCAATCCAACCTCAAAGCAAGTTTACAGATACGTACTCAATATCATTGACTCATACTCTGGATACATTTTTTGCTTCCTCTTAAAGTCAAAAAGTGACACAGCAGAAGTTCTTATCTTCATTATTGAGAATCATCACAGAAAAACCATTAACTATCCTTCCAAGGTATGCTCGGACAGAGGGGGGGTATTCTGTAAACAAAAAACTTCAACAGTACTACCAAGCTTGCCACATCAATCAAATCATAAGGGAACCATATTACTCACAGCACAACAGAAGATTCAAACAAGCAAATAGAACAGTGATTGAATCCGCCAGGGCTATTATCTCTGACGCAAAATTGCCAAAATCTTGCTGGCACAAGGTTATAAGGGGAGCATCTCTCATGCTTAATCAAATCCCCAAACAGAAAGTTGATGACTCTCCCTGGAAGAAAATAAACTCAAAGGACCTACCAAAGGACTATGTCAAGCCTGTTGGTACCGCAGTCACCTATTAACTCAACAGCACAGAGATCAGGTCAAAACTGGATGAAAAAGGCGCATCTGGAATTTTGATTGGATTTAATCCGGCTCTTCTGTCCTAAAAAATATTGACGGTAACAGGGAAAACATTGACACAAAGCATGTATTCTTCAACCTTTGGAAGCCAATTGAAGTATCTCTTGATGAAAATCTGGAAATCACAGCTCACACCAAAGTTCAACCTACTCCTCCTACTCCTCTCTCCTCCAAATCACCTTCTGTTTCATCTGTAGACAACATGATTTTGGATGAAACCAACTCATTTCCTGCAATCAAAACGGAATCCAATTAGGAATCCAACAGCAAATCAGCATCTGAACAAAACTTCTAACACAACTTACAAAACCAAGACACCATCTCAAAACCAAAATGTTACGGCTTTGTGGCTGAAAAAGTGCCAATGAATCTAGAAGATGCAATGAAAATTCCTGAGTGGAAGGAGTCAGAAATGATGGAATTCAATACAATTGAAGAAAAAGAAGTATGGAAGGAAGTAGATGAAAGTGTAGTCACCAACCCTCTTGACACGTTAGCGGTATTCAAAATCAAGACCAACACTCACGGGGAGGCACCAATCCTCAAAACTTGCTCATGCGTGCAAGGCTTCAACCAAAGCTATGGTCTTGATTACTTTGAAACTTATGCTACTACTGGAAAAGTGGCTTCTTTGAGGGGGTTATGAACTTTTGCAGTAGACAAAAATCTTGAGATCCTCCAGCTCAATGTCAATAGAGCTTTTCTTTACTCAGAACTCAACAAAAAAGTCTTCATCAAAACTCCACACGGTTGCAACAGAATTTCAAAGTATCTCAGACTGAAGAAGTCCTTTTACGGCTTGAAACAAGCACCTCAAAACTGGTACCAAATGTTGAGTGAATGGATCAAGTCACAAGGCTTCAGAGAGTCAGACTGTGACCCATGTCTCTACATATGCAATGACCAAACTACAATTGTCTTCTTTCATGTTGACAACTTGGTTGTGACAGGAGATGTCAATAAGTTCAAAGAGGCCTTCCTCAGTATTTTCAAGAATTCCTCTGCTCATCCGCCAAACACACTTCTGGGAATGAAAGTAGTACGCATGAAAAGTCTTATTCACTTGTCTCTACCACTCCAGATAGAAAAAGGACTTTGAGAACTTTGTCTCACCAACTTTAGGCCTGTCTCAACACCTCTCACGCCTGATCAACACCTCAGAAAAGCCAATGAAAATGATCAAAAAAAATTCCTCTCACTCAATGTGCGGTATAGGTCGCCCATTGGATTACTGAACTTCATTGCTGGGCTGGCTTGACCAGACATCAGTTTTGCTGTTTCAAGTTTAGCAAGGCACTGCAAGAAACCTGTTCTGAGCCACTGGGAGGAAGTTTTTAATGTCTGGAAATATCTTGCGGCCACCAAGGATCTGGCGCTTACAATTGGACGGCGCTCTGTATCCACTTGGCTTATCTGTTTCAGTGACCCCACTTGGGCCAATGACCCAGAATCTAGGGTGTCACAAAGCGGATACATCTGCTTGTTCAAAGGAATTTTTCTGTATTGGACCATCAAACAACAACAAAGTATCACTCACTCATTGACCAAATCCAAGTGTGTGGAATTATATAGTTGTCATCTGGAAGCCCTGTGTTCGCAAAAACTTGTCAAAGATATATATTAATGAAAATTCAGCTTTCCTCTACACCTAATCAAAAACAAGGGTTTGGATGAAAAAATAAAAAATTTGGCTCCTGCTCCAAAGCCAAACACATCAATATAAAAACCAAGAGTCTCCAAGAAGATTTCAAGCATGGCCTCATTGACATCAAACTGATTTCATCCTTATCCATGACAGCTGACGCGCTTACCAAGGCTGAAAATAAAACCTCTAACACCTGCCTAGTAAATGCCTTTAATTATCTGTTTGACTGACCTTGTAGTTTTGGGAGCCTGTTAAAGTTACAACCTGTCTCAATGATCTCTTTGCATTTTTCATTCTCAAGTCCCTTTTATTTATGTTCTCATTCTTTCCTTTTTTTTACTCTCCTATGTATTAAAAATGCCTGTCACGCTTTGAGCTTAAGGATTATTGTCCTCCCACTTTGACATACCCTTTCCTCAGTACCATCTACCTCAGTCCATAAGTGTGACAAAAATATAAGCACAAAATCAATGGTGCCTTCTGCTTATCAACTCTGGCTTGCATAATGACCTTCCATCCTTTGCAACTGACTCAGCACCCACTTGCAAACCTTTCAGTCAACTCTACCTCAGTTGACCATCCATTGGGGCTCCGCTCTTTCACCCTGGGCATCAATAACCCTCCGGTTCCCATTCCTGGTCACATGCTCCAGCTAGTTTGCACCCATGCTATTCAAGCCATCTCAACTGTATATTTTGCAAATGTACTAGTCCCTTACCCTGCATAGAGTACATCTTCATATTTGCATTTTCCTCTGATGTCACTCCCTCATGTCTCAACCGTTACACTCCAATACATTTGCCCTCTATTGTCTTGCACTTACTCTAAGACCTTGGAAAAATTCATGCTGTTATTTTATTTTGCACTCAGTTCATGTCATTCATTGCCTCATTGCTCAGAACTGTAGTTGACCATCCATCAGGTTGTATCTAGTCATTTTGTATTACCTTATAAAAGCTACGCCACTTGTCTGTGGATTCTCTCCTCAGTTAGTTAATTTCATACATTCTTGCATTTGCTAAATACAGTCATCACATAAAGCTTGGATTTGGTTTGGTTCCATTGGAACATTCATCTCTCTCACTGTGTGCCAAGTTACTCCACCATAATTTTGAACTTTGCAGTTAGACCTTGCTACCTTGCACTAGCACTTTCCCTTTCACTCAGATTCTCCCCTTGCGCTCACAATCATCTAAGATTGCCCTTTAGTACGTGGGGTGGTTGTGTGACAATGCCTCTCCCAACCAACCACTGCATCACTTCCAAGCGCTAAGACCAACAGCTCGAGATTTTCCATTTCAAGTAAACTCCAATCAAGGAGAATTTCCATCAACATCATCTCACCTTGTCTTGGCCCTCTTGCACCAATTCTGCTCAAATCAATCCAATCAATGACCTTACAGAACTCTATCATCACCATCAACTACAAAGACAACCTTGACTCTAATCAATCAATTTATACCCGGCAGCTAGCTCTAAGTTAGTAAGACCAACAAAGAATCAACTCCTTGTTCAGTCAAAGAACACTAAGCTCTAACATACTCTTACAGTTCCTTCAAGGCGCCGTGTTCAAATCTTTCAACTGTGTCACAGTTATTTTCCCACAACTAGCTTCAGTTATTTGATTCTATTCCAATCTCTCTCAATCTCTGACTCTCAAATTTAGCTATTTGTTCCACTGTTGGTTCTCCTGGTCTTGGTTTCCAACCATCATTTCTCACAACACACTTTATTTTTATTCTTTTATCTTTTAATTTTTCCTGTCTATTTTTTACTTGATGATACTATATTTTCTTTTCTTTTCCCAATAAAATGATAATTTTAAAATAGAATAGGAGATATTTTAAAACTTCAAGGAATAATCATAAGTTTTTTGCTGAAAAAAAAACGGAATATAAAAAATTAATTGAAATAAATTAAGGAAAATTTACTAGAAATACTTCTTATTATTTTCAGCTTTCTAATATTTCAGAGAAAGCTTCAAAAGTAACAAAATAGCATAAATAAATAAAGAACTTATTAAAGTAAAAAGAATGTTAAAAAATTAATTTAAATTATGATTCTACATAAAATTTAAGGTAGGTTCACTCAATGACACCTACCTCAAATTCCCACTGCTTATATTTTTAAATAATTTATGAAAATTTAGAAAGAGAAGCAGCTTTGGTATTTTGGTCATTTTAATATTTCATAAAAACCCCACGTATGGGTTTCAAAGTGAATTTTGTGTCAGAATCCAAGAATTCTGTGATTTAGAGGAGTTACGGGCGGAAAGGTGATTTGTCACAATTCCGCACGCAGCAGCGGCAACCAATACATCCACTTACAGCTGAGAAGCAGAACTTCCACCCTTTTTGCGTACCCTGAAAAGCGGTTTACGCAGCCCTGGGCATCTGAAAGGTATGCAGCCATGGGACTACAGACTGACAGACTGACAGATGGCTTGAGAAGCCAAGGTACCACATAAAAGTGCTACAACTAATACAGGGACATACTACATATGTAATAAATCTCCTTTGGATAGTAGATATTCTATAAATACATCAAATTATATAAAAATAATTAAATAAACTTTTTGCATATTTTTTATGAAATATAATAAAAATACCAAAAATGTCGAAAAAAAGATAATTACAATTTGAAAAATATCTTAAAATACTTGAAAAATCCAATTGTGAGAACTTCAAGGCATCAGTATTTCCGTGACATACTGAGAAAACTGATTATGTAAAACCATTACATATATTCTCATAGAATATTTTTTTAATTAATTATTTCAAGTAAATTAACAGAATTTCAAAAATAAGGATCAAAATCAGTATTATGATTTTACTCCCATCAGATAATACATAATGAGAACCCATATGACATCATATTACACGTAGGAATGTCTACTAAGAAGAAATATCAACATCCTGGGAGCATTTACTAAGGATAATTAATTAAATGATGATCTGGTGGATAGATTAGTGTTATTCACATTTCAAAACATCAATCAAAAAGTAGAATAATTCCCATACCCTGTGGAATTAGATGTTACCCATGTTACAGAACCAAGAAAACATGAAAGGCTACCACTGGTTCTACTAGCCTTAGCAACCATACCTTTGAGCCCCTGTATCCCTCAGAAGGACAGAGTTGGGACCCAAAAAGCTATAAATAATAGAGCTCTTTTGAGGTTTTGGATACCCAGAGACCCAGTTATATTTACATCAAGACACTGTGCCAAGGTAATCAAATACTTATAAGAGATAAGTAAGTTTTTTAGGGCTTTATTCTGATTAATATTATCCGTCCCAAAACCCTTTTTATCAATTTAAACTGCTGAAAAACCTTTTAAACCCAAGTAAAAGGTTTAACCCATCAGTACACATCCCAAAGAGGTACCTAAAGGATTCAATAACATACCAGTGAGTTTTATTATCATTTTTCTGTCGTGTCAGCTTGGTTATCAAACCCTGCCACTCCATCATATATTTTATATATATGATATCTTTGGGCAATATATCCTCTAAGAATATAAATTAAAGGTTCCAAAGTAACCAGGTCTAGGTGTTTCCATACTGAATTCACTGAAGAGAGGTGTTAAAGATCCCCAATATTATTTTGGCCCCTCTTTTAATTTATTTAATAATCAATTTATTAATATTGATTAATAAGATCCAATCATAACCAAACCAATCAACCTTGCAATAGCTTTATCCAAATATTTTACAGATTTTTGCTTCATCTATTGAATAATATATTTATTATTTATTCCATCACCTCTGGTAGCTAAAGTATAGAATGGTTCTTGGAATCCAGGAGTCTGACAATTATGCATTGATCAAATTCATAAAAAAAATTTCAAGATACCATTTTCAATGACTCAAGATTTCCCCCAACAATTTTGGAAGAATTGAGATTATGTAGAGTGATATTTTGGATTAACTGGAAAACTGTGCAATGTTCTTTTAGGTTGATGGTTCCCAAGAAAAATCTTTATTTCATCCCAGACTAGGGTAAAACAATTACTTTGAATTTTTAATGAAATTCCAGAAATAAATTAAAGCTATCTTCAGAAGGTTAATAAATATTTCAGAACAGATCTATTCAAATATTTGGATAAATTTGAAGCTATCATCATGAAAAATATTCATAAAATTTTCAAAGAGTTCAAAAAAATGAAAAAATTGGAATGAAACAGAGACAAAAAAACCATAGCACCAGCAAAAATTTCTCCAGATGTGAAAAATAACTGTTTTAAATGGAGTAAAGAAGGTCCAATTCAAGGATGAGAAAACAATAAATGGATATTAAAGATCATTGAACTTAATGGGATTCTGTGGATATGGAAATTTTAAAAATGAATCAAGAGTAGTCTGAGAGGGATGCAAGAAAATTATTTGAGATTAATCTTCAAAAAATATTCAAAATAGGCAGGTGTGGAAAGGAGACAAATAGAAGAATTTTTAAGTTCATCTATCAGCTTAATGAATGAAAGAGCCTTATCTCGTAATATTATTAATTAATCAATGAAAGAACTTCAAACTCAAAATAATTTCTTTTTTAAAGAAAGAGGAGCTGATATTAAGACTATTTTTAATGATTTCCAAGAAAAAAATGAATTTACAGAAAAAAATTCCTACCAGAAAATGTATACAAGAAATTGGAGCCAGTTTCCTCCAGAAAATCTCATCATATTCACCCTTCCCTCAAAATATCCAATAAATAAATATTTTCTCCTCTCCCATCATGGAAATTTCAATCATCCAACAAATTGTGCTGGAGACACTCATGGTTGAAATATCCTCCATTTCAACATCATTCCTGTTGGTATATCCCCTCCTCAAGCTCCCTGGAAAACAAGTCTCTTTCAAAATATGTGTTGGACCTGACAGAGAGGTTTGAGAATTCTTGTTGTAGTAATTTTGTGAGAACAAAGAGTTGAGAGAGAAAATAACCTAATTAATTTTTCTTGAGCTTAGGATGAAGAAACAACAGTGGGAATTATATTAAAGGGATTTGTATTTATTGAATGATATTCAAGGATCAGCGGGAGGAATTGGAAAATTGATGAAGTTTATGGGGATCAGGCTGGATTAGATGAAAATGGAGGATGATTAAAAGCAAGTAGAGAAAATTTGAAGATCATGAGGATGATGAAGAATTCAATTAGAATGGGGCATGAGGAAAAGGCATAGTAAAATTCCATTTTGAACATAATCAGATGCTCAGAATCCAAGTTAGAGGTGACATTTGATCCATAATAACAATCCCTACTCTGCATTACAAATCAATCCATGCTTGGTAATTTTTTACACATGTTGTAGCACCTGGAAATTGTGTCTCTTTTTCAAAATTGCTATCCCAAAACTAACCAATTGTTCCTCACTTGAATTTATTCAATCAATAAAACTTGTCACCTTCCAAAATTTTGAAAACCAAAAAAATGTCTTCTGCTGTCAGCCTCCTGGATGCCAAGACCCTTGCTATCCTTTAGCTACCAGAGGTGATAGATTAAATAATAAATATATTATTTAATAAATGCAGCAAAAATCTGTAGAATATTTGGATTAAGCTTATTGCAAGGTTAAGTGGTTTGGTTATTGTTTATTGTTTTAAATCAATATGAATGAATTGATTATTAAATATTTATAGAGGGGCCACAATCATTTTGGGGATCTTTAACACCTCTCTTCAGGGATTTAAGTATGAAAACACGTAGTCCTGGTTACTTTGTGCTCTTTAGTTTAAAGAATATTTTACCCAAAGATAATGTGTATATAAAATACACTATGGAGTTGTAGGGCCTTGTAGCCAAGCTACCACGACAGAGAAAGGATAATAAGACTCACCGGTATGTTATTAAATCCTTTGGGTATCTGTTTGAGACGTGTACTGATGGGTTAAACCTGTATACTGGGGTTATAAGGTTGTTCAGAAGTTTTAATTGATAAAAAGAGGTTTGAGGACGGATATTACTGATCAGAAATTGCCATAAATCACTAAATTATCTCTTATAAGTACTTGATTACCTTGGAATGGCGTCTGGATATGAATATTACTGGGTCTCTGCCTATCAATATCCTCAAAAGAGCTCTTTATTTATAGCTTTTGGAGTCCCATTATGTTCCTTCTGAGGGTTGTAGGTGCTCAAAGGGTTGGACACTAACGCTAGCAGGGTAAACAGAGGTATCCTGTCATGTGTTCTTGGTGCTATAGCACGGGTAGCATCTAATTCCTCAGGGTATGGTAATTATTCTACCTTATAATAGACAATAGGACGTTTGAATAACACTAATCTGTCCTATTTAGGTATTATTTAATTAATTATCCTTAGTAAATTTTCCCAGTAATTTAATAATTATATTAATAGACATTTCTACGGACATCTTGATGTCAGGTAAGTTCTCATTATGTATTATATAACGGGAGTAAAAGTCATAATATTGATTTTACTCTTTATTTTTGAGTTCCAGTTGATTTATTAAGATAATTACTTAAAAATATAAGTCATGTGAATTCATGTAATATTTTTACATCATTATTGTTTTTGGTATGTCACAAAGATATTGATGTCTAGAAATTCTCATAAAATTATATTGAAGTATTTTACTTTATTTTTAGAAGTTTTCATTGTCTTATTTTCGACATTCTTGGTACTTTGCATTATATTAAGTAAAAAATACGTGTAAGGATTATTTATGTATTTTTATATAATATTATGTATTTTTAGACAGTCTACTATCCATGGGAACATTTATTACATATGTAGAAAGTTCCCGTGTATGTTGTAGCCTGTTTATGCGGTACCTGAGCCTCTCCGGCCACCTGTCACTCTGTCAACCCGTAGTGCCGCGGCTGCCTACTTGTCAGAGGCCTGGGGCTGCGTACACGACCTTGACGGTGTGAAAAGGCTGTATCTCAGCCGCGCGCGGGTGCATTGGCTGCCGCAGCTGCGTGCGGGAATTGTGACAAAACACATTTCCATCCGTAACTCCTAAAATATACAAAACACCTCAATTCTGACTGAATTTTAGGTGTGAAACCTTTACATGACGATGTGTGTGAAATATTTAAATGGCCAAAAAGCTCAATAATGGAGCCTTAGTATTTTGGTTTTTCTTTCCTTAATTATTTAAAAATATAAGGAGTTGGATTTCAAGGGTGGGGTCAGTGAGTGACCCTACCTAATTTTGGGTGGAGAATCCATTTCTGTAATAATATTTATGGTTTTCCCACTCCTTTTTAGTTTAATTTTATTATTATTATTTTTATGTTATTTTTGTTACTTTTGCAGTTTGCTCTGCAATAGTAGCAAGCTGATATCTGCATTGCAGATGTTGGACTAATCCATCAATTCACCCTTTAACTTACTAATGCTGTTGCACTTTCCAATTACCTTGGCATTTTTATCCGTTAAATCCCCTCCAAAAAAATCTAATATTACCTCCTTCACATTCATTATAGATTTTCTTTATCAGCTTGCTTTGTCTCATACAGTTTATCATGTGCATTCCTTATCTTATGTATTGAGGCATGTCTTCATGTTGCACCACTTTCATTGAAGGGAATTTCCAGTTGTTAAAATCACACTCATTTTTATGTTTTAGATGATTCCCTAGTTAGTCAAATCAATATGTTCTACAATCTCTTGCACTTTGAAGTAAACTTGTGCCTCATTTGGAATTTGAGTCTTCTTTTTAGAATCATTGATCCCTGAACTATGATTCTTCATGTTTTTATCACAAAAATCTAGGATCTTTCATGGAAATTGGGTAATTTTGTGAAAGGTGAACTAGTGGAACCTGTTGAGTTGACAATTGCTCAAAATCTCTCCGTTTCCCTGCTCCTGCTCAAGCCAGACTTCCCCAACTTCCCCCGGGGAGAGTGGTCCCCTTGTCCGCATCCCTTCCTTGTCTCCGCCACCATCCGCTCAGCCTCATCTCATCCCAACTTGGGGATCTCCTCTCGACTACTCATCTCCCCATCTGATCACTCTGAACTTCCTGACTCTCCCACTCTCCTCTGCTCCTTGCTTCTCTAACTTTCAGAAGTCATATGAAAACAAATGAACACTGTGGGATTCAAACCCACAACATCAGACTCTTTATATGAGTGATGCTCTTACCAATTGAGCTAAGTGCGCTGTTGGCGGAGACAAGGAAGGGATGCGGACAAGGGGACCACTCTCCCCGGGGGAAGTTGGGGAATTCTGGCTTGAGCAGGAGCAGGGAAAAGGAGAGATTTTGAGCAATTGTCAACTCAACAGGTTCCACTAGTTCACCTGTCACAAAATTTCCCAATTTCCATGAAAGATCCTAGATTTTTGTGATAAAAACATGAAGAATCATAGTTCAGGGATCAATGATTCTAAGAAGAAGACTCAAATTCCAAATGAGGCTCAAGTTTAGTTCAAAGTTCAAGAGATTGTAGAACATATTGATTTGACTAACTAAGGAATCATCTAAAACATAAAAATGAGTGTGATTTTAACAACTGGAAATTCCCTTCAATGAAAGTGGTGCAACATGAAGAAACCTAATCTTGCTTGGCCAACTCATCCAGAAGGGATGCTCACTCACTCGACTGGGTTCCAAGGGCTTTGGTGTGTTTTTCAAAAGAAAGTTAATCATCTCAGGCCAAATTCACAACAATCTCCTCCATGTTGAAGAATTGATACCAAACCCCTCCAACTGTCACACCTTCCTCTCCATGTCCGCCATTCACAAACGCTTTGGCCATGTTCATCGCAAACAGGCAAAGCTCCTTTCCACCTCTTTCCCAAACCTGAAATGGGACAATGATGTCTGCACCCCCTGCACCAAAGGAAAAATCCATTTCCTACCTTTCAAAAGCCACATTACTCCAAGCTCTTGTCCATTTGAACTGATCCACACCAACGCATGCGGTCCCATCAATCCCATCTCTAAATCCGGTTGTCAATACTTCTTGCTCCTCACCAACAATTTCTCCAAGTACAAGACCTGCATCCCCATTAAACTCAAGTCGGACTTAACCAAGGAGATTATCAGTTTCATAAAACTGCACTCAAATTGCTTTGACAGAATGCTGAAAATATTTCACTCTGACAATGGCGGTCAGTTTCTTAATTCCTGTCTTTTGTCCTTTCTCAAAGACAAAGGCCTTCTTCAAACCACCTCCAAACCCTACACTCCTCAACATAATCTGGTGGCCAAACAGGGAAATAGAACTCTTGTTGAGGCCGCCAGAACTTCAATGATCAAAATTTCCACTCCTCTCTTTCTGTGGGATGAAATCATGGTTGGTGTGTGCAAGATCCTCAACTCCATACCCTCCATTAACCACAAGTTATCTCTGTTCAAACTATGGCACAAAAAAAGTCCAAAGCTAAAACTATTCCAAACTCTTGGCTCCAAGACCATTTTCCTCAATAATAATTCTAAGCTCTCCAAATTTGAAGAAAAGGGAGTAGAGGGCATCCTAGTGGGATTTGAACTCAACTTAAACTCCTACCAAATATTCTGTCCCAAGAAGGGCTCCATTGTCTGTAGCAAACATGTTAAAATTTTTGAAATTTCATAAGATTCAACAATACTTCCTCCTCCTCTCCCAATTCTCCCTTTGATTCTCTTCTCCATGATCCTTTAACTGACCTTCTCATCTCCCCTTTATCCAAAAATCCATCACTCCCTAACCCTGCATCTCAGAATTTCCTCTTGTCCACCCCTGATTTGTCCTCCTCCATTTCACCAACTCCAGCGCCTCAACTGTCTGAGAGTGACTCCATCCCTGAATCTGACAAGGACGCATCTGATCTCGAGCAGGTCTCCAACCTCCTGGTACCTGACAATACATACAACCTGGGCAATTGCTCAAGGATTCAACGGCCCCAGCGCTTTGGATTCCTCATGCAATCCATCCCTAGATGCTACAGAGACGTAGAGAAGAGCTCCAATCAAGTCAGATGGTTGGAGTCCATGAAGGTTGAATCAGACGGCATTGATCTGCTCAAGGTCTGGGAACAATTCCACATCCTACCAGACGGAAAGCAGGCTCTATCCACCATCTGGGTCCATTGACTGAAAGAACAACCCGATGGCTCCAACTCTCTCTTTAAATCAAGACTATGCATCCAAGGCTTCAAGCAAATTCCATTCTGCAATTATGGAGAAACTTATGCTCCTACTGGCTTGATTGTCACCCTTTGCACTCTCCTGATCTATGCCTTTCATAATTCTCTCAAAATATGCCAAATGGATATCAAATCGGCTTTCTTGCACACCCCACTCAATGAGGATGTCTACATCAAGCGCCCCAATGGATATTCCTCACCTTTTCCTTATTTCAAGCTTAAAAAGGCCCTGTACGGCCTAAAGCAGGCCCCCAAAAGCTGGTTTGATACGCTGCGGGCTTGAATAATATCCAAAGGCTTCAAGGCCTCAAGTGCAGACCCCTGCCTCTACATCAGTAATAAACACTCCATCTTTGTCTTTGTCTACGTTGACAACCTGATTGTAATTGGCAAGTCAGAAAAATTCTGTAATTGACTTAAATCTCAGTTCTCCATCTCCCATGAAGGCCCCCTCAACAAGATCCTTGGAAATCAGCTTGTCAATACTGCTCACAGCCCGGGTCTTCTACAGCCAAGACACATTGACTACGCCCTAAAAGAACTGGGTCTGCTTGAATCCAAACCAATCAGTACTCCCATGACTCCCAATTCTCATCTCACTCAAGCATCCAATGAAGAACATCTCAAATTTCTCAAACTCAATATCAACTTTTGGTTTTCCTCAGGCTTCCTCAACTTCATAGCCAGCAGGACCCATCCTGACCTGTCCTACGCCATATCCACCCTCTCTTGACACAACAATAAACCCGGTCTTTAACACTGGCTGGAAGCCAGGCATGTTTGGCGATATCTCAACCACACCAAAAACCTGGCCCTCAGGCTCAATTCAACCAGCTTCAAATATGACATTGAATGCTTCAGCAACTCCAATGGCGGCAACAACGCTGAAACTTGTAGAAGTCACACGGGATTTCTCATCCTCTTGTACGGCTGCCCGGTGTCATGGAACAGCAAGCTTCAACCATCTGTATTGCTTTCATCCACTGAAGGTGAGCTGAAAGCTTTGGTGTCAGTCGCCCAAGAGAAGCTATGGCTTGACAACCTTCTTCACAACCTGAATACTTGCATCCAGCTGTCTCACTGCTTCAACATTGACAACAAGGCAGTCAACGACTTGGTCAATTTTTGATCTTGTCACAGTGCTTTGAAACATGCAGACATGCAGATCAAGTGGCTAAGAGAACATCACAAGGCCAAAAACGTTATTACCAACCTCATTCCGTCCCATGAAATGCTTGCCAATCCATTAACCAAGCCAGCAATTGGCCACTTGGTCCTAAATCTCACCTCTTTTGTCCTAGCACCTCACAACTGAACAGGGCGGTGTGTTGAGTTGACAATTGCTCAAAATCTCTCTGTTTCCCTGCTCCTGCTCAAGCCAGACTTCCCCAACTGCCCCCGGGGAGAGCAGTCCCCTTGTCTGCATCCCTTCCTTGTCTCCGCCACCATCTGCTCCGCCTCATCTCATCCTGACTTGGGGATCTCCTCTTGACCACTCATCTCCCCATCTGATCACTCTGAACTTCCTCACTCTCCCACTCTCCTCTGCTCCTCACTTCTCTAACATCCTACATCCACCCAACAATCCTTCAATGGTTTCCTCAGTTCTGTTCATCTCCACTCAACACCTTCTTGAACCACCCTTTGACCCTTAATGCTCAATGCAATCGCCTCAATCTTCTTCTTCCGTCAACCTCCGCAACAACAACCGGCTCCTCCCCAACAATTGTCAACTCATTGTTCTGACCAGCTGTGAGGCAACCTATGTTTTGAGTCCTGTGAAATGTGTCCTAACTTCATTGTCCAGCTCTCTTCTCCTTATTCCATTGTCCTTCCATCCTCTCTTAACCTTATCTTCCTGATTCTATTTTTCATTTTCATATTGTCTGTCCTCCTCTCGGTAAGACCCTTCTCACTCTACCCTGACTGTTGATCCTTGTGTCTTATGCGTTGTCTTGTCATTCCTTCAAAGTCACTGTTGGTCTTAGTTTGAAATTCATGGTCTTAAGTTTTCAGAACCGTCTTTTAATTGGTTCTCCTTTCCAGAAAGAAGTATTTATCCATATCACCTCATGAGCTATCAGATTTGAATTGATACATTGCACACTTCATTTTCTTCTCAGTTCTAAGTATCATTATAAGTGAAAGATACTAGTGGGATAGGCTTCAATCAACCCAGTATAATGACAAAGTTGGAGAAAAGCACCTCAAAGAAGACCCCCTTGGGTTTTAAGAAAAAAGAAGTTTTTATTTTTTATTTTTGAAGAGTGCCTTGGATCCTTTGAAAAACGGATCATATCCTACGTTGTTGATGGAAAGATTTATTGAACCTTTATTCTATTCTTCAAGAGTGTTGTAAGCCATCGTTCAGCCTTAGTGATTCACACAGATACAAATTGATGACAGGTTTGTTGAAGGACTTAGAGCGATCTTTGGTTCTCCAACCAATGTTGTTTGAAGTAGTGGGAATTCTCATAGTCACAGAGCAGAGCTTGCTCCAGTGGACCATCATCTTGAAAGATTCACTCAAGCACTGGACCGGATGGTGGGAGAAGCAGGGAGGGCTATGAGAGGTGCGTTTGAGATGGGAGGAAGAGGACATTACCCAGGCTCGATGGTAAGGTTGAAGCTCACAGAAGAACATCGTCACAGCTAATTTGACCGACCCCAGAAGGACTATGAGAGGTGCGTTTGAGATGGGAGGAAGAGGACATTAACCAGGCTCAACGGTAAGGTTGAAGCTCACAGAATAACATCGTCACAGCTAGTTTGACCGACCCCAGAGGTTCCCGGTGGGTCGTCATTGATAAAATTAAGGCAAACTATTGTGCCAAGCAGTTGGCCTATTAGTTCTTTGACTAAGAGGACCACGACCGAATTTGAGAAGACTACCAACCTATTGTGCCAAGCAGTTGGCCTATTAGTTCTTCGACTAAGAGGACCACGACCGAATTTGAGAAGACTACCAACCTATTGTGCCAAGCAGTTGGCCTATTAGTTCTTCGACTAAGAGGACCACGACCGAATTTGAGAAGACTACCAACCTTGTGAGGTAACAAGACAAAGCAGAGCACAATGATAATGATGAGACAACACAGATATGAAATGATTAAGATCCGAAGCCAACTGAAAGAACTTCTGGGTTATAACAGTGTGAATTAGGTGCGTTAGGTTAATCAACTACAATTGCGTGTATCATCATCGTAAACTGCGTATTGCCCTTGTATTTGAAATGAGGCTGAAATAATTTGAAACAATGTTGGAAAATTTGAAACGAGATGTAGAATACAAGGTCATTTGAAAATAGGGTGTTTCATAACGCCCTGGTTTACCAAGCTTAACAGTCATCACGGTCGAGCTCAAAGACGAATCATCACACCTTATGCCAAAGCTCTTACATACCCATCTTTTTCAAGCTCAAACTAAAATTCGCTCAACTTGTTTAAACTCTGTGGGCACCTGGGCTTGGTAGCGCTGCTAGATTTTGGGAACATACCTTGAATCGTTGGCAAGGCCATCTTCTCAACATTTATTTGCATCTATACATATTTACTTACAACCCCCTCGAGGGCTTGACTTGGTCCGCTCCTCCATAGGTGACTTGAAATCGAAACGAAGGATCAGTTTGACCTCTAAGCCTAGGCTTGATCGGTACCACCTACTCACGATGTCCAAAAGGATTTGAAGAACCTTAGCTGGGTGTGCTGGAGGATGAAGGGCACCAAGCAGGGATCGTGCAGTTGAAAAGATAGGATGGGTGAGACGGCAGTCATGCGGGCTAGATTGACTCACATCGAAAGTAGCCCCTGTGGGCTTGACTTTGGACAAACTGGATCTGACTTCTAGCGGGTTGCGATCGGAAGGAGTCATGGGTCATTGGGGGACTAGCCATGACGTTTCTATTTGGAGATCTTCACTTGAATGCACCCGCGTTCCTCCAAGAAACTTGTAAAATTCGTGAGTATTTGGACGATCATGGATTGATTATGAGTCGTGGGTGGGCATCAGACATTCAGCCAACCAAGGCCAACCTACCAGGGTCCAAGCGATCACACTTACCCTAGAGTGATATCAATCAACGTACATGTATATCCAGTGCTTTGAATGTCAGTCACCGATAAGCCTTTCGGTTGCTTCGGATCAAAAATCACTCATCATCATGACGTACTGCTGGTGGGATTGACACTTGTAAGTTTAAAAGCACACCAAGAAGAGCTCAAGGTGCATAAATATACACATCCATACGCACACGACCCATGATCTACATCATCTTTTGACTTGCACGATGAGAGCAATCGAGTTCATATCATGTTTGGTATGTTAAGAAGCAGAAGATGTCATGGGCGCTCTATGTTTTACATACGGATACAGAATATCTTGGCTCCTCGAACAAACCTGTTGATCTGAAACCCTTTCTTACATTTCGAGATCGTTGTGCCACGACGTGTGGATCCACCACGAAGATTCGACGGACCGTTTTTAAATTGAGAGGGGGTGGACACAGCCATCTCCACATTAGTGATTGCGAAGGGCCATCATACTCCAAATCCAGCATCTAGCCACGATTATAATTTACTTTTTGTTTCATAGCCTTGCCTGCTGGGCGCCCAGAGCTTCCCAAGCTCTCCTCCCTCTGACCATCCTTTCCTTTTTTTTTCTTCTTTTTTTCTCTAGTTCGTTGACGTACGATGTGCATCAAAGACTCCTGTGGAATATAAAAGGAGGGCCCAGGCCCAACATTGGGCTTCACCTGCATCACACTTGGTTTGCATACCCAGCCATTGATCTTACCTTGTTCGACTTCTCTCGACAGTCTGCACTTGCTCTAATCTAAGGCCGTTGGAATCGAGATCTGTAAAAGGGTCAATATAGAATCCCAGATAGGACAGACGTTGCATAAACAAATGTTAGTACCTCTCAGTGAGAAGACTGAAAAAATTACACTGACATGTCAACAAAATTAAGCACCCACAGTTTGAACAATAGAGTTGAAAATGTCCACAGACCAAGGTTCATACGTTCATCAAGCCAAGCAAAGCCAGAATGCTCACTCTCAAGGAAATGGACTTGGAACCGAATACTTATCCCTGGTTGATAGGGCCCCAGCCGTAAAGCCTTTTAGTTACTCTAACAATGAGTATCCCAGCAAAACTCCTCAGGCAGGAGGTAGCAGGTGAGGCTTGATGATGGTTTCCTTTTCCTAGAAATGCCTGTCTTTTGAATATTTTAGCCTCAAGTATAGCCTGAGAATGATCGAGTATATACATACACTCTGACAATCTAGTCAATTCATGTTCCAGGCAGTGGGAGAATGTTGATAGCAAGGGATCTAAATATTATTGGGGCTCAAAGTCTCAAGGTAAATAAGCTGGAGGTTGTGCGTCCCTCATCCTTTCGTTCGCCCGTGGCTTCCAGCGCTTGTTATTTGATGGTTTGCTTTCCCACCACTCAGGGAGCTCATCCTTTGGAACTCTCAAGATCTGTTGAATCGACTTGGTTCTTACGTTTTTTTCTTCAAGTTACTGCTGGGCTTTAATACGGTCAACCTTGAAGGCCTGAAAAGCTCGGTTCGAGAATTGTAATATTATCTGGCCTTCTGTTACATGCTATTCCCATCAAGATTTTGTAAACGTACGCTCATCGACCGACGTTCAGCTAGAGCATGAATCGGTCAAAAACACACTTCCTGCTTACATCTTGTGTTTCAAAGTTTTCTCAAGAAAAACGGACATCTTTGCTCCTAGTGGCACGTTCATGACTACGCAAGATGAGGTTGCTCCGACCGACAATGCCAGATCAGTCGGGAAGGCCATCAATGGTTTGAGAGTGCATACCTTTACTGACCGTGCTACCAGGTCTGAGAATTGTGCTCAGGTTTGTCTACCTTGACTCATTGAACAAAGAAACATCATAACATACATGGGTATTCCAAAAACAAAGGACCTCCATAATTTATTGCATAAACATGTACATACTTAGGTGAAGGATATGGGAAAAAGAGGTACCAAGAAATGTTATTTGGTTTTCAGTTTTTTTTTGCGGCTAATAGATGGTGAAGAGATTTGAGAACCATTGGTGGGGGGGAGTTGAGGATGCAACGTTGGAATAGAAGAATTGGACTGGATTGGATCATGGCGATGAATTTCAGATCCAGTGATTGGGGATCTGTTTTTTTTCTTCTTTGAAGACGAACTTTTAACTTTTTTGTGATTCGATGAGTGATCTCGCGTGCCAGTTTCATGCAAGGGCTCGCTGTGCTTGATATTCGAAGAGCTGATTGCTTGCAAATTCTTTGACGTCAAGGGTAGTAACTGGTCCGCGTTAGATTTTGCATTTGATTTATCCGACAGTCTAATTCGAGGAGGCGACTGAGGATGGTATATCGATGGCGCTACGCTTGTTTCGCAATATTGATCTTCATCTGATGATTCTTCGGGGAACGGAATGTTGGTTTGTCGGTTGTTCAAATTACGAAGATTCGACCGCCTAGGTGGGACGATCGAATCGATTGAGAAAGGGTCTTTATGTAAAGAGCCGATGACTGATATCATCTGATTAGCAATCGTCAAGCTAAGGGAAATCATTTTTTACAGGGGGGAAAAAAATTCGATGAAGCAGTCAGTTGCTGAAGAGCAAAATATTAAAAAAAAAAATACGAGTGAAAGTCAATCTACAAACCCAATCACTGTAAATGATACGATTCCATCGGAACCCCCGACAATTTTCCCAGTGGCATCAATCCAACATCCTCGCTCATTGGACCTATGCTGAGGAGCAGTCTCGGCGGATGAGCTAGATTCTCTCAGATTAGCTGGTTCATGATTTGTTTTCCAATTCGCGGGTACTTGGACGTTGAGATCATAATGACAACCAGCGGATCTGAGATGGTTTTCGGGAATCGAGGCATTGAAGGTGCGATAAATGACCAAGGAAAGATGAGATGGAGAGGACAAGGTTGTTCGACCGATTAACTTCTGGCCGATGGTTGGTCTCCAACCCATCAATTCGACTTCGACATCGACTACGCCCCATCCATTAGATGACAACGTGGGAAATGAGAGTCGCGGTGTCTGATATCCGACCCGCCGGATTTGGCGCCGGTCTTGGTCAGTGGATATAAATATCGGTGGCTCGAGATAGGCAACCAGGACGGAGCCAAGACAAGGGACGTATTTCATCAGGAGTGATGCCAACGATTCATTGACCACATCAAGAGCTCCACTGGTTCCAGTGAAATCTTCCAACGTTAGATTTGGTTTTTCCTCTTCTTTGACAAGAGCTTCAAATTCGGATTGAATTTCATCTTCGTCCTTTTTAATAAGTAGATGGGAAGACAGCTTGGACCGCGAAGGTTTGGTTAGGAAAACGGGCGCTAGTGGGATCTTGAAACGAGCCTTTAACTGATGGAAATCGGTGGGATCGGAGCGAGAGTTCGAATGGTCCATGTCAACCTACGAATCTCGAGGAGCATGAACAGGATGTTTGATAGTCTTGGACTGGCGAGCTGATGCCGATGTTCTAGTACGTTGAGAACGTGATGAGAGGCATACGGCCAGGTGTTCAGAGTATCACCGCCACTGCAAATTTGGTTGGGTGTGGAGTGGGATTGGGAGAGATGGGCCCCAGGTGCGCAGCAGCCCCCTTCTCCGTCGAATGGACAAGCCCAGCCGTCATGCGGCTTTGCTGGTGACCAGCCCAGCCGCTAGTGGGTCAACCGCTGACAGTATATTTATCTGCAACAACTCATCCTCTTCAATCAAGAAAGTTACTTTTGGTCTTGCTTGAAATCTTACTCCCAAAGATTGCCCCTATAGTTTTTCATGCATGAGGGTGTCACACGACCACCCCACGTACTATAGGGCAATCTTAGCTGATCACGAGCGCAGAGGGAGAGGCTGAATGCAAGGGGCAAGTGCAAGGTAGCAAGGCTAACTGTAAAGTGCAAACTTGTGATTGGATGGCTCAACAAACAGCAAGGAAAGGGAAGTGTTCCAATGGAAAGGAACTAAAGCCAAACCCAATGTGATGACTGGATTTAGCAAATGCAAGAATGTATGAAATTAACTAACTGAGGAGACAATCTTTATGATGACATATTGCATGTAAATCAATAAGAAGAATTCTAATTCCCCCAAAGATCAAAGTCAGTGATTGTTACAAGATTGTGCCTCCTTTTATATTCTGAGTTATGGGTTTATTGTTGTGTACATGGAATATTCTATGTGATAAGTTCTGGAAGGTTCTAGTTATTGTATATGCATATTGAATATCCTGAGAACTATGTATTGATGCATCTCATATATTTATATTCCCCCCCCACAACAATAAGCTGATCTGTCAACAAAGGGATAGGAAGAAATATGGAAGAAAAGGCCCAAAGAGAAGAAAAAAAAGGAGACAGGATGAAGAAAGAAAAAAAAAGGACACAGTTGACACAGGCAGAGAATAGAAACAAATCAATCACCAACCAACAGCCCCGCAGGTATCCATTATTTATTAGCCAAAAAGCCAACTATTCAGAGCCGCCTGCTTGTTCTTGCCTAGTTCTTTGGTGAACCTTTCCGCAAGTTGATTTCCACCACTAATCCATTCCAGCTTAGCCTCATTTTTCCACAGTTGTTTGTTGATGAAATGGTACTCACAATTGATGTGTTGTGTCCTCTTCATACTGGATTTGTTGCCAGCAATTTGAAGTGCTGCCTTGTTGTCCATCAGAATCAATGGGGTCACCTCCAGGAACGGTAGGACCAGATTTTGTAACCATTTGGACTCCACGGCCGCAAGTGACATGGCAACATATTTGGCCTGACAGGTGGACTGTGCTACACAGGTCTGCCTCTTGGCATTCCATGCAATGGGTGTTTCCCATGGAGTTGCAATGAAGCCATGCGTTGATCTTGCCCCTTTGCGTTGACATAGGCTTTAAGCGGAGCATCCAGATCTTCCTTGCTTGGCTCAATTCTCAAGGCAAAGTCCCTTGTGCTCTTGATGTATGGGACAAGCCTCTGTAGGGCCTGCCAGTGGAAATCATTGGGTTGCAGAGAGAATCTGGCTAAAAAATGGACTGCAAAACAAATGTCTGGCCTAGAACCTTGAGCTAAGTAAAGGAGGATGCCAATATGTTGGAGGTAGCTGGAATCACAGCCGGTAGATATATTTGACAGGAGATTTGTGTCCACCAGGGGCGGGTTAGCCGTTAAGGAAGTAGGTTCCAGCTCTATGAGCTTTCTGAGCAACGCAGGTTGTTGCATGACAAATCTGCAGGAAGTTGGTGTGATCTGTATTCCTACAATAGACTCCACATCCATGTCCCACTTGAGTGCAAGTAGACCATTGTGGTCTTGTATTTATAACCTTGGGTTGAGAGCTGCGTTGCAGGCTGCCCGCTCAGCAGTTGGGTAGGTTGGGCTCAGAATTTGGGGTGCGCGTGGTCTCAGCAGTAGGAATTGCGGGGCTCAGCACCAGGTGCGGGTTGGGCCTACTCTGAGGGCGCCGGGCCGCGACCTGCCCAGGAAACGCGGACCAAGTGATGGAGCCGTCCCAACCAAGCTTGCAGGTGGCTAGTCCGGAAGGCAAGGGCAGGGCAATTGGGGGTTAGGTGCGTGCGGGCCAACCTGCAGACGGCAAGGTCTGCGGACGCGCCCGGTGTGGTGTCAATTTATAGACATGGATTGGGAACTGCTTTGCGGCTGCGCGCTCAGCATTGGAGGCAAGCGGGCTCAGCATTAGGGTATGCGGAGTGCTCAGCAGCGGCAGCTGCTGTTTGGCTCCACACCTAGTGGACGGTTTGGGCTGAGCATTGAATGTGGCGTGGGCGGCGATCCGCGCTGGAGATCAGATTTGGAAGGTAGTGCGCTCAACTAGGTTTGCGGGCGCGCCGGTTTGGATACGTAGGAGCCAAGCAATCTGCGGGCTATAAAGGAACGGATGGAGCGCGCATGCAAGCGCGCGGATCACGCCGGATAATACCGGACATCCACCACAGGCGCGGACAAACGGATACGGACAGGCGCGGGGGGCTCCAAGTAGGGCGCGGTGCAAGAACCACGTCATGAGAAGGACAAACCGGATGGACAGAACGGCGTACGGAGGTTGGGGGAAGTTTGGAATGGAGGTGGGGAGAGGAGGCTAGGGTTTCTGTTTTGGGATTGTTTTCTGTTTCTTTGTCATACTGTTATTTGCACTTGTACTTAGGTTAGGGTTGAGAGGGAGGACTTATCCTCACTCTCAACTCTGGGTTAGGGAGGGGGGGGGCATGGAATCAGAACATCACATCATTGGATTGGATCAATCATCTCACCAAGAGATTAATGGAACTCATACCGGATACACATCAAGGTGGAAAGTTCTTAGGATTGAAGGATTTGCAATTTCACTCTCTCTCCATTTTTCTATTTCTCATTTAAGTGCGACTTTGGAAATCCTCATCTCCTTTCAGACGCAGGGAACCGTTAACTTCCAAACCTTGGGAAAATTATAGGGGGAAAACCCTTTCTTCTTTCCACATCTGGGGGTCTGGCCGGGAAGTAACCTTCCGTTTCTTGTCTTTTGAAGGTAACTGGGCGCGATGTCCTATTCATACCTCCCTACAGTCGCTTCCTCTTCTTCTTCTTCTTCTCCTTCCTTTTCCGGGTCCGCTACTCCAACCCCACTCGCGTCTTCCATCCCTCCTCCTCCCCCTCCCTCCGCTTGACCCAGGCCAAGCTACGCCGTTCCCCCATTGGTCTCCAGTGACCATTAACCCACTCGTCCGGTTTGCATCAGGATGCGCGACTACCCTCACATCCAATTCAACACTGCAGAGGTGGAGCAATTCATCTCAAGATACAAAGGTATTGCAGATGCAGAAGGTGCGTCAGACGCCAATAAGGCCCAGCTTGTTGTCCTGTTCATTATGGAAAAAGAGAAGCTCCGGGATGTGGAGGAGATGGAAGGCTACGAGAATCAGGATTGGCCAAAACTGAAGGCTGAGATCCTAACACGGTGGGGTAGGCGCGAACCTCAATTCTGGCAAAGCAATTTCAACCGCGTGGCCTCGGAGGCAAGCGCGCGCGGAGGAGTCAGAACTCGGGTGGAGCTGGCGGATTACACCTCGACATTCGATTGGATCTATTGGTACTTGTCAAAGAACAAGGTGGTGGCGGGACAGACAGGGTCCATGAGACACGCATTTCTGGGCGGTTTAGGCGCTCAACTCCGGGCAAGGGTGCAGCCGCAACTTTACGATCACAACTTGGTAAAGCGGTCATTGGACGGGAGCATTGCGCTCCTTCTGGAGTTGGCTGTCATTTGCCAGGCTGTGGAGAGTGAGCTTGACTTAGAAGAGCTTATTGAGGATACCGCTAAGTCCTTCCCAGCGGGAGCGAAGAAATCTGCCCCCCAGGTTTCGGCTCTGGCGCAATTTCCGGCCCCGGTTCCACCTACTTCCACGCGTGTTCCGGTTCCTCAACCCGCGCCCCCCCTCCAGTAAGTGAATTGACGGAACTGATGAAGGATTTGAAGATCTGCATGAGCCGTATGGGCCAGCAGCAGCCGCGAGGGCCTCCACCTCACATGGTGGAAGGGTTTTGGCCGCCTGGTACCTTCGTGCCAAGGGGGTGCTTGTACTGGGGGGCAAACAGTCATTGGCAATTGGCGTGCGAGGAGCTTACAAAGGATCTCAACGTGGGATTGGTTTGACCGGCGGGTATGGGGTACATGTTTCCAATGGGTGAACAGATTCTGATGGAGCCAAGCCAGCCAACCGTAATGCAGCAGGTGCGCACACGGGGTCAGGAGGCGGGAACAACGGCGCAAGCGTCACTAGGCATTGTTACCGGTCCCGGATCTTGGCAACCACCTTGGGTGGAAGCTGAGGTAAGGGTAGTGGCAACAGAAGAGAAGGTGGCAGTCTTGGATAAGATGGAGGTGGATGCAAAGGAGCAACCCCCGTCAACCATTCCAAAACCGGCCGCACGCGTGCCCGGAATTGAGGCACCGGCAGCAAATCCTGTAGGGAAGAAGAAAGCGGCGGACATCATGCGTAGGGTGATGGGGAACAAGACTCCGGTCCCGCTGACCTTGCGGGAACTGGCGGCTGTGTCTCCGGTGGTGGTAGACAAGATGGTGCAGGCGTTGCGGGATTGCGGTCAGGGCCGGGTACCTCAGATGGTGCAGCAGGTTCATGTGGCACGGAAGGAGGAGGGGTGCAAGGAGTGTGAGTTGAAATTGGTTTTGACTCCACTCGCTTACGTTCTGATGGTCATAGCGGGGAGGAAGTTGTGGGCTTTGGTGGACAGCGGTTCAATGGTGAACCTGCTGCCATTGCGGATGGTGCATGATTTGGGGTTGGTTTGGAGGAAATGTGCGATGGGTCTCCACACGCTTAACGGAGGGGAGTGTTGTGTGGATGGGGTAGTTGAGGAGGAGGAGGTTGAGGTCGCAAGGGTCCGTAAGCCTCTTTCTTTTCTTTTGGTGGATTGTGGGGATGTGATTTTGGGAAGGCCGTTCATGTTTGGGTTCCGAGCACAAATGGTTTTCAATCCGGAGGAGGGAACGGAGGCGTTGACGGTGGAGGATTTGTCCAGCGGAAGGTTTGAGACAACTATCTGCAATCACAGGTAAGGAAAGCGGAGGAGAGTGTTGGAGTATGAGAAGGAACCGGACGCCAAGTTGGTCTGCAACGCGCGACCCTCAGAGGATTTTTCCTAGTCAACCAAGGAGACCGCACGGAACAAGCTCCGGTTTTGTGCGGGCAGTTGACTAATGAGGAGCAGGGAGGGGGAGGAAGGAAAGTGCAGGGCGGGCACGTCGCAGAAGTAAGTCCCTTTTCTCAGTATGCATTGCCCAAGGGTACTACGCTTCAAAAACCCTATCATCATGCCACACTCGTGAGCAAAGGCAAAAGGCGCGGTTCCGTTCTGTGCAGGACCTACAGCAAAGGATGCGTGCGGATGATGCAGTGCAACGCTGGCAAGTACAAGCCGGTGTTGCGGAAGGTCCAAACAAGGAATGAGGCAATGCCCCAGGAATTGAACGGACCGCTTCAACCAATTGCTTGGTTGCGGGACACTTGGTTCACGCCCATTAAGACTTTGGGGTGGGTTACTAGTTTGGCGCGGATCACGGAGGAGCAGATAGCAGCTTTCAATTTTGGCCCGGCGGGATGGTTGAGTACGGAGGAGCGTGAGTTGCTGGTATTGGTTCTGGTTCTTTGGGAAAGAGCGCTTGCGTTTGGACCTGAAGAGCGGGGGCTTCTGAAAAACAATATTGGCGACCCCTATGTCATCCCAACTGTCAATCACAAGCCGTGGCAGATCAAGCCAATTTGGATACCGCGGGCGGTCCGGGAGCAGTTTCTGGAGTTGGTGCGGGAATGGGTGAAGACTGGCCTTTACGAACAGTCAACGTCTAGTTACTCCAGTCCGATCTTTGTGGTATTTAAGCAGGACAGAAAGTCGTTGAGGATTGTCCATGATCTGCAGTGGATCAACTCCTTTACAATCCGGGACGCAGGACGGCCCCCTCGCGTTGACAAGTTCCTTGATTCAATGGTGGGGCCCGCTTGTTACGGTTTAGTGGATGTGATGGGGGGATACAACCAGCACAAGTTGGACCCTTGTTTGCGACCTCAAATGGCATTTGAGACTGGGTTGGGAAGAATGCAGCTGCCTTGTCTACCGCAGGGCGCAACCAATTCTGTGACGGTGTACCAGGCGCAAATGGCTTGGATCCTGAAAGATGATCTTCCGGAGGGAGTCCAAATCTTCATTGACGACACGGGCATAAAAGGTCCAAAATCTGATTACGGAGGAGCAGAGCTGGTTGAAGTTCCCGGCGTCCAACATTTTGTGTGGGAATACGCGCAGACGTTGGAACACATACTGTTTTGCATTGAGGAGGCAAGACTGACGGTTTCAGGGAAGAAGTTGGCGGTTTGTGTTCTGGCGCTCAAAGTCCTTGGCCATGTTGTTGCTTCCAACGGCCAGAGCATTGCAGAGAAAAAGCAGAACAAGGTCCTCAAATGGCCAACCCCGCGGTCGGTGTTGCATATCCTTCAGTTCTTGGGATGATGTAGCTATGTCCGTATGTTCATTGAGAGGTTTGCGGAGGTGGCAAGCCCGCTCCAATCACTAGCGCGGAAAGGCGCGGAGTGGAATTGGGGAGAAGAGTGCAATAGCGCGTTCCGGAAGCTCAAGGAGATCGTGGGACGTGACATTGTGCTCAGCAATCTTGACTACAATGCAGGAGGAATTAGGCTAGCGGTCAATTCCAGCAAATTCGGCGCGGGGGGGGGGGTTCTCACTCAAGAGGACGATGGTAAGGATAGGCCGGTGCTTGACGAGTTGGTCACCTTCACTCCAACGGAAAGCCGGTACTCTCAGCCAAAGTTGGAGTTGTGCAGGGTCACCAAGATTTTGTGGCGGCTTCAGTATCTTTTGTGGGGGGTTCACTTTGAGCTTTTGGTGGATGCGCAGGCGCTGGCGCGGATGATCAATTCTCTGGCGTTGCCCAATGCTCCCATGACCAGGTGGGTGGAGTTTCTTCAACTTTTTTCCTTTGCTGTTGTTCATGTTCCGGGGAAAGCATTCACTATGCCCAATGCGTTGTTGCTGTATCCAAGGGACAACCCATTTGAGGACGCGGAACTGCTTGATGTGGAGACCCTGGTTGTCAAGGTAGGGGTTGTGGAGGCGGGCATTCAACTGCTGCTCTGGCAGACCGGGCGGTACGCAATTCTTTGTAATTACTTGCGGGACCTTTGTTTTCCCAACGGAACTACGGACAAGCACATGCAATGGGAAAGGCGGCAAGCGGGAAACTTCTATGTACAGGAGGGGCAGCTTTGGCGGCGGAAGACTCCGGTTCCTCTTGTGGTTACCACTTCAAGGGCGGATCAGGAAGCTATCCTCCAAAGCCTTCACAACAATCTTGGCCATTGAGGGGAGGTCAAAACGCAGAGGCGGGTGAAAGAGCGGTTCTGGTGGCCGGGGGTAGTGTGTGCGGTACGGGAATGGTTGGCGTCCTGCAAAGCCTGTCAACGGCGGAGCGCGAGATTGCCTAAGGAAGTCGGAAACCCTACAGGGGAAGACACCCTCTTTGGTCAAGTCTTGCTTGATGTCGTCCACATCAAGGCCGGTAAGTTTGCCTATCTGCTTGTCGCGCGGGACAACCTGTCCGGTTGGGCGGAAGCGCGTCCGTTGGTCAAGCTCTTGGCGGACAAATTTGCTCTGATTCTGGAGGAAGATTGGTTTGCGCAGTACAGGTCGCTTTGTCTGGTTACAGTGGATGGAGGGGCTGAGTTTTGTGGCCGTTTGGTTGAGTTGGTGAAGAGTTGCGGAGCCAAGTTTGGCCAAGTAACGGAGTATTATCCCGAGGGGGCCGGCATGATCAAACGCGGGCATCAACCAATCAAGGACACCCTGGTCAAGATGTGCAGGGAGGACGGTAAGCGCTGGCAGGAGACCCTTCCAATGGTTCTGTTTGCAGATCGGATTTTGGTGAAGCGATCAACAGGCTACTCCCCCTACGAGTTACTTTTTGGACAGCGCCCCGTGCTTCCGGTGGACATTGAGTTGGATATGTTCCTGGGGGTTGACTGGTGGAAGGTGAAGAACTCCTCCGAATTGCTTGAGGCTAGCGCCAAACAGCTCCTTCGACGGGACGGGATACTTGCCAAGGCAGCTGACTGGCTGAAAAAGACTTGGACGGCATCGGTGCGCTATTGGGACAAGCGCTGCTTGCATTGCCTCTGGGATGCCTTGCGGAAGGGGGATTTGGTGCTCCTGTACAACCAGAGTCTGGAGTCTCAGTGGGGGAAGTTGTTTGCTAACTGGTGGAACAGCCCATTCCGTGTGTCGTCCAAGTTCAAGGGCGGCAGCTATCAGTTGAAGGAATTAGACGGTACTCCGCTGAAACGGAAGGCGGCAGCTTCGCATGTCAAGCCCTTCTTTTTGCAAGGATCTACCTTGTTCAACAAGACAGCGGAAGGGGGTGACGGATCAGATGAGGGGAGTGTGGAGCACGGAGATGGTGTAGGAACGCAATCCGGGGATTTGTTTTTGGGCGGAGAAGCAGAAAACGTGCTGTTGCAATGGAGTAGGCAGTTGCGACCAGCTGGGGACAGTGGCCAAGTTGGGGGGGGAGGTGGTGGGTGTAGTGGATAAGTTTTGATTTGGTGAGGGGGTGCTCTAGCCGGTTCACATCCGGAACAGATAGACACCCCAGAATGTTTGTTTCTCTATGTTTCTTTCTTATCTGGATTGTGGGGTTCTTGCTGGCTTGGGGTTTTTGCAGGAAACGCGGGCGCAGCAAAAAGCCGGGTCTGTGAACGCAAGGAAAATCCCTGAGGAACCGGGACGCAAGGAAAATCCCGCAGATGGGGGAAGCGGGAAAAAGAGCGATTTGCGGGGGGTCTACGGGCGCCGCGCAAAAAAAACAAAAAAAATTATTATTATGTGTTCTTTTCTATTTTTCTTCTCTGTTGGTTTCTTTTTCTCTTTTTTTCTTTTCTCTCAGGATGTCTCAAGGATGGGTGGTTGGTATGGGAATAAGCTTGATTTGGTGAGGGGGTGCTCTAGCCGGTTTACAGCCGGGACAACTAGGCACCCCAGAATGTCCGTTCTCTTACTCTCTCTCTCTCTCTTCCCTTACAGTGGCGCGCGCTGGTGTTTGGTTGTTGTGTTTGTTACAGGAGGGGTATGGGGAACTGTGTGGCAGTCCGTCTGGGGCGGTCCAGGTACCTTTGCGGAGCACCGGAAGGCAACTTTGCGGAATGCGCGGATCTTGCACGCGGACCTACTCTGGCTCTGCCCTCTCTTTTGTTGACTTAGATTTTTTTCTCAATTTTTACTCGCGGGGTCTCTTACTTTTACTTAGGCCGCTCACTGGCTCACTTGGAAGTGGTATGTGCAATGGGTAATTGATTTCAAAGCGCAGAATAATGAGAAGAAAAGGTACAACAAGAGTGTGAAGGAAAGGAAAAGGAAAAGAAAGGAAAGAGGGGCCCCGCCTAATCAGCCTCCATCACCCGGACCATTCCATTCCTTGCGTCCGCCAGGAGCGCCCGGAATTGCACCAATACTTTGTGCCGGGAATCCGTTCCATGGGCCCTTGGGATGGAGAGGAAGCCACAAAGTAGCTCGACCAAGTCGTCCGCAAACCAATCAAATTGAATCTTGGGTAGCATGCGGCCAATTGGAATCTCTGGGACCTTGGGAGACGTCCGACCAGGGCCAGGTGGCGCGGGGGGAGGTGAGGACAAGATAACCACCCTCTCCAGTGAGGGGGCTGGCAAGGGGGAAGACGCTGGGACCGGAGATGGCAATGGTGGTAGCGGTGGAGTAGGCAACTGAGCCTGAGGGGGTGTCGGCGGTTGTGGAGGAGGAGGAGGGGGTGCTGGCACGGCCGCGGGTTGTCCGGAAATCCTTGGGTCTGGTACCGTTCAATTCACGCTGACAGCGGCGGCCCAAGCGCGGGTCGCCGCGCACCATTCCTCCAAGGTTCCGTATGTGCTTTGTTGCGGAGGTCCGGCCCGGCAGAGAGGTGATGCCAAGTCACGGCTCAAATGCAAGGTGGGGGGTGATGGAGCTCGGGGGCGGCAGGATGAAGGTGAACCGGGGGGTGTCCACAAGCCTTCCAAGATTGAGTCATCGCTTGAGGCCACTAATGAGTTGCGCCTGGTTCTCTTGCGCAGTTGGGTAGGGTTGGGTCTGGGACAGGCTCGCGGCATTGTGTTGCCGAGAGAACATCGGCGGTGGCTGGCACAGCAGGCCAAGCAAGCTTGACGGCCGGAGAGGAGTGTGCACGGACGACCGTTCCTCACGCAGTAGGTGCAGGGAGGGACCATGATGAGGGTGAGGAAGGAGGATGGCGCAAGGTGGGGGTGGTAGTGGAAGTAGCGGTGGGGTAGTGTGGTGAAGCAATGGAAGACTTTGGGGGACAGAACTCAAGTTGGGGGGGGGATGTGGTGTCAATTTGTAGACATGGATTGGGAACTGCTTTGTGGCTGCGCCCTCAGCATTGGAGGCAAGCGGGCTCAGCATTAGGGTATGCGGAGTGCTCAGCAGCGGCAGCTGCTGGATCAGCAGCAGCCGCTGTTTGGCTCTGCACCTAGTGGACAGGTTGGGCTCAGCATTGAATGCGGCGTGGGCGGCAATCCGCGCCGGAGATTGGATTTGGAAGGTAGTGCGCTCAACTAGGTTTGCGGGCGCGCAGGTTTGGATATGTAGGAGTGGAGCAATCCGCGGGCTATAAAGGAACGGACGGAGCGCGCGTGCAAGCGCGCGGATCAGGCCGGATAATACTGGACATCCACAACGGGCGCGGACGAACGGATACGGACAGGCACAGGGGGCTCCAAGTAGGGCGCGGTGCAAGAACTGCGTCATGAGAAGGATGAACCGGATGGATGGAATGGCGTACAGACGTCGGGGGAAGTTTGGTACGGAGGTGGGGAGAGGAGGCTAGGGTTTCTGTTTTGGGATTGTTTTCTGTTTCTTTGTCATACTGTTATTTGGGCCTGTACTTAGGTTAGGGTTGAAAGGGAGGACTTATCCTCACTCTCAAATCCGGGTTAGGGAGGGGAGGAGCATGGAATCAGACCATCACATCATTGGATTGGATCAATCATCTCACCAAGAGATTAAAGGAACTCATACTGGATACACATCCAGGTGGAAAGTTCTTAGTATTGAAGGATTGGCGATTTCACTCTCTCTCTATTTTTCTATTTCTCATATAAGTGCGACTTTGGGAATCCTCATCTCCTTTCAGACGCAGCGAACCATTAACTTCCGAACCTTGGGACAATTATAGGGGGAAAACCCTTTATTCTTTCCACAGTGGGCGGGCGAAGCGGGGGGCTCCAAGTAGGGCCTGGCGCAGGGCTGGGCCATGAGAAGGACAAACCGGGCATACGTTCATATTGAGGGGCCTGGGTTATGGGGCAAGGGATGGAGGGGTAGGGTTGGGCTAGGGTTCTGTGCTTAGGGGTTGTGTTTCATTGTTCTTTTGCGTTTGTGGTTGTACTTAGGTTAGGGTTGAAGGGGGGGGACCCAAATCCTCACCCTCAACTCTGGGTTGGGTTATGATGATTGATCAAAGAAGAAAACCAAGGAAAGGAATAGGAAGGATTGTGGGAAGAGGAATACATCTCATTATATCTTTTTGATCTCACTACAGTTAAGAACTCATCTCATCCAACCTCCTTACAGAGGCCTAGAACAATAACTTCCGTACTTGCAGACAACTTAGGAGCGTAACTCTCCTTTGCTTTCCACATCTGGGGGTCTGGCCAGGAAGTAATCTTTTGTCTAGGTCTCGCAAAGCTAGCAGGTGCAATGCTGCCCACAACTACCCCAGGATCAAATGTTTCACCCTTGTTCCCTCTCTGGCCGGGAGCTGGCGGGCCAAAACCTCCACCACCGCCAACTACTTGGTCCGGCGGTTTTGCTCCTCCTCGGTTGGAGCTTTTGGAGGCGGCTGAGGTTCCGCAACGGGTGTGGCTTAGGCCGCAGAACTTCCCCCATCTCCAATTCAACACGGCGGACCTCAGGTGCTTTCTGGCAAGATTTGAGGATATTGCGGACGCAAAAAAGGTCCGCACGGTTGTTCTCTTCATTGCGGACAAGAATACGCTCCGGGACGTGGAGGATATGGCAGGGTACAAGGCTTGCAACTGGGGAAGGCTCTGGGGAAAGATGATGGCAAGGTGGGGGAAGCGCGAGCCCCGCTTTTGGGAGACGGACTTTGAGCGAGTGGCGGGTGAGGAGATTTCCCAAGGTGGGGTGCCAACGCGGAGCAATCTGTCTGAGTACAAGTCCCAGTTCAGCCAAATTTATAGTTACCTAGAAAAGAACCAGGTGGTGGCGGGTCAGACAGGGGCCATGAAGCGGGCGTTCCTAGGCGGGCTTGCGCCGCAACTTCACGCGCAGGTCCAGCGTTACCTATTCAAGCACCGGTTGGTAACGCGGTCAGTGGATGGCGTTGGACTGAGGAAAAGCAGAATGTAGCGGAAAGTAGAAGGATGTATTGATTTCATGAGTAAAAAGGAAAAGATATGAGAATGGAAAAAATGAAATAAAAAGAAACACATGACTTACCTGAGGAAAATCAGAATGTAGCGGAAAGTAGAAGGATGAGGAAAGAGATCCTTCTACTAGGCGCAAGTTCTGTCCTCAGGTATACATTGGTAGTTGAGATTTCACAAGCAGTGTGACATATTGAGATTAAGATGAATATTGAATAATCAGACAAGGAAACGCGCTGTTGATGATTGAGCAAGGATTTGTTACAGAGAGTTTTAGAGTGACATGTGAGAGTAAAGTAAATGAAAGATAAAGAGAAAGAAAGGAAAGAGAGTTAGAAAGAAAAGATCAAGACAAAATAGAAAGTGATAAAGAAACTAAGAAGAAAACAAATGGGATTAATGATGAATAGAAAGTGATCCCAACACCCCCCCTTGCTAACCAACCGCTGTAAGACCAAATAGAGATTGATGTGTTGTGAGCAGGACTTGGGACAGCGGCTTGGTTAGCATATCCGCAATCATGTTTTTTGTACCTACGTGATGAACCGTGAAGACACCTCCAGAGACACATTCCCTGATGAAATGGTGGCGCGCGTCAATATGTTTCGTCCGGGAATGATGTTTGGGGTTCTTTGCCAAGGATTCAGCTCCTTTGTTGTCGACGTAGATGGGAACCGGAGAGGAGTCACGCAATCGTAGTTCACACAGCATGTTATGTAGCCACAGCCCCTCCTTGCAGGAGTTGGAGAGTGCTTTGTACTCAGCCTCAGAGCTTGAGAGAGACACTGTGGGCTGCTTTTTTGATCTCCACGAGACGGCGACAAGACCCAGGCAGAAAGTTTAGCCGGAAATAGAGCGGCAATTGTCCCTGTCTTCGGCCCAGTCGGAGTCAGAGTATCCTGAGAGTACAATGGAGGGACCTCCAAGGGTAAGACGGAAGTTTTTCGTCGAGTTCAGGAATCGGAGCACGCGGATCGCACTATCCCAGTGACTAGCGGACGGGTCCTGGAGAAATTGTGACAGCTTATTTACAGCAAAAGAGATGTTGGGCCTTGTGCACTGAGAGATCCAGAGAAGCGACCCAATCAGCTGGTTGTACTGCGGAGGGGACGCTGGCTCAGAGGGGGTACGCTTTTGCAAGGCCTTGAAAGATATGGATGTTGGAGATTTCGCGGGCAAGGGGTTGGGAGACAGAAACGTAGAGGCAACAGTCAAGATATAGTGAGACTGGTCAAGCGAGACAGTCTCGCGCTGAAGATTGCAATGGATGGAAATTGAGAGAAACAGGTTCAGATCATCGTCAGAGCCAATTTTGAAACGCCAACCAATGGACGAGACGAAAGAGGAAACAAAATCGGGTGTCCCCACAACCTCCAGATCATCAACATGGGCGGTGAGTGCACCTACTAGAGCCCCTCCCAAAATTTTGAAGTACAGGGAGGGATCGTAAGAGGAGCGTGTGAGGCCTAAAGACAGGAGAGCTGCGTTGAGTTCAATATTCCACTGACGAGGCGATTGCTTCAAGCCGTAGATCGCTCTGGAAACCTTGCAGACCCAATCGGGGTGGAGCGGATCTTCAAAACCCGGGGGTTGGGACATGTACACCGGTTCATCCAGGTGGCCATTAAGGAAAGCGGTCTTGAAATCAACCTGCCTGCCGACCCAATTCTTGGATCCTAGCAGGCTAAGGAGAAGACGCAGAGTTTCTAGACGCAAAGTGGGTGCAAATACCTCTGAGAAATCCAGACCCTGGACCTGAGTAAACCCCATGGCGACAAGGCCTGCTTTGAGTTTGATGATGGAGCCATTGGGACGGCGTTTAACTTTGAAGACCCACTTTGACCGGATGATCTTGCTTCCTTTCGGAGGGGGGAAAAGGGTCCAGGTCTTCATCCCTTGGAGCAAGGATAGTTCCTTGTCAGCGGAAGCAATCCAGCAATGCCGGTGAGGAGACTTGAGGAGTTGTTTCCACGTTTTCGGGGCCAAGATGTCATCCTTGACTGAGGTAGACCGCGAGTACGTTCTGAAATGTGAGGGAGGACGCCTCGATCTGGTCGATCGGCGTGGGGCAGGAGGAGGAGAGGAAGTGGGGGAAATTGGGCGAGAGAGGGAGGCAGGGAGAGGATGAGCTGGGGGGGGAGAGAGAGGAGCAGGAGCATCTGGGGGGGAAGAGGGAGGGGGGGGGGAGACGGGGGGGAAGACAAGACCGGTGAGAGCATAACAGGGGAAAGGATATCTGAATTGTCAGAAATGGAGGGACTGGTAGAGCAAAAGTGAACACAAGACTCAACAGGGGGAAGAGGAGGTGCCGAGACCAAGGCGGGAACAAGGACGTCTGTTGGCATTGGATCAGGGGGAGGAGTGGGGGGAGAAGGAGTGTTAGCAGGAGGAGAAAAATGGTCTGGGAAATCAACGGATGAAGAGGGGGGCCGAGAGGATGGAAGGGGGAGAGGCCAGGGAAGGGAGACGGGAATGGAAGATGGCTCTTTTCCAGGTGTTTGAAGAGGGCAACCGTAAGGGAAGATGGAGTCATTGAAAATACAATCTCTGGACTTGACTACTTTCCCACTGAGCAAGTCAAACAGACAATACCCGTTGCCATGCAAGAGATAGGAAAGGAGAACCGCCGCCTGGCCTTTGGGGGAGAGCTTTGTGCGATCGGATTCGGGGATTTTGTACCAGGTAAGGCATCCAAAGGGGTGGAGATAGGAGAGCGGAGGTTCTTCTGCCCCAAGAATCGAGTTGGGCGAAGTGAATCCCCGGGGGGTTTTACAGGGATAGGAGTTAAAGCTAAATAAAGAATGCTTGAGCGCGTTGGCCCAGAAAGATTTGGGGAGATTGGATGCGGAGATAGAGCAGCAAATGAGGTTGAGGATGGTCCTTTTAGATTGCTCCGCAACACCGTTGAGTTGGGGAGAATGGGGAGGACCCGGTTCGTGCTGGATTCCTTTTTCATTGAGGAAAGAGATCATATGATTGTTAACATACTCTTCACCGTTGTCCGTTCGGAGGAATTTTATGGGGTGGTGAAACTGGTTTTCGAAGAAGGAGATGAAAAGTTTTGTAGATTTGGAAGCATCCGATTTTTGACGGAGTGGATATGCAAAAAGAGCCTTTGAACAGTCGTCTATGAAGGTGATAAAGTAGCTGTATCCTTCTCTTGAAATGGTATCCGAACTACACAGGTCAGAATGTATAATTTCCCCTGGTCTTTTGGATCTATTACTGAGACGGGAATGAAATGGAGTTCTTGTCATTTTTGATTTGATACATGTGGTGCATCTATGGATTTTGGATTCGTTGTTGGAAACAGGCTGAATTTTCTTTGATTTTAGTAGCTTTCGCAGGGATTTCAGATTCAGATGAGAGAGCCTGCGGTGGTAGCCAAAAAGGCTGTCATCAGATGTTTGCGAGATTGCAGAGAGAGCTGATTCCTTGAGGCTTACTTTATCTTGAGGAAGATAATACAGGTTTCCTTTTCTGTAGCCGCTAGCAACTGGTGAAGTTTTAATGTTCAAGATAGAGCTGTCAAAAATTTTGCAGGTATTGGACAAAAAAAGTCACAAGAAATCCAGCATCACAGAGATCAGAAACGGAGAGTAGAGGTTCATGTAGGTCCGGGACCACCAAAGACCGAATGCGAGCGAAAGGAAGTGAAAGGAAACCTTCCTCGGTAGATGATATATTTGTTCCGTTGGAAAGTCAAATCAAGGTGGAATTGGGCTTCTTTTTGTTTACTTGCCAGTCGTACGGGGTCATGGATAAGGAACATCCTGAGTCAAGATTAAAATCTTGACCGCGGGTTTGGGATGACTTGGTGAGGTTGCATGACGCGTAGCCAGCGTGAATGATAACATCTGAGTCCGTGAAGTCGTCATTGTCATCATCATCATCGTGTTTTGCTTTTGCTTTCGTCACTTTCGCCTTGGCTTGTCTTGAACCAGATGGTCGTCCCTTCTGAGTATTCTTGGTTCTTTTTGAGTATTCCAGAGCTTCAAGAACCTCTGAGCACCTTGAGAACGAGTGTCCCTCAATTTTACAGTTAGTGCAGAAGTAGGTTTTTGGACCTTGGGTCTTCCAATCATGTTGGTTTTGGAATCTAGGATTGGTAGTTTGGGCTTTAGCAGCGTTTATTGAATAGTTGTCTTTGTTTCTTGTTTGTCTTCTGAGGTGTTCCTGTTTGAGCGCGTTGATCAGTTTGGACGATGGTACAGATTTGTTGTTCATCATTCCAGAGACACATCCAAGCAAATCATCAGGCAAAGAAAACAGAATAGCCGTGGAAAGCAAATCGTTGGCTGTGAGTGGGTTTTCGGGGGTGATAAGAGATGAGAGTTTTTCGCCGTAAGAGACTACTTCAGAGATGTGAGTCGTCATTTCTTTATTGTTCAGTTTAGTTAAGAGTAGTTTACGGAGCCAGTACATTCTCCCTCCAGAGGAGCTGTCTTGGTGTGCGTCTTTGAGTGATTTCCACATTCCGATAGCACTTTCTTCATATTTCCTGATAAATTGAAAATTTGAGGGTCCTATAGACCTGGAAATGAATGAGCATACAGACAGGTTGTCTTTTGACCAAGATTCACCCTTTGTGGATTCGTCCGTGAGTAGATAAACGACACCAGAAGCTTGGAAATGTATTCTCAAGATCATCGACCAATTGAGATATTTCGATTCAGATCCAGGTGAGTTCAGAGGGATGATTGAGGGCGTCTTGAGGACAGGATGAGAGTTTTGATTTTTGTCCATGGCAGTTCTAACAATATCAACAGTATACCGGATCCTTCTGTTCTGTTCAAACGGTGCCGTTTTGGGCTCATAACCTGTTGGACTGAGGAAAAGCAGAATGTAGCGGAAAGTAGAAGGATGTATTGATTTCATGAGTAAAAAGGAAAAGATATGAGAATGGAAAAAATGAAATAAAAAGAAACACATGACTTACCTGAGGAAAAGCAGAATGTAGCGGAAAGTAGAAGGATGAAGAAAGAGATCCTTCTACTAGGCGCGAGTTCTGTCCTCAGGTATACATTGGTAGTTGAGATTTCACAAGCAGTGTGACATATTGAGATTAAGATGAATATTGAATAATCAGACGAGGAAACGCGCTGTTGATGATTGAGCAAGGATTTGTTACAGAGAGTTTTAGAGTGACATGTGAGAGTAAAGTAAATGAAAGATAAAGAGAAAGAAAGGAAAGAGAGTTAGAAAGAAAAGATCAAGACAAAATAGAAAGTGATAAAGAAACTAAGAAGAAAACAAATGGGATTGATGATGAATAGACAGTGATCCCAACAGATGGGAGCGTTGCGCTCCTCCCAAGCCTGGGCGTAATCAACCAGGCGGTTGAGAGCAAGATTTACTTGGAAGAGCTGATTGAGGATACGGCCCGGTTGTTCCCGGTGAGTTCAAGGAAGCCAACGGCCTCTTCCACCCCGGCCCCAACGCCGGTACCTCTCGTGGGCCTGCCAGCAACGGAACGGCCCGTAGCCCCTTTGCAGTCAATGGGAGTACCGGTGAACAAGGTAACAGACATGCTACAGGACTTGCGGATACTTATGAATCGGATGGCGGCCCAGCCAACGGCTCTGCCTCCCGTTTTTTGCGCAATCTGTTGCCCCATGCTAGAGGGGGCTTTCAGCCTAGTAGCAGACCAACGGGGGGGGGGGGTGGGGGGGTTTTGGCTTGCCTGTGCACATATTGCGGCAATAAAGGTCATTGGAAGTCTGGTTGCGCGGATCTGACCAAGGACATGGACGAGGGGTTGGTTCGCGCGTCCAGGGGGACCTACATATTTCCGTTGGGCAAACCGGTGGACCTGGGGGCCGGTCAGCCACCGCCAGTGGAGCAGGTTAGGGCAAGGGCCCGACCCGCAGGGGCCGCTCAGGTGTCCCTTGGGATTGTCACCGGGCCTGATACGTGGCGGGCACCGTGTGTGGAGGCAGAAGTTAGGACATTGGGGGCAAACAAGCGGATCGTGTTGGAAAAGATGGACGTGGATGCCAAGGAGCGGCCATTAAATCAAGCTCCGAGGGTTGGGGCGCAAGGGTCGGGGGGCGACGCGCCGGCAATCAGCTCCGGAGGAAGAAGGAAGGCTGCAGAAATTGTCCGGCGAGTGATGGAGAGTGAGGTACCAAAACCTCTCACGCTACGGGAGCTGGCCGCGGTCTCTCCGGTGTTTGTCAAGGAAATGGTCCAGGCGCTGAAGGAGCACAGGGGTGGCAGGATCCCGGCAACAGTGCAGCGCGTGAATGCGGCGACAAAGGAAGAGGAACAGGAGTTGGGCCAATCCAAAGCCGTGTTGGTGCCGCTTGCCTATGTCTCAATGAAGATTGCAGGGAGGAAAGTGTGGGAGATGGTGGACAGCGGATCAATGGTCAACCTGCTCCCGTCAAAACTGGTGGATGAGTTGGGCCTGGTGCGGAGGAAGTGCGCTATGGGCTTGCAGGCGCTCAATGGGGGGGAATGTTGGGTAGATGGGGTGGTGAAGGAAGAAGAGGTGGAGGTCGCAATGGTTTGGAAGCCGCTTTCATTCCTCTTGGTTGAGTGCGGCGACGTGATTTTGGGTTGGCCGTTCATGTTTGGATTCCGGGTCCAAATGACGTTCAATGCGGAGGAAGGGATGGAGGCGCTGACAGTGGAGGAAGCATCCGGGGCAAGGTTTGAGACTACAATCTCCAATCATGGGAAGGGGAAATGGGTGCCATTGTGCGGGCAGTTGACTAGGGAGGAGCCAAAGGCGAAAGGAAGTGCACAGAGGGCGCAAGTGGCAGAAGTAAGTCCTCTTCCTCAGTATGCACCACCTGAAGGTACTGTGTTTCAAAAACCCTACCATAGTTCCACACTCATGAGCAAAGGCGAGAGCCGCGGGTTGATTGTTGCCAGGATTCACAACAACAACAGCGGGCGCGTAAGGATGGTTAGGTGCAACACGGGGCGATAAAAGCCTGTGGCGCAAAAGGTCTGTCCCCGGAACAAGCCCATGCTTCAGGGGCTGAACGGGCCTCTGAGGCCAATCTCCTGGTCTTGGGATCCCTGGGTGAGTCCGTTGAGGAAGTTTGGGCCGGTCACAGAATACTATCCGGAGGGTGCCGGGATGATTGAACGCGGCCATCAGCCCATTAAGGACGCCCTGGTAAAGATGTGTGGGGAGGATGGAAAGCGGTGGCAGGAGGCCCTTCCGGCGGTCCTCTTGCCGACAGGATCTTGGTCAAACGCTTGACGGGCTACTTGCCTTATGAACTTCTCTACGGACAGCATCCGGTGCTTCCGGTGGACATCAAGCTCAAAACCTTCTTGGGCATGGACTGGTGGAAGGTGAAGACCTACGCAGAACTTGTGGAAGCGCGCGCCAAACAGCTTCTCCGACGAGACAAGACCCTGGCGAAGGCCGCTGAAAGGTTGCCAAAGACTAGGACGGCCTTGGTTGGCTATTGGAACAAGCGCTGCTCCCACTGCCTCTGGGATCCGCTGCGGAAGGGTGACTTGGTTTTGTTGTACAACCAGAGTCTGGAATCTCAGTGGGGAAAGCTTTTTGCCAACCAATGGAACGGCCCCTTCCGCGTGGCATCCAAGTTTGAGGGCGGGAGCTACCAGCTCGAGGAATTGGACGGGGCGCCGCTCAAATGGAAGGCCGCGGATTTGCACGTGAAGTGTTTCTTTGCGCGCGGCTCCACCTCCTTTGAAAAGACTGCCGGGGATGGTGCAAATGCAGGGGACGGCGTGGGAAGTTCAGGATCAGTGGACGGGCCGGATCCTTTGTCTGAGGAGGAGCCCGCGTGCAACGCGCCACCTCAGAGGAGTGAAAGGCTACAAAATGCTGGGGACAGCCATCAACTTGGGGGGGGGGGACGCGAGTAGGGTAAAGGTCTGATTTGGTGAGGGGGTGTCCTAGCCGGTTCACATCCGGAATAACTAGACACCCCAGAATGTCCGTTCTCCTACTTCTTTTATATTTGATTGGCCTCTTGGATTGGTACTGGTTTTGGTTATAATTGATCACAGGGATGCGGGCGCGGCGCTAGCCGAGTGCGTTAACGCAAGGACAAGCCCCGCAGATTGGGCAATGCGGGACAAGGAGTGGAGGCCCAGGAAAAAAAAATTCTTTCAGGTGGGCTGGTAGTGTGATGGGGGCAAGGCAGTGATGGGAGACCTCTGGGGACAGAACTCAACTTGGGGGGGGGGATGTGGTGTTTTATTTATAACCTTGGGTTGAGAGCTGCGTTGCGGGCTGCGCGCTCAGCAGTTGGGTAGGTTGGGCTCAGCATTTGGGGTGCACGCGGTCTCAGCAGTAGGAATTGCGGGGCTCAGCACCAGGTGCGGGTTGGGCCTACTCTGAGGGTGCCGGGCCGCAACCCCCCCAGGAAACGCGGACCAAGTGATGGAGCCGGCCCAACCAAGCTTGCGGGTGGCTAGTCCAAAAGGCAAGGGCGGGGCAATTGGGAGGTTATGCGCGCGCAGGCGGGCAAACTGGGGGGCTCCAAGTAGGGCACGGCGGAGGGCCGTGCCATGAGAAGGACAAACCAGGCGTACGTTGATATTGAGGGGCATGGGTTATGGGGCAAGGGATGGAGGGGTAGGGTTGGGCTATGGTTCTGTGCTTAGGGGTTGTGTTTAATTGTTCTTTTGCCTTTGTGGTTGTACTTAGGTTAGGGTTGAAGGGGGGGGACCCAAATCCTCACCCTCAACTCTGGGTTGGGTTATGATGATCAATTGAAGAAGACCACCAAGGAAAGGAATAGGAAGGATTGGGGGAAGAGGAATACATCTCATTATCTCTTTTTTATCTCACTACAGTTAAGAACTCATCACATCCAACCTCCTTACAGACGCCTAGACCAATGGCTTCCCGACTCGCAGATAACTTAGGAGCGTAACTCTCCTTTGCTTTCCACACCGTTGAGTTCAGACCAGAGCTTCTTCAGGAGTTCTTCTGAGCTTGCTGTCAGCAGTCTGTCATCCACATGGACCCAGAGGAAAGCCTTCCAATTGTCTCCTGTATAGGAATATGTGCTCTGGTCTTTGTTGTTTGAAGCAAAACCCATTTGCTCCAGCGCCGCCTTGAGATGCAGCCACCAGCATTGCCCGGCTTGCTTTGTTCCATACAGAGACTTCTTAAGCTTGAGGATTTTCCCAGGGGTAACTTGGTAACCTGGCGGATCTTTGATATACAGCTATTTGTCTATATCCAAGTGCAAGAAAGTGGTTTTAGCTTCAAAGGTGATTGTCTTCCACCCCATGCGTGCTGCCATGGCAAGAGATAGTCTGAGTGAAGCAAAAGTTGGGGTTGGAGCAAAAGTCTCTTTGTAGCTGACGCCATTGATTTGGAAAAAACCTTGGGCAACCAGCCAGCTCTTTTTCCATATGAGAACCCCTGCTTGGTTACGCTTGTTGACCAGAACCCACTTGAATCCTAACACCTTCTCCTTGGAGACCAGCAGATCAACTTCTTCAAAGACTCCCATCCATAAAAGATTGCCAACCTCCTCCCCCATAGATGCCTTCCAGTCCTCCGCTTCTTCTGAGTTTACCGCCTGGTTGTAGGTGGGGTTGTCTGGGTTGTAAGCCAATACAGCCATGATCTGAGCCACTAGATGTTCCTGCTTGTTGAATTCATTCTCTAGTCCAAAATTGTTGAATCTATGGTTGAATGTTGTCTCTTTCCACTCATCCTTGTCTGTTGAACCTATTTCCTGTCAAAGTTGTTCCCTTTCCACATTTCCATTTGTTTTCTTTTCTTTTTGGTGACTGCCCGCCACTCTGTCCAAGGGTGAGTGTCAATACTCTAGATCTGGAGTGGTCAGCCCTAAACTTAACTCTTGGCCTCTCAATCCTCCAATCATCAAGGCACCATCCTCAAACATCAACCATCACAACAACCAACCAATCCAGACCACCTGCAGCCATCTCAAACTAAGTAAGGAAAAATCACAACTCTTTGGTTGTGACTCTGACTAACCACTCTCATCAGTTTGTCCAAGGCTCTCCTCTGGTCTCTCTTGGTCAACTTCATTTCTGGTGGTTTCCAACTTGTCTCCAATAAGACTTCTGTTGGTATTGTTTCCCTTTTGGGTTCCTTGTTCAGAGTTGTTGTGTCTCATTTCATTTCCTGATCTCTTTCTCATCTCAATGCAGTCTGGTCCTGGTTTCCCAACCAATCCTGACCATTTTCACGGTTAAAAGCCAAAAGAAGCAATGCCCACAACTGGACCTTCATCAATGCCAGGACCAGGGGGAGACCCCACAAACTTCAAATCCCAAGCCCTGAAGGTACTCATCAAATCCACACCACTGCTAAATGAGGAAAACTACAGCATGTGGCGGAAGAAAATGGAGAAGCTGTTCAAACTCAGGGGTATTTTCCACAAAATGAGCTCATGGGAAACGTCACTGGTACTAGACAAGGAGACAAATCAAGAAATGGTAGAATAACTAATTACCAAACTTGATACTAATATCTATAACAACATCATCAATGACCGCAATAAAGGCAACACCAAGCTCATCTGGCTAGAAACGCAATTGCATTTTGCCTCATCTCAATCAGCAAACAGGGCTTGTGTCTTCAACAGTTTTCTTCATCTCACCATGACAAAAAACATTGAAGTGTTTGTGAAAACCATCAAAACCTTCCTGAAGAAACTCACAGAAGTTGGTATTGAGCTTCCTTCCAATATCATTGCTTATTTAGTTCTGTTCAAATTCCCCTCCTTGATGCAGAACATGAAGACCCAAATCATGCAATTGACTACATAAATGAAAATAGAAACCATGCTAGATCACCTTACCCAACACAAAAACAAAGTCAGCGCACAAGAAACACAAAACAAACCAGTCAATGTAGCATTGTACAAGGACCCAGATGTGAAAATGGCAAACACAACCCTGCCGTGACTACTCATCCTGCCAAGAGCTGTTGGATTGAATTTCCGGAACTCAGACCACCCAACACTCACTATAGAGGAAACAAAGGTAAAAAGAAAGGCGTCAATGAAGCCCACTACCACAATTTCTCATTCTTCTGCGGACTAAACTCTTCCTGTCAAGAGAAGTTGACCCCAGGGCGTTTCATACTAGACTCCGGTTGCTCCATCCATATGATAACCAAGATGAACCATTTTCAGTCCATCTCCAACACCAATGGAGAAGGAAAGATCCATACAGGAAAGAAAGACGCCAAGATTGAGATCAAGGGTATTGGTAATGCTATAATTCCCTTTGAGCACTGCAACGTTGATCTCAGCAATTCTGTGTGGGTCCCTGATTCAACTGTCAACCTTATATCCCTTGGAGCTCTGGTGGAAAAGGGGGCAGACTTAAATTTCAACTCAACTGTTTGGCCCTGTACCTTTACCTTACATGTAGGCAACAAGGAAATCATCTCCGGCAAAATACTCAACAACCTCTTTGTCATAAACATTACTGAGGAATACAACACCGGTTTCTAATCCAGTAATAAGCTATCCAAAATACACAGAATCCTCAGGCACGCAAGTCTTGGTCAATGTGGTGCTCTTTCATGGACGCGAGTTGGGAAAGGATGCGCGCTGTGGGCTCGCGCGGATTGGAAAGCTTGCGCGGATTGGAAGGCTTGCGCAGATCGGAAAGATTGTGCGGATTGGAAAGTTTGGGCGGATCGGAAGGCTTGTGCAGATCAGACGGCTCTCGTGGATCAAGCGGATTGCGCATTGCAAGACGCACGGATTGGATCACGCGGGTACGCCCCGGATACCTGGAACGGGTTGTCCAGCGGACAAATCATGAGAAGGACAAACCAGCGGGCAACACGGACAGGGAATGGGGCAGGGGGAGGTGGAGCATGGGTTATGGGATGGGGGATGGAGGGATAGGGTTGGGCTAGGGTTTTGTGGCTTAGGGGTTGTATTCCATCATTCTTGCTTACTTGCAGTTGTACTTAGGTTAGGGTTGAGAGGGAGGACTTAAATACTTCACTCTAAACTCTGGGTTGTAAGGGAGATCATCACATCAGATTGGATTGGATTGGAAAGGAAGGAACCCATCTTATTATCACTCTATCTCACACACACACACACAATCTCTCTCTTGAATGGCTGCATCCAATCTCCTTACAGAAACTTTGATCAATAACTTCCGGAACTCAAGGATAACTTAGGAGCGTAAATCTCCTTTGGTTTCCACATCTGGGGGTCTGGCCTGGAACAATCTTTTGTCAAATTCTCTCGAAGGTACTCACAGATGCTACCAACAGCCACTTCTCTTCCTTCCTTCTCCCACGGCCTCCGCGCTACCCCATGGATTTACCCGCATATTCAACTCAAAATTGCAGAAGTGGGGCAATTCATCTCACGGTATGAAATGATTGCGGACTCTGAAGGCGCTTTGGATTTTGAGAAGGCGCGCCATGTTGTCCTGTTCATCAAGGACGCGGAAGCGCGTCTGGACGTAGAGGAGATGGGAGGATACCTGAACCTGGATTGGCCGGCACTGAAGGAGGAAATGCTGGCAAGATGGGGGAGGCGCGGCTCCTGCGGTCGGAAGCATGACCTCAAGCCCTCCGCAGAATTGAATTACGGACCAGGGGTGCGCGGCGAAGGCTGGCTACAAGCGGGAGTGGACCACGCGGAACTGGAGTACTACAGGGCAGAGTATGTTCCGGCCCCACCACCGGCAACCATCTCTTGGGCTACTGAACTCGCGGAGGTGGCAAGGGGCCTTAAGGCCTATCTGGAGAGTATTCAGTCTCCCAGAGCGTCTGTGCCCCGCGTGTGCGCAAATGGGGAGGACAACGACCGTTGGCGGACGGGACAGAGGGACCGGACAGCAGATTAAAACGCAGAATTGGTTTCCCCAGTGGGGGCTAAGTATGTGTTGGGGAAGTGGGACTCAAAGCAACAGGTGCGGCCTACTGACAGGAAGCGGGAAAGGACTAAAGAATGGGAAATGGATGCTCCCTGCAGTTTGGGAACCAGTGAACGGCAGATGGGCTTCGCAAAGAAGGTAGACGCGGCGGCGGAAGAGACAGACCACGTGTCAGAGGATCACGACCCAAGCCTGACCTCTTTGACGGCGGGGAGCGCGCATTTGGAAAGGGTAGGGGCAGCGGCGGAAGGGAAAAACCACGCGCCAAAGGATGGCGACCAGAGCCGGACCTCTTCAATGGTGGGGGGAACAAGTAGGGGACAGAAGGACGTGGCGTCAAAAGAGAGGATGGACGCCGAACGGAAGGATGTGGGGTGCTGGGAGCGCGGGATGGACGGTCCTAGAACGGGCACGCAGCCATCATGGTTAGCAAGAGCCTTGGGATTGGTGCGGCGGACGCTTGTGGCGCAACTTCAGGGGTGGAACAGGGAGGGATTGGGTGTTAATGGCATGGCAGGGGAGAAGGACGACAGATTTGCGGGAACTGCATGTTGAGCTCTTGATCTGAGGGTACGCAGGAGTTTGGAGCAGAACAAAAGGATAATGATTTCATATGGAATGGAATGAGATCAGCAGAGTAAAATAAAACAAACATATAATAGATGAGAAATAAAATGTAATAGATTGACTTACCTGAGGGTACGCAGGAGTTTGGAGCAGAACAGAAGGATGAGGAAAGAGATCCTTCAGTCTTCCCCGAACTCTGCCCTCAGGTAGTGTACAACAGAATTAAGATTTGTGACATGTATTTGCATGCATGTGATTGGTGTGGTTAATGTGAGTGAGAGCGCGCGCATACATGACATGTGGTTGAGGATGGTTTCTAGTGGCCATGTATAGAGAAAGAAATGAGATTGAGAGAGAAATGAAAATGATAACAAAGGACATGAGAAAGAATAGACAGGAATCTATGATAGTATTCCAACACTGCAAATGGAAAGGAGTGTTGTGTTGGTGGGGCGGAGCAGAAGGATCAAGCAGTCACGCACGGTCCAGCAGGCGGGGAGTGGTCAGAAATCTCCGGAGGGGAGAACAAGGCCTCAGGAACTGCAAAGGGCAAGGAATATTGTGTGGAAAGGGTGGGGGAGGAGAGGGCTGGGATTGAAAGGGTTTGGAAGCCTCTTTCCTCCTCCATGGCGGGTTGTGGTAAGGACGTCTGGGGGTGTTTGCTTTTGTTTGGGTTTTGCGCGCAGATGGGCTTGAATCTCAAAGGATGCCGGAGGGTCTTGGTGGCGGGAGGTGCACCTAGGCGATTTGGGACAACAATTTGCGCTCAGAACCCATGTGGGGTTGGATGAAGGCATGCGGATCCTTTCTCTGGTGGAGAAGAAGTTTGCCGGCATAGAGGGCAGGGGGATGGGAAGGTGACGCAGAGGATAGAGGGCAGGCCGGTGGGAAGGCAACTCGGAGGATGAGCGTGGTAGGTGAGATGGTGGCGGATCTCTGGGGACATAACTCAAGTTGGGGGGGATGTGGTGCTCTTTCATGGACGCGAGTCAGGAAAGGCTGCGCGCTGCGGGCTCGCGCCAATCGGAAAGCTTGCGTGGATTGGAATGCTTGCGCAGATTGGAAGGATTGCGCGGATTGGAAGGCTTGCGCGGATCGGAAAGCTTGGGCAGATTGGAAGGCTTGCGCAGATTGGAAAGATTGCGCGGATTGGAAGGCTTGTGCGGATAAGACGGCTCTTGCGGATCAAGCGGATTGCGCATCGCAAGACGCGCGGATTGGATCACGCGGGTACACCCCGGATACCTGGAACGGGTTGTTGGGCGGACGCATCATGAGAAGGACAAACCAGCAGGCAACACGGACGGGGCATGGGGCAGGGGGAGGTGGAGCATGGGTTACGGGACTGGGGACAGAGGGATAGGGTTGGGCTAGGGTTCTGTGGCTTAGGGGTTGTATTCCATCATTCTTGCTTACTTGCGGTTGTACTTAGGTTAGGGTTGAGAGGGAGGACTTAAATACTTCGCTCTCAACTCCGGGTTGTAAGGGAGATCATCACATCAGATTGGATTGGATTGGAAAGGAAGGAACCCATCTTATTATCACTCTATCTCTCTCTCTCACTCTCACTCTCTCTCTCTCTTGAGTGGCTGCATCCAATCTCCTCACAGACGCTTTGATCAATAACTTCCGGAACTTGAGGATAACTTAGGAGCGTAACTCTCCTTTGGTTTCCACATCAAATGGAAAAATACTTAAATAAGTCAATTCCTTCCAAGAAGAAAAAAGATTTCAATTGTCTCAATTGCAACAAGGCAAAAATCACAAAATCCCCCTTTTCTCAAGTCCGACAACCTGCCTCAAAAACGCTTGACAGAATTCATGTGGACTTAATGGGTACCCTCAATCCCACGGCCAAAGGCGGGTACAGATTCATTCTCAACCTCATCAACTCTTACTCTGGATAAATTGCATGCTTTCCACTCAAGACCAAAGACAAAGCTGCTAGAACCCTCATCTTTGTGTTATAAACCAAACATAGGAAGCACCAAAGATATCCCTTGGAAGTCTGTTCAGATGGTGGAGGTGAGTTCCTCAACCACAAACTGACTGCTTATCTGAAAGAACAACATATCAATCAAATTGTTTTGGAACCTTACCACTCCCAACATAATGGGCCAGTAGAAAGAGCTAATCAGACTGTCATGGAATCAACTTGGGCAATAATCTCAGAATGTCAAATACCAAAATTGTACTGGCCTAAAGTTGTTTGCAGCTGCTGTTTATTGCTCAATCAAATTCCTAAGGAGAAAGGCAGCAAAGCCCCTTGGGATTTAATGCACAGCAAAGAACTTCTGGCAAACTATCTGAAACCCATTGGAAGCAATCTGGTCTACTGACTCAACAACGTTCAAGTTAAATCCAAACTGTACAAAAAAGGGAAGTCTGGCTTACTCATAGATTTCAACCCTGCTCTCCTCTTGTACAAGTTTCTTGCTCCTTCCGGCAAGGTCCTCAATACCAAACACGTGATCTTCACCAAAGGCCCAGCCGCAGATGCAAATGTCCAGAACCAACACACTGATCCTCATCCGCCATCCAAAAACGCTGTTCATACAACTTCTATCACACCTGCCAATCTGACCAACAACCAATTGCAAGATTCTGTTAATGACCATATAATTGAGTCAATAAAGGAAGAAGATGTTACAAACTCTTCCAGAAACTCAGACAAAGACCCAAAAGTGTCCACAAGTCTCAGGCCAAACTTAAGGAACAGAGATACCCTCAACAAACCCAATTGATACGGCTACCGCACGGAGAATCTGCCCAAGTCAATAGAAGAAGCCCTGACAATCTCCGTCTGGAAGGAATCCGCCATGAAAGAGTTTAAAAGTATTGAAGATCAAAAGGTCTGGGAGGAAGTTGATGAGGAACTGGTAACAAACCCTCTGAAGACTGTAGCCGTGTTTAAAGTAAAGCACAACACCCATGCCAAACCGCCAACCTACAAGACTTGTCTGTGTGTTCAAGGATTCAACCAGAAATATGGCCTGGACTACTTTGAAACATATGCCCCTACAGGAAGAGTTGCCTCCCTTCAAGCTCTTCTCACTTTTGCTGTTGACAAGAGACTTGATCTCCTTCAACTCAACGTCAAGGGAGCTTTCATACATGCCAACCTCAAAAAAGACGTTTTCATTTTAAACCCTCCTGGGTCAGACAGAAGCAGAAAGTACCTGAAGCTGAGGAAATCTCTATACCGCCTGAAGAAGCTGCCACAAACTGGTACAAAACTCTAACAACCTGGATCAAAGATCAAGGGTACACTAAATTGGCTTGCGACCCGTGTCTCTTCCTGAGTAAAGAGAAATCCTCAGCTCTATTTTTCCACGTAGAAGATTTAATAATTTCCGGAAAAATGGAAGGTTTCAAAAAGAAATTTCTCAATTGCTTCAAAAACTCCTCAGCACATCCACCCAATACACTCTTAAGAATGAAGGTGACCCAAGACAAGGACCTCATACATATCAGCCTACCTCTCCACATTGAAAAGGGCCTAAACCCCATGGACTTGACCAACTGAAAACCAGTCTCCACTCCGAGGACCATGGGACTCCATCTTTCTCCAGCGTCAAAAGAAGACCACCAGAGGTTTCTGGACCTTGGCGTGAATTATTGATCTCCCATTGGCCAAATCAACTTCATTGCAGGACTGGCTAGACCTGACATCAGCTATGCCATATCCAGCCTAGCCAGATTCTCCAAGAAGCCTGGATAATCACATTGGATGGAAGTCATCCATGTGTGGTAATACCTCTCAGCAACCAAGAACATCTCCCTGACTCTTGGTCCCTGCTCAATTTCTAACAGACTCATCTGCTATAGTGACGCTACCTGGGGGGACAATCCCGACAGCAGGGTCTCCCAGAGCCGATTCATCTGCTCTTTCAAAGGCAGCCCCCTTTACTGGAAAAGCCATCAAAAGCAAAACATCACCCATTCATCTACAGAATCAGAATGTGTTGTGCTTTCTAGTTGCCATTTAGAGGGCAAATGGCTTCACCAGCTGCTGTCTGAAATGTATCGGAATCCTTCAGCTTTCCACTTCACCTCATTGAAAAAAAAGGTCTTGAAAATAAGATGAAAAAATTTGGGACCAATTCCAAGGCAAAACACATCAACATCAAAATGAAAATCCTTTTGGAAAATTAGAAAAACAAAATAATTGATGTAATGCTCATACCCTCTCAGTCCATGGCTGCTGACGCCTTAAACAAGGCAGCCAACAAGTTTTCAAATCAAAGATTGTTAAATTCCCTCTGCTCCCCTTTTCACTAACCTCTGAGTTGAGAGGGGGTGTTGAATCTATGGTTGAATGTTTTCTCTTTCCACTCATCCTTGTCTGTCAAACCTATGTCCTATCAAAGTTGTTCCCTTTCCATATTTCCATTTGTTTTCTTTTCTTTTTGGTGACTGCCCGCCACTATGTCCAAGGCTGAGTGTCAATACTCTAGATCTTGAGTGGTCAGCCCTAAACTTAACTCTTGGCCTCTCAATCCTCCAATCATCAAGGCACCATCCTTGAACATCAACCATCACAAAAACCAACCAATCCAGACCACCTGCAGCCAGCTCAAACTAAGTAAGGAACCATCACAACTCTTTGTTTGTGACTCTGACTAACCATTCTCATCAGTTTGTCCAAGGCGCTCCTCTGGTCTCTCTTGGTCAACTTTGTTGCTGGTGGTTTCCAAATTGTCTCCAATGAGACTTCCGTTGGTATTGTTTCCTTTTTGGGTTTCTTGTTCAGAGTTGTTGTGTCTCATTTCATTTTCTGATCTCTTTCTCATTGCAATGCAGTCTGGTTGTGGTTTCCCAACCAATCCTGACCCTTTTCAAAAATCAACCAGCACTTCTGCATCTATCTTGTGCACCCCTTCTTGAGTGGGCTCACGTCCCCTGGTTTCCTACATAAATTTGGCAGAAAGACCCTTCATTATTTTACCACTCTCTTCATCCCAGAAGTACCATCCTTTTGAGTTGTGGCAACTCCCAACGTGCCATAGCCGCCTGTTGTATGCATTCATTTGTTTGAGATGTGAATGATTTTAGATGTAGGCAATACAACCAAACACCCAAAACATGTTGCAACTAGGCTTGAAACCCAACACTGCCTTGCATGGTGACATGTTCTTGCCCTTGTGAACAAGCCTGTTAAAAATGAAGGCAGCTTGCCTGTAGGCAAAGGACCACAGCAATGGGGTTAGCCCAGAGTCAAAGATCATTGAATTAGCCATCTCTCCTAGGGTTTGGTTTGTCTGTTCAATATGCCCATTCTGATGATGCTTGTGAGGGATATTGGTCTTGTGCACAATGTCAAATTTTGCAAAGAATGAGATCAGGTGCTTGGAACGTGTGAACTCCATTGCATTTTCTGTGCAAAATCTTTTCACCAAGTGACCCAAGAGATTTGCAAACTGTAGAACCCAATCCATGATCTGTTTAGGGGAATCTGACCGCAGTTTTATTGGCCATGAGGAGACCAGTCCCAAAGCAAGATCTTGTATGTTGAGAGCATACCAATTAACATCTAAGGAGGAGGCATATGGACCCACAATATATGCTGCCACTAAATTGCCAGGCTCATGGAGCAGCTCCCAGGAGGGGATGCCTGGCACCACATGCCAACTATTTACCAGTGTGAAAGTCTCACAATCCATCTTTGCCAATGAAGGGGGAATGGGTGGAGGGTCAGTCAGACCAGATAGCTTGATGGTTCTCTCAACCAGTCTTCCTGAAAGGTGTCCAATCCGTTTGTGGAGCTGGGAATAGTTTTCATTGAAAGAGGAAACAAAAGCAGTAGATGGCTCATTAAAGAAGTGGGAGCATCAATTTTTGACCTCCCTGGTTGGAAAAGGGGTGTTTCCCTGAACAAAGGTGTAGGTGCTACCATTGAATTCCACCATACCATCCTTGTTGTCAAACTTCCCCATTGAGATAATTTTTCCTGGGATATTTGGGCAGAAATGCACATTGGAAACCTTCAGAGCCCCTTGTGGAGTTGGCAGAACCAGGTCCCCATAGGATTTTAACTCAAAAGTATCTGTGGATGCAACCATTAATCTGATGGAGATGGGTCTGAGATTAGTGAAGAGAAAAACATTATTGGACACAGAGGTTTTAGCACCCAAGTTGGCCAGTGCTGCTCCATCCATGCTAGGTTGGGATTGGACCAATGCTACTTGCGGAGGATTAGCCAAAGACATGAGCGCCCAATGGCAGTGAGTTGATCACCGTAATTGAGCTCCAGGGTTTGTGAGTTGTGGATCTGGTCAAGGGGGTCTGTTTGCTTGTTTCCCAGGGAAGTCCTCCAGCCATTGCCCCCACTCAAAACAGTAGAGACATGGGTTAGCCGGGGTTAGCCATTTCTGAGCCCAGCCAATTGGTTGCTTCATGATTGGGTACTCTTGCAAGGGTGTGGGTTTCCTTGGCTGTACATTTGTAGGCAGTTGGCGTCCCACATTTGTCAAGATTGCCAGGACCTCATTGGTCTGCTTACTGTTGTTGGTTTTGTAACTACCAAGTAGTTCCAACACATCCTTTGAGGTGAATCAAAGATGGGGGTTTACTGCAAGTCTAGCATCAAATGTGTTTGAGATTTCATGGAAGTGGTGTTGCAAGTTTTGATTCAGGATGAAAGCTGTCAAAACTTCATCATAAACACTAGAAATATGTAATTGAGAAATAAAATCCATCAAAAAAAAAGTACCAAGGAATAGGCAGGATTGGAAGTGGCTGGAGCAGCCCATACTTCCAGTGTTTCAAGGAATTGTTACAATTGAAATCATAGCACATGCTAACATAGTCTTTTCCTTCCTTGGTCATACCAGGCCAATAAAATTCTTTTGCAATCAATTGGTATTTTATCCTGCCCATGATGACCAGCAAGCAGAGAGTCATGCCAACACTTGAAGATATATAACTTAATGCAAGGGTTATTAGGTATTGATATACAGTCTTTATAAAATAAGTAATCATTTTCATCAATACTATAGTAAATATCTAATAATTTTGCACTCTTGCAAAGCATGTTACACTTGGGGTTGTTGAGTTGAGCTTTTCAAATTTCAGAAGCCATGTCTCAAAGGTGAGTGATTATCAAACTGAGTTGGGCAGACTGGGTTGAAAAGAGTGTCCTAAAGCTTTCAGGGTTGTTATTGGAAAAGGTGCTTTCCCCCTGGGTAAACGTTTTCCTGAAGTGATAAAGCATCAGGGACTGTTGCTTGTTTCGTAGGGTGGTACTTGATTTTAAAGTTGAACTTGGAGAGGTATTTGGCCCATTGTGCCTGTCTGCGTGTAAGGACTTTTGAACTTGTGAAATACTTGAGAGAATTGTGATCAGTTAACACCTCAAAGGGTTCCATAAGGCTCAAGAAGTATGAACACCATTTCTTCAAGCAATAGAAAATTGCAAGAAGTTCCTTTTCATGAATCTTGGAATTAAGCTCTGCAGCAAGAAATTTGAAATAATCAAAGTCTACAAGATGAAAAACAGAGGAAGAGGAAGAAAACTGAAAGATTAATCCTGCAATTTCATAGTTTCTTGCGTCTGTTTCCACAATAGTGCAAGCCATCTTGTTCATATGACCAAGTATTGGAGCAGTTGTGAAGGCTTTCTTCAGAGGTTTGAACTCCAAAGCTGTTTTTTTTAAAAAACAAAATGAGTGTCTTTTTGAAGAAGGTTAGTAAGATTCACTGTTTTCTTGGTGTAATGCTCAATAAACCTCCTTTAAAAATTACTGAAACCAAAGAAAAACTTGAAGGGATTTGATTGAAGAAGGTGGGGGCCAGTCCAATATGTGCTGACTCTTGGCTGGATCCATTGATAGTCCTTTCTGCAAGACTATGACACCTAAAAACTGAAGAGAATGGGTATGAAACTTGCAATTAGAGGTTTTTGCAAACAGGTTATTCTTGTGAAGTTGCTGCAGCATCTCTTGCAAATGTGCAATGTGATCCTGAAGAATTTTTGAGTAGATAATTAAATAATCAAGATACACCACAAGGTATTTCCCTACAAGGCCAGAAAAAATTTCATTGAAAAAATTTTGAAAAGTGGAAGGAGAATTGCAGAGGCCAGAGGGCATGACAGTATACTCATAACTGCTGAAACGGGTTCTCATTGCCGTCAAATACTCCTGAACTTTTGCAATTTGAATCAGGTTATAGGTGCCTCAAAGGTCTAACTTCAAGAACTAAGAAGCTCCATGGAAGAGGGTGAGGAGGTGCAACATAGACAGTACTGGGTAGGCATCCTTCTGGGTTACCTGGTTCAGTTTTCTGTAGTTGATGCAAAGGCAAAGGCCACTGTCTTTCTTTGGAAAAAATAGGACAGGGAAGCCAGTATTTGAATTTCTTGGTCAAAGAAATCCTTTCAATACATTTTCCGCAATGTATCCTTGAAGCGCAGATGATTATTGCTTTGAGAGAGAGTAGAATGGTTTGGGTGCAGGAGGTGGGCCAGTAAGTTCAATCCTGTGATCATACAAATGGGAAGGAGGAAGTTTATCTGCTTTACAGCTGAGAAGACATCAGCAAAGGCATGGTAAACCAAAGGTAAATATTCTCAATTGATTTCTGAATATTCAATCTTTTCATCTTTGAGAACTGGATTTGAAGTGCTTGCACAATGCAAGAAGATTAACAAGCTCAAAATAAACCATTTGGTAGGCGCCTGTTTGTCTTCAAAGAAACAAGGAAGAGGTAAGTTAGATAAATGAGCAATAACTCCTAAATCTGAAGAGGGAACTTTGGAATGGAAGTTGGGATATTGAAAATCTCCTGGTGGGAAATTTTCATCCAACTCAATTAAAGTGTCAGGTAGGCTGTTTAATTCCTGTTTTACAGAAAGTTTATCATCCTGGGGTTGCAAGGTTTGGAGTTTAATTACTCCTTCTTGCCAGTTCACATCCAGATTCCAGTAAACTAGGAATTCATAGCATAGAATGGTGTTGTCCATTCTGGGGATATCCAGGACAAGTAAATCCAATTCAAAAGTGGGGAAATTGGAAAATGCAAAGGTCTGTTTTGCCTTTTGGGAAACCCAATGGGACAGCTTGGTTGCACTACTTACTAAATAGATGGGAAAATTATTTATCTTGGAATGCGTAAGATTTTTTGAAGTGGAAAAAGATGAAATTATAAAAGAAAAATTAGAGCTGGAATCAAGTAAGAAACAATAAGGAGTATTTTCAGAATGGAATAAGACAAATCTTGAACTTGGAGCACCAATTGACTTGCAAGTGCAAAGAATTATTTGCTGTAGTTTAGATAATTTTTAGTTTTCCTTGCAAGTATTAGAAAAACTGAAAGCTAATTCTTTGGATGCTTAGCCGCTTCACACAACTATTGACATCATTCTTTCCCCCAAAATACCTACATAACCCTTCCTTTTCCCTCCTTAGCCTTTCCTTGTTCTGGAGCATCCCGGTTTCTTTGTCTGGAAACTTTGAAGTTTTGGAAACGGTTTTCCCTTTGAAGCTGAAGTTCAAGATTGAATTTTGTTTGGAGTCTTTTTAATTCTTCAAATTTTGCTTCAAGGAGTTTTCTGCGTTTGGAGCCAAGGTTGAAGGGCCATGGTTTTTGGCCAAGAGCGGTTCTTTTTGTGATAGCCATTATCAAGCTCAATAACCCAGTTGATTAACTGCTGAAGGGAGGTTGTCTCATGTCCCCCAACTTCAAGTTGTTTGATTAGGGGTGCCATTAAACCCTTTCAAAAGTGAAATAAAAATTCATCCTTGTTCCATTGGATGCACAACTGCAGAGTTTGGAAAAGGGAGATGTAAACAGAGACTCTACTATTTTCTTTCATGACAAGATTATTAAGTTTTTATTTGGTGTTTTTGACTTTGTTGGGGTTGCCAAACAGGGTGAACAGTTGTTGATTGAAATTTTCCCAATTGTTGAAAATACAAGTGGGACTAGTATAGGATAATAGTTCAAGTTATGGTTTGAACCACTGTAAGTCTCTGCCCCCTAAGAATGAGGAGGAATGCATAACTTTATGTCTATCAGAAGTAAAATTGTTGGGATTGTTTGAGAAGATGATTTTTCAAGACTGTAGGTAGGATCTATTCTTATGGGAGTGCTCTCCTGTAAAGTGATCAGGTTGCTTCATTCCTGGAATACGGAAACTAGGACCACTTGGACAAGATTGCAAGGCATTTTGATTAAGAGCCTGGATCAAGTTCAAGAGCAAGGTCAAAGCTTTGGTCTTGGGAGCACAAGTGCAAGCCCTTGATCTACCACAAGTAAAATTTTCATTGGAGGATTTTTTGGAATCTTCAATTTCTTCAAGAGGATCCACTGGAACTTCCCGTTGAGGAGAAAGGGGCTTTTCAAGAGGTTCAAACAAAGGAAATCTGGAAGAAGGAATGGGGTCTAAAGGTTGTTGGGCCCATGAATCCCTGGATCTCCCTACCCAATGGATATCATCATTGTTAGGGGTGAGGGAAGCGTTCCCAGTTGAGCAAGTATGTGAAATTTTAAAATAAGAAGATATTATAGGTTGGCAGACTCCAATAGAGGAGTTGAGTTAGTTAATTTACTGTCACACAACCACCCCACATAATATAGGGCAATCTTAGATGATTGTGAGCACAGAGGGAGAGGCTGAATGCAAGGGGCAATTGCAAGGTAGCAAGGCTAACTGCAAAGTGCAAACTTATGATTGGATGGCTCAACAAACAGCAAGGAAAGGGAGGTGTTCCAATGGAAAGGAACTAAAGTCAAGCCCAATTTGATGACTGGATTTAGCAAATTCAAGAATTTATGAAATTAACTAAATGGGGAGAAAATCTCCAGACCGGCAACACAGCCTTTATAAGGTAATACAAACGTGACTAGATACAACCTGATGGATGGCCAGCTACATTTAAGAGGCAGTGAGGCAATTAATTACATGAACAGAATGGGAAATAAAATAACAGTTCAGTTTTTTCAGAGCTTGTAGCTTAGTTACAACACAATAAAATCTGAGCATGAAAGGGTGTAATGGATGAGACAGGAAGGAATGAAATGTGAAGACAATGCAAATGAAAAGGTGTAGTTCATGCAGGGTAAGGGACTAGTCTATTTTCAGACTATACAGTTGATGTGGCTATCTAGGCATGGGTTCAAACTAGTGTGAGTGGATGACCAAGAATGGAAGTCCAAGGGCTGATGATACCCAGGGGAGAAGAGAAAAGCTTGAATGGATGGTCAACCAGTGTAGAGTAAACTGCAAGATTTGCAAGTGTATACTGAGTCAGTTGCCAAGATTGGAAGGTTTTTATGCAAGCCAGATGTGGTGAGCGCAAGGAACCATTGATGTTGTGCTTTATTTGTGTCACACTTATGGACTGAGGTAGATGATACTGAGGAAAAGGATATTTAAAAGTTGAGAAGACAATAAACCTTAAGCTTGAAGCATGAAAGAGGGATCATCTGAAAGTGTTGCTAAAGAAAAATGTTTTTTTTAGTTGGGAATTTCAATATAGTACTTTTCAGAACTTGTTAACAGGCAAGGTTTTGAATTGGGTTTTAATTTTTTTGTAATAGATCTCAGAATTATAGCCAGGTTTTTCTTGAATGATATTCATTTTTAAGAAAAAGAAAGGGATTTTTTTGATAAAATCAATGGCTTATCATCAAGACAAAATCAAAAAGCATTAAATCTAGTACTCTTGGACATACTGCGTCATATCAGAGTGAGAAAATATGTTATTAGAAGCCCAAAATCTGAAATACACTTACACCCCTAACTGATGTATTCCAAAAGGGCAGTTTTCATAGACATGGTGTGTTTCAAACATCCAATAAAACATTTATGCTTCACCATTCATCAAAATGAAAAACCCCCATCAACCCCTCCAAAACTTCTCCATTCAAATCATCTATCAAAACCAGCATTTTCACTCCATCACACCATACACCTCATCCATCCACCTCACAAAAATTAACATCTTCCTCTATAAAAATATTAATTTTTCAAGGCTGGTCAAATACCAATGTCAACCTCCTTCTAAACACCATTGAGTAGCTAGTGTTTTTCTCCACAATTTTAGCTGCAAAGTGGATGCAGTTCATGCATCTACTTAACTCAAGCTTTTTCACCAGGAAAAAGTCTTCCCTCTCTCATAATTTTGGGGCAATGTACACTATTAAATCATAACAATCATCACTCTCAGCATTCCCAAACCAACCTCCAGATAAATTTTGCTTATAGCTCTGTAAAGGTATTCTTTTTTTTATCATTATCTTCTTTTGAAATGTCTTCAATTCCCTTTTTTCACAATTAAATTTCCTTTGATTCTTACTCATTAGTGTCAGTCATACCCTGTTGTGCACAATCAAAAAACCACTGGCCACTAAATTTCACAAATATTCCATAATATAGTTGATCCAGCTAAATTTCCTTTCATCCATCCAAACTTTCAGCTGAATCATCCATTCATAAATAACTCACCTCCTTTAACCAAAATTGTCTTTAGATTCCACTCTTCAGCATCTAGATAACCAAATTTGACTCATTTTTGCATAGTTAACTTAAATCCTTCAACTCAGAAACAAATCATTTCAACTCTTTTCATATGGGAGAACCCCAAAGACTCTTCTAGTTCTCATTTTTGAATAACACAGCATTAAAAATATTCTTCTATAGGCCATAAACCAGACTCATAGAACTTTGTTAGATTTTTAGTATTGAGCCTTTTATTTTAATTCTTCTCAATCTTCTTCCATTCCTCTGAATTTTTTTATCTTTGAAATGGTAAATTTCCCTTCAGCTTTCCCACCAATTGAAAACTTGAACTACAGCTACTTTAAAAGGCAATGAAGCTGACTGTAATTTGGTTACTATTTCAACCTGATTTGGAATCCAACTGGCTATCCTTGAATTCCATTGGAAACACAATAATTGGTCCCCAGTATACAAAAATAAAACCATTGTGGTGACCAAATCTGGACACCCTGGACCAGATGCAGAAAATTCAAAAATTTTTCACGATTCTTTTATTTAGGTGTCATTTCTTCATCCAGGAAAAAAAAATCGGAATTTTTTTATTGGTTTCCCTCCTCAAATTTCCTCATTCTGCCAAGAATTCCACTTTCCCAGTGGTCTAGGACAGGCTTCTCTTGGTCTCATCACCTAGGCATTGCTTTCAATTCCTTCTCTCTTTGTTCCCCCCCTTCCTTTTGGCCAAACACGCGGGCCAAGACCCGCTTGGCCCAAGATATCCCACTTCATCCCATCACCCATCTCCACCGCCAAACAGACCTTGGTCAAATCCAACAATCTCACCCTCCCCCTTGTTCCAATCAATCATAAACCCTTAGGGTTCACCCTTCCCAAAGAACCTCCTCAACCTTGCCCATCATCCCCTCATCAATCCATTCACAAATCCACCCTCAATGCCAATCTACTACTCACTCAGAAAACCAAACCCAATACAACAACAACAACAATGGCAACAATTGACAAGAACCATCCTCTCACCTCCCTCACCACTCCATCATCCTCCAATCCAGCCTCAAACACAACAATGACCATCACCCCAATCCCTACAAACCTTGAAGCAAGTCATTGGGTAAAAACGGATCCATCAATCCATTGATCATCATGCCAGCATCCCCCATCAGTCCTGCCCAAGTGCTGGGACACATACATCTCGGCAAACCTTTCTCACTCCCCCGCACTTCTTACATGGTGTCAGGTGGCTTGAAATCTTGACCCAAAATCTCAAACTTGCCATGGGTCGCTCCTTGGCCCAACAAACACAGAGGCCTGCCAATCCAATTTGGTTGCCCTCATCATCTGTGCTCAATCAATAGGCCAAATTCATACCCTTTCCTTGATGAGTCGCACGTCTTTCGAGTGGGTAAAATCATCACCATGGCCACTATGGCCATTGGCACCCCATCCATCTTCTACCAACCCAAGAGGATTGTAGTCCCCAGTGTTGGGGTTGATCATGATCAATTCCTATGTCATGTCAAACGTCACTGTGGTGACTTTAGATCTGTCAATCCTACCGTGTCCATCTCACCTATCCTCATCATTATCCTTGTCCACGTTACCCGCCACATCAATCCATCCTCCGGCGAACTTGATCTAGCCCAACCTACTATCCCTCTCACCATTGTCACTCATCTCACCCAAAAATTACCTCAAACAATCCATCAATCCATCGCCATCATCCCTCCCGGCACCTTCCAACTTTGGGTGGGGGTGGGAAAGCGTTTTCTTGCCCGCAGACATCCGGGGGTGGTCTGGTTCATTTCCTTTCCCACCCCTTCCGCCTTTGGGTGAGGGGTGAGTGATCCCGATGTTGTCGCGCGCGCCCGTCCGCAGACGGACGCAAGAGATGGTGAAGGGATGAGAAGGATCCCACCCTGGTCAGGGAGGCCAGATTTCCACCGGCCTGAGTGATCAAATTTTTCTGATCACCTGAAAATCAAAAAAAAAAAAATTCCGCTCCATTTGTAGAATCAGTTGTACATAGTCTAACAGGGCCTCCTGTCCATATAAGGAGAGGCTCTCCCCCGCCTTTTGTGAGGGACATCATATGGCATCCTATCAGATAGCATCCTACCAGAGAGGAACATCATCATTATCACCTTGAAATTAATTATCTGTGGGGTCTCATTCCCCTTCATCTGAGCCTAAATTTTGGGTATATCTAAGATTGCCCCTTGATCCTTGAGCCTCCATACTCAAAACCCTGATCCTTGATCCTTATCACCAGCCAATAGCTTTGCTGTTTGAAGAAGAATTTGACTGATTGAATTTTTGAGTGTGTTACACCACTCCTGATCCCTTTATCCAACCATAATGGTCCTGATAATCCTTTTATTATCTTTCTGGAACAAGTCACGTTTGACTGAAGAGGTTTTATTAAGCTTAAAAACTGGAGTGTTAAACCTCCCTTCATTTCTTTTGAAGTTGAATTCCGCCACGCTACTCTTGAGTCCCTTGAGAAGTGTTGGGTTATTCTTGTTTGAATCAGTTATTGTTTTGCTTCTAGAGCTTCTTCAAACAATTAGCTTTGTCTTGTGCAGCCACCCACAGTTATTTGGTACCCTTCAAGCGCTTGATTGCGGAGAGTTGAGCAGGTTCATTGAGAACCTGGAGGTTTTTTGGGATTGAGTTGATCTTTCATAAGCTTCCGCTGATGACCAGAGCTATTAGCTTGTGGGCATTGTCACTTCCAATTGCCTTGTCTTGTTGAACTCTGAAAAAACCTTGACTTATTCTATTCAAGTTTCCCCCAGCATCATCTTGTCTCAGATAGTGTTGTTTCCCCAGCTACCGACTACTATCATCTTTATCCTCTTACACTTGGTCCCTCGTTTATCAGGTTCTGGACTTTGATCTTGGTTACATTTAAATATTTTTGTAACACTCAGGAGGGCAGCCTAAACAGCACCTTTCCCCTCCCAAGAACTGCCACGACCTAGCACCGTTTGGAGTCTTACATTTGGTCCCCCGGGCCGGGATCAAACCAGCAACCTTGGGATTTACAGTCCCAACAATCATCAATTTCAAAATCCAATCTCTTTCTCTTTTTCTGTCATCATCATCCGTGGAGGCAACTTTTTCTAGAAGTAAGTCCTCCCAATTGTGCACCATCTGGGCAAGATACTTGTTGTTTTTTGAGAAAACCTAATCTTGCCACATTTGTGAGCCACTTTGGAAATCTGCTCCTTGGATCTCTTAGGAAACTTTGTCAAAATGGAATCTACCAGCGACTCTTCTACTCATCCTAAGATTGTTAAGATCAAGCCCCAGAAAAAGAACTTAGGATTCAATAGGAAAAATGTGGAACGCTTCTTGGACTCGTACAAGATGGAGGCTTTGGTGGACGGGGCTAGCAAATTTGATATGGTCTACCAGTTACAATTTTTTATCTCCTCTGATGAAGTTACAGAAATCATCAAGTCGTTTGAAGGTTTTAAACGGCATAACTGGGCCCTGCTGGGGGGAGCAATGTTGGCTTATTGGGGCAAAATAGATGTAGCTTAATTTACTTTGCAGGATCTAGATAACCTTGTCTCCCAGTGGAAATCCAATGGTGGTGTGGCTTCAGCTTCTGATTATCAGTCTTTTAGGAAATCTTGGGATCCCAAACAATCCTATCTTGTCTGAAACGATCACATTGACACAGTGGACAAAATTGGAGTCCAATTTTTCCAATCTTTTTCTCTTGGAGTGCAGGAAAGGATCAAGGACAAACTGGTCGAGTCTGGATCCATGATCACTACCAGGGATAATTGATTCAAGCTCCCTGGTTTCCTTATCCTTAGGGGAGTGGTGGAGCAATTCATGAAAGGTCAAACAGCCCTCACTTTTGAAAAATCTAAAACCGCTGAACCAGTCCATTCCCCATCTTTCAAAGAGTCAAACAAGATTATGAATAAAATGGAATTTGATTGCAGGCCCAAGAACCCTCAGAATAACCCAGAAACCGGTACAATGGATGAGATCACTAAACTGCTCAAAGCCTTTGAGAAAAAAATGGATCAAAAGATTTACTCTCTTGCTGTTCCTAAACCTTCTAGTTCTGTTCCTGAAAATACTCTAGTATGCTATCATTGCCACAGGGAAGGCCATGGAACCAATATATGTCTTGAGCTCCAGAAGGACAAAGATAAGAAATTGGTAGAGCAAAAAGGGAATAACTTTTTTCTTCCTAATGGTGCCCTAATCCCCTTTGATTAATCTTGCCCCATTTGTCATGTGGTGGCCTCTTACCAGCCACCCTCTTCTATGAAGGCATCCTTGGCTTCTGTGGATTTCTGATCTTCTTGTGGTACTCTTCAACCCTGGTATCCCCCAGCTATTTCCTCCTCCTCTCTGGTTGGTACTTACCAATCCGATCCAGCTAGGAAGCAACATGAGGAGCCCAAACCTCATAAAGCTCCTTCCTTGCCAACCTAAATCCTTGGCAAACCACCCAAACAACAATCCTCACCTGAGCTCTCTTCTGATGTAGAAGACATGTGTCAGCCATGAGACAGTTAGATTTGTCCAAATGTCTGGAAACTCATATGTCCTGCTGGTATAGTGGCTAAGTACTAGGCTCACTTCCCAGTATCTGATACCAAGGTCACTGGTTCAAACCACAATGGAGACAATAATGAAAATATTGAGTAGTTTCGTAATTATATATTAAATCTTAATAATATTATATAATGTTGTATAAGTATGTTTTTATGAGTATGGATTATGGAATTAAAACCTTGATAATTTATATTATCAAGAAGGGGACCCAATATAACTTTAAATTAAGTTATTAGGACTCAGATGCGTCCCAATTATTGATATAAAAGTTCCCAAAGTGTTTCCTCTCTTTGGGAAGGAGTTACAGTAATCATATTAACCCATACTCTCTATACTGTATAAATTAATTACATATTTAATATCATCCCTTTTGAGATACATTAATACCTTAATATACTAATCTGAGCCTTGAGTGCGTCCACTCAGAAGGCTCAGGGTTTAGTTGGGAGCCATGGTAATCATATTAACCCATACTCTCTACTCTGTACAATTAAATTGCATAATTTTTACCTTATCCCTCTTTGGGATGTAATTATAAGTAATACTCCCTCTGTACACTTAATAAATCTTACTGAGCCTTGAAAGCGTTCACTCAGAGGCTTTAGAACTTAATTGTAAGCTATGAACCTTCTAGTAGCACTGCCAAGAGTATATACCCCTTGTAGGTATAGTATAATTATAAATTAATTACTTATTTAATACTATCCCCTTTTGGATGTAATAATGCTTTAATATACTTCAATGAGCCTTGAGTGCGTCCACTCAGAGGGCTCAGAGTTCATCTGTAGGCTTTAAACCTTTTAATAAACATTGCAAAGAGTATACATACTCTATGTGTATAGTATGAGTTAAGATACTTATAATTAAAATTAAACTATTTGCCAAGGTATTAAGCTACATTAAATAAATATAAATAATCATTATGATGGATTCTAAGGCTTATATACCGTCCATCTGAGTGGTGTATAAGTCCTAAGACCCAGTAAGTAACCTTTTAGTAAGTAAAATGAAAACTTTACCTTGAAAATCCTTCCCAATGGGTACTAGTTCTTCATTACCCATTGGGAATGATGTAATGATGTCTTGGGCCTTTGAGGACGAAACAAAGGAGATCCTGACACTCCCCTGGTGATTACTAGAGTTCCCTGAGGGCTCCTGTTACCTTAAAAGAGCAGGGTCTTTACCCTATAGCCCTTTCATCATCCATTATATATTATCATTTGAACAAGAATACAAGCAAGAGTTAACAAGCCCATTAACCTTAATCTCAAGAAGAAGATTGACTGGGGCTATAAACTTTGGTATTAAATTCAATCAATAACCTATCTGGCAACACCAATTTTGAGTGGAAGGTCTCACTTGGATAAGTAACCCCTGTGTGTTACTCTTTAAAGGGTGTGAGCTTATTTATAAGCAAAGCTCCTTTTGGTCTTACTCCTTTAAGAATAAGGCCCCTTACCTATTATAAAGGTTTAAGGTGTGGCTATTTACTCATAATACCTTGGTATTATTCGATTCTGTAAACTTTTAAAGTTGCTGTTTGGAATATATAAGTCAAAACTAATTTAAATATTGGTTTGGATTTATTCTTCTGCAGGTTTAACCACAGCTAGGTATAGCAATACAGGTTAAATCCCTGACAATTGGGGGCCTCATCTGATTTTGGTACCTTTGAGATTGTTTTCTCTGCTTAAAGTACGCAATTTTGTGATATTTTGGGCAAATTTTTTTGCTGATTTATAGATTTTTTGATTAAAATCAGTAAAAAAAAACAAAAAAAAAAAAAAAAACAGCAAATTTTCGAAAATTCTGGGATTTTTGCTTTGAGCTTTAAAGTCCTTTTTTTTTGAGTGTTTAGCATATTTTGTGCGCATTTTTGACCAATTCTGAACAGATTTTTTTTCTAATTATTGATTTTTTTTCCATTTCATATAGGAAAATTATAGAAAATAAAGAAAAAAAAAAGAGGCAAAATTTTTTGAAAATTGCTTTAAAAACAGTTAGCCCTTTTTAGGCATATTATTCCACTAAGATTAAGCAATCTTAATCTGGTGTGCTTGGTTTTGACCTGGTTTTGTTTTATTTGTTTTAAATATAAAAGAAAAAAAATTAATTAGGAAGAAACCATCAAAAAAAAAAAAAAAAAAAAAAAAAAAAAAAAAAAAAAAAAGATAAAAACCAAGTTTTTTCTCACAGCATCATTAAAGCATTGTTGCCTATTGTCCGAGGGTTTTTGTTTGACAATCTTGCTCTCTGTCAACTCGGAGTTTGACAAAATTGCTTGCCGCGTAATTCCGGCTAACGGTAGCTCCGCGTAATTTCGCGCCGGGGAAGAGAACAACTGACCCATTTATCAATTGACGGTTCCGGTGACCAACCGCCGCCTGAACAAAGGATTGATCTTCGTGACAAGTACCATTATTGGTTAGAAGAGCAACTTAGTATACATTTTTTTTTTTAAAAAAAAACATAGTATCGAATTACCTAAGTTATCTCTTGACACGACATAGTGTCAAGACAACTCTCCATAGCTTCCTTCCTTCCATCTAACCAAGGAAGAGTTCGGAGCTTTGTATTGGAAACTAGCTACGTCCCGCGAAGTGAAGCAAGAGGACCAAGTTTCCGTAGCCTCGAACCTATGGAAAGGGCAAGATCGCCGGCAACAGATATTGTGACTCACTGTGAGTCTTCCGTTGTCCTTTGACTGGCGTACAAATGTATTAAATTAATCCATTGCTTATTGTTTCTAACCGCAAACATTAATGGCGATGAAAACCAGAAGCAAGGGGACTCAGCTTGTGCCCCCCGGCGATTTTGAACAACAAAAAAGGCAACCTACCGCCAGGATCAGCCAATCTGCTGACCTGTCACAGCCAAAACAAGATCAATTATCTAGAGGCTGTGGCGGCCAGCAACAAACAGAACCAGGCAACTTTCCTGACCCAAGCCCTGGCGACGCACAGGGCCTTGATCAAGATATTAGGAAGGGAGAGGCTCATGAAAGAGACGGAGAGTTGGGACCCAACCCAGATCAAGAAGCCAGTGGCTTCAAAACCAAAGGCAAAGAAGAAACTACCAGGGGGGATAACCCCACAACCAGTAGCCTCTGGTTCCCAGGGTCCTTTGAGGAACAGAGATCCCTCTCCTCCTCACAACCAGGGAGGAAGGATGAGGAAAAGAAGAGATCACAGGAATGCAATTTATGGAGAGATGATGAGGATGGCAAGATCTCTCCAAGGGGGGTTTCAATATTTAGAGGAGGAAAGAGCCAAGAGGGCAAAGAGGGGTTAAGATTATCCCTTGAATCAGAAATTTTGTTAGATAAATTTCGTGATGTTGTATTCAATGAGACCCTTCACATTAAGAAGGCAGTAATACACACAAACAAATATTGTGTTGAAGGCTTTGCAGCCATGGACAAGAAGTACAGTTGTATAGTATCTGATAGCATTGCCCTTAAATCTATTTTAGAGAATTCTGCAAGAGATATAGAAGATTTAACTAATAAGATCATTGAACTGGACCTGATCAAGGTCCAGAATAGTGATTTAAGTAATTTGGATGACAAAGTGACAATTATTAGTGAATCATTGAAAGATTCTTCAGAAGAATCTGTAGCAGTGAGGAAGGAGGTCCATTCATTGACATCCATGGTGTTACAAATAAGTCACTCCTTGGAGCTTCTGGAACACAAGTTTGATAAAAATATGAATTCTGTCAGAGAAGAGATATTGAAATATCAGGTTGTGTCAGAACAAGGTTTAGAAAGTTTAAGTGCAAGGATTGATAAGGTAAATAAACAATTAGAGCACAACCATGACAGGCTTTCCGGTAGATTGCTCTCCTTGTCCCCAAGCAACCACAGTCATCCCATAGAGACCAAAAACCATGACAGAGATCATAGGATGGATAGGAAGATGGCAGAGAAAATTGATTAGGTGCAAGATTCTAGTAAGAATGAAGTGTTCAAACAGATACTGCAGGGATTGCCCAAGATAAGTGAATGGCCTGATTTCTCCGGAGAAGGTGAATATGACCACACTGAATTCATTTCATGGATTGATACATTGAAAGAAGACACAGGATTACCTGATACTTTGATCACTAGCAGGTTGAGTATCTTGTTTAAAGGTATAGCCTCAGACTGGTATAGAGACAGAAGGAATTCAGTAGGTGTGCAAGACTGGGAATTTTGGAAAAAAGAAACAAGTTCAAAATTTGGGACAGAAAATTGGAAGAGGAAGTGTTTAAATTCTTTTAACAAAGACAGATTCCTGCCAGGTGTTACACCACCAGAAACATGGGTGACCAGACAGAGGAAGAGGCTTAGAGCCTGCAATCCATACCTGTATCAAGATAGTATTAATTTCAAGTTACTATCCTTGATGGATGGTGAAGTCTCATTTGCAGTAAAAACTAGTATGAAAACTATGGATGATTGCTCAAACTTGATTAATATACTGGAAGACATAGTAGAAGACACATCTCTAGGTAGGAGGAAATCATATCCTCCCAAAGAAGTTCCTATGGAGAAATCCAAAGGCAAAGCTCAGCCAAAACTGAACCTGCAGGGCATAGAAGTCTCTTGTTATACATGTGGGAAGGCAGGACATACTTCTAGGACTTGTCCTCAGAAGGCAAGCAAAGTGAATAACATAGAAACTAACAAAGAAGAAAAAGTGGAGATTGCTTATGATTCTTGTGATGACCATAGTGAGGAGGATGATAACCACTTCATCATAGGATGCATAAATTCCATAGACTCAGCAAATGACTTGGTACAAATGTCATTCTGCGGGAAGCCTTGTAAGGTGCTTCTGGATTCAGGTGCTTGTAATTCCATAGTAGGAAGGGGATACCTTGGAGAAGTTCTATCCCCAATGGAAAGAGCACTTATTAGACTCACCCAAGTTAAATTTACAAAGCTGTTCTGGTGCACTGGAACCTTTAGGAATGGTAAAGATCAGGTTGTTCCTGAAAGATTTGGCTCTGGTGATCAAGTTTGTAATAATTGATAATACAATGGTTGAATACTTCATCATTGGAAGTGAATATATGAAAAAGTATTGTTTTAGTTTATTCCATGGGCAAAGTTCTTCATCCTTTACCATTGGAAACAGTGAAAAGTTTTACTTCAATAATTTTGGCATGGATATGGTGAATAATGTTTCAGAAGAAGATTTTGGCCAAGAGTTTTTTAGAGACTCAAAAATCAGTTCTTCCTTGAAAGCAGAGGAAAAGGAGGAACTATTTTCCTTGTTGTTTAGGCATCAAGCAGCTTTTGCAACAGTAGATCAGCCTTTTGGGTCAATCAGGGGTCATGAGGTCAAGATTACTTTAACAATAGACAGGCCATATCCCCCAGCTTTGAGGAAACATCCTTTCCCTGCTAGCCCTAGGAGCAAGGAGGCATTGAAAGAGCATATAGATACATTATTGAGGTTGAATGTGATCAGAAAGGTAGGAGCTAATGAGGATGTGGACATCACCACACCTGTCATCATAGCTTGGAATAATGGGAAGTCAAGAATGGTTGGGGATTTTAGAGCACTGAATTTGTACACAACCCCTGATAGGTATCCTATGCCAAAGATTGTTGAGTCTTTGAGCAAATTGCACCAGGCTAAGTATATTTCTTGTATGGATGTTCTGAAAGGTTTTCACCAGAATGTTGTAGACCATGACAGCAGGAAATTCCTGAGAATCGTATGCCACCTGGGAGTGTTTGAGTATTTGAGAATGCCTTTTGGTATCAAGAATGCCCCATCCCATTTTCAGAGGATGATGGACTCAGAATTTCATGAGGAATTGATGCAAAACTGGTTGATAGTCTACATAGATGACATAATTGTATTTTCAGAAACATGGGATGAACATAAGGAAAGGATTTCCATTTTACTCAAGAAGGTGATCAGGATGAATATGAAAATATCTTTGACTAAGTGTTCATTTGGATTCAATGAATTGATGGATTTGGGTCATGTTGTGAGTGGTCTGTCACTTGGGATAGATCAGGCAAGAGTGGCAGCTGTATTACTGAAGCCCACGCCTAGTAACATTAAAGAAATGCAGAGTTTTCTAGGTTTTGCAGGATATTACAGGCTACATATTAGGGATTTTGTAATGATAGCTTCTAGCCTGTATAAGATATGCAGTCCAAATGTTTTATTTGAAATGACTACAGAAAGTTTGAAGGCCTATGAGATACTTAAGGAAAAGTTGACAAGTGCACCCTTGCTATTTCACCCAGACCCTAAGAAACCATTCAAACTTTATGTGGATGCATGTATGGAAGGTCTTGGAGCTGCATTACACCAAATACAGAGTGTGAATGATATACCAGTTGAGGGGCCAATTTGCTTCATATCCAGAAAATTGAAAGATAGTGAGAAGAGATATGGTGCCTCACAATTAGAATGCTTGTGCTTGGTATGGGCCTTAGAGAAATTGTATTACTATTTGGACGGTTGTCAGTTTGAATTCATTACTGACTGTAAAGCTTTGAAGTCTCTTCTGAACATGAAGACACCCAATAGACATATGTTGAGATGGCAGATTTCTATCCAGGAATGGAGAGGCTCTATGACTATAGTCCACAGAGAAGGCCTAGTACATAAGAATGCAGATGGGTTGTCACGATGGGCACTACCTAATGACATAAATAATCCTGCTTATGACCCAGAAGATACCGTAGATACATTACCTATCATGGCCATTTCAATGAGTAGCCTAGCACAGATTTTTTGGGATTCTGTGTATGACTCTTATTCAGGAGAAAAGAATACTTCACTACTAGTAGAGATTATGCAATCTAAAGTCAATAGACAAGACCTGATTGAAGGACTGGATGAACAATGGAAGAAGGAACTAATTGATGGCAGGCTAGTCCTTTTAGATGGGTTATTATATCATAAGTCAGCCCACTGCTGTTCAGTAGTATTGGTGAAGGACGAGCACATACAGTTGTTGATGAATGAATGCCATGATAATATCTTTTCAGGACATTTGTCTAAGGAGAGGACAACAGATAGGATAAAAATGATAGCTTGGTGGCCTGGTTGGAGAAACACTGTCTCAGACTACTGTGATTCGTGTGAGAGATGCCAGAAAGCTAACAGATCCACAGGAAAGAAATATGGTTTGCTGCAGTCAATAGAAGAACCTAAGGATAGATGGTCCACTATTAATATGGACTTTGTATCTGGATTAACACCGGGAGGAAAGGATAACCACAATTGTGTACTGGTAATAGTTGATAGGTTCTCCAAAAGAGCTAGGTTCCTGCCATGCTATAAGGATAGCTCTGCCATGGATGTAGCATTATTTTTTTGGAATAGTATTGTGAGTGATGTAGGTTGCCCACAAAACATAATTAGTGATAGAGACCCTAAGTTTACTTTTGAATTTTGGAAGAGTTTGTTTGATTTGTTAGGAACCAAATTATCTTTCTCCACAGCCTATCACCCACAGACTGATGGATTGGCAGAAAGAATGATACAGACTTTGGAAGACATGATAAGAAGGTATTGTGCCTATGGGATTGATTTCAAAGACAATGATGGTTATACTCATGATTGGGTATCATTGTTACCTGCCTTAGAGTTTGCCTAAAACTCCAGTAAGCATTCCACCAATAACATGTCACCTTTTTAATTAGAGAGAGGTTGGATCCCGCGCATGCCCAAGGATATGCTCCTCAGCAAAAGTATTGTACTGCATCTCACTGCAGATTGCTTTAGAAATATGATTGTTAAGGCCAAAAATTTGGCTAGCAAATGTTTTCAAGAAGCAGTCGAGTACAACAAGGGTAGATGGGATAGAACACACAAGGATCATGACATCAAAGTTGGAGACATGGTCTTAGTTTGGACAGTGAATTTTTCTAATATGGCAGGGCATAGAAAACTCAAAGACTCATTTGTTGGGCCATTTGTGGTAAAAGCCTTACATGGTAAGAATGCAGTAGAGGTGATTCTGAGCAAGGAGTTTGACAGGAAACATCCAACTTTCCCAATCAGTCTGGTTAAGAAGTTCATAGAACCCACTGCAAAGTTCCCATTAAGGAAGGTACCTGTGGTTGTGGTCCCACCTCTACAGGATGTTGAAGATGGATTACCTCACAAGATATTGAACCATAAGATTATTAGAAAGGACAGTAAAGATGCAATAGTTTATCTAGTAAGGTTTAAGAATAAATTGGCTGATAGTGACTTATGGTTGGAAGCTAAAGACATTAAAAACTCTGATATTGTATTAAGGAGATATAGAGCTTCTAAGAGAGCTAAAAATTCCTCTGAAGAGTAATTTTCATTTGGTGGTAGGGAGTGTCAGCCATGAGACAGTTAGACTTGTCCAAATGTCTGGAAACTCATATGTCCTGCTGGTATAGTGGCTAAGTACTAGGCTCACTTCCCAGTATCTGATACCAAGGTCACTGGTTCAAACCACAATGGAGACAATAATGAAAATGTTGAGTAGTTTTGTAATTATATATTAAATCTTAATAATATTATATAATGTTGTATAAGTATGTTTTTATGAGTATGGATTATGGAATTAAAACCTTGATAATTTATATTATAAAGAAGGGGACCCAATATAACTTTAAATTAAGTTATGAGGACTCAGATGCGTCCCAATTATTGATATAAAAGTTCCCAAAGTGTTTCCTCTCTTTGGGAAGGAGTTACAGTAATCATATTAACCCATACTCTCTATACTGTATAAATTAATTACATATTTAATATCATCCCTTTTGAGATACATGATACCTTAATATACTAATCTGAGCCTTGAGTGCGTCCACTCAGAAGGCTCAGGGTTTAGTTGGGAGCCATGGTAATCATAGCAACCCATACTCTCTACTCTGTACAATTAAATTGCATAATTTTTACCTTATCCCTCTTTGGGATGTAATTATAAGTAATACTCCCTCTGTACACTTAATACATCTTACTGAGCCTTGAGAGCGTTCACTCAAGGCTTTAGAACTTAATTGTAAGCTATGAACCTTCTAGTAGCACTGCCAAGAGTATATACCCCTTGTAGGTATAGTATAACTATAAATTAATTACTTATTTAATACTATCCCCTTTTGGATGTAATAATGCTTTAATATACTTCACTGAGCCTTGAGTTCGTCCACTCAGAGGGTTCAGAGTTCATCTTTAGGCTGTAAACCTTTTAATAAACATTGCAAAGAGTATACATACTCTATGTGTATAGTATGAGTTAAGATACTTATAATTAAAATTAAACTATTTGCCAAGGTATTAAGCTACATTAAATAAATATAAATAATCATTATGATGGATTCTAAGGCTTATATACCGTCCATCTGAGTGGTGTATAAGTCCTAAGACCCAGTAAGTAACCTTTTAGTAAGTAAAATGAAAACTTTACCTTGAAAATCCTTCCCAATGGGTACTAGTTCTTCATTACCCATTGGGAATGATGTAATGATGTCTTGGGCCTTTGAGGAAGAAACCAAGGAGAGCCTGACACTCCCCTGGTGATGACTAGAGTCCCCTGAGGGCTCCTGTTACCTTAAAAGATCAGGGTCTTTACCCTATAGCCCTTTCATCATCCATTATATATTATTATTTGAACAAGAATACAAGCAAGAGTTAACAAGCCCATTAACCTTAATCTCAAGAAGAAGATTGACTGGGGCTATAAACTTTGGTATTAAATTCAATCAATAACCTATCTGGCAACACCAATTTCGAGTGGAAGGTCTCACTTGGATAAGTAACCCCTGTGTGTTACTCTTTAAAGGGTGTGAGCTTATTTATAAGCAAAGCTCCTTTTGGTCTTACTCCTTTAAGTCTAAGGCCCCTTACCTATTATAAAGGTTTAAGGTGTGGCTATTTACTCATAATACCTTGGTATTATTCAAGTCTGTAAACTTTTAAAGTTGCTGTTTGAAATATATAAGTCAAAACTAATTTAAATATTGGTTTGTCTTTATTCTTCTGCAGGTTTAACCACAGCTAGGTATAGCAATAGAGGTTAAATCCCTGACAACATGGAGGTGGAAAAAGAACCACTTATGAAATGGTCTCAAGATCACCCTGATCCTCATCCCTCATCTATTAAACCTCCTCAATCCCCTGATCCTGTTCCTGCTTCACCCAATCTTCCTCCCTCCACCCAGCCCAAAGTTTGGTTTGAGAAGGCAATTTCAAAAGATCACCCCAATGCTGTGGAAGGGGTATTACAGAAAATTTCTGGTCTTAAAATTCCTGATCTATCTGTGGCTGAACTCCTATCAATCTCTCCATCTGTTTCCAAAGGAATTAATAAATGGGTTTCTTGTTGACGTGTGGAAATTGGTCCTGAGGAACTCAAGGTCTCCTCTGGAACTTTGATAGAGGATTCTGGTTGAACAGATCCCTCTCCTGAGACTAGTCTGTACTCATTTCCTCTTGCTTTTCTTCCCTGCCATCTTGGTGAATCAGCAAAAACAGTCTCACTCCTTGTTGACTCTGGCTCTCAGCTCAACTTGATCTCAGATGCTATGACCTGAAAACTTAAACTCAGCTCTAGGGTCAGCTTCACCTCTTCAGTGTATGGAATAGGAAACCAGTCTTGAAAATTGGTTGGAATCTTTGAAGACGTTCCAGTCCGGATTGGCCGAAACATTGTTGGAACTTGTCATTTCTGGATCACACGCTTGGATGGACCTATGATCTTGGGTTGACCGTTCTTAATTGATTTGGGAGCAACTCTTGTGTTTTCCAATCAAGTTGGGGAGATAATCCTCCTCCCTGATTCTGATGTTAGAAAGATTGAGGTTCCTCTTTGTTGCTTGGATTCTGGTCGTTGGGAAAGAGATTCCCCTGGTCATTTTCCTAAACAGAAGGATAATTCCAGTTCCTTTCATTTTTTATGGGAGTAGTTGATTCTACTAATAGTTGTGGTTCTTTTCAGCCTCAAACTTCAACTCAAGGGTCAACTCTCATCCAAGAGGCTTATTTCTTTTTCTTTTCAACGTTTTATTCTGATCTCAATAATACAAAATGTCAAAAACAAATCAAAATGGAAAAATCCAAAAATATTTCTTCTTCATCTGTTGTTTCTTCTTTTCCTTGTACTCTTATTCCTAATAAACCTTCTCTCAGTTCCGGTTTGAATCTCTGCAATGAGTCTAAACTAGATCCCAATATTGATCCTATTTTAAGTGGCTTTGGTATGGAAGAATATGGGCTTCAGTGGAGGCAAATTGGGGTAAAAGTAAGTCCTCCCAATTGTGCACCACCAAGGTACCCTACTACTATCATTTTTGAAACCCTACCTTGTGACAAACATGTGAGAAATGTATTATCCCCTGGGATTTCTTTTATGGAAAAGGCACCTTTTGAAAATTTTGCGGAACATCAAACGTGGAAGGCATTAGAACTTGGTCTCAATCCTTGTAGTCAGATCTCTCTGGTCAACTCTTGGCAAAAACAAGAACCGCTCTCTTTTGCCTCCAAATATAAACCAGTTGCCAGGAAAATCCAACCATTCAACCAACCAATGCCTCTCAATCTCAACCCTCCTCTTAGGCATCCTCCTCTATCCCGCGGTCCTTACTGTGGTTTACCTTGATCTCTCACTGGTCCATTCATCCCCTCTGGACGTGTCACTGAAGAAGGTCTGAGAGTAGTCAACTTTGGACCAGATGGATGGCTTCTACCTGATGAATTGTATTTGATCAAAAATGTCTTGGCTCTTAGGGAGAAAGCTATTGCTTTCTGTGAAGAAGAGAGAGGTCTCTTGAAAGAATCCTATGGTCTGCCTTATATCATTCCTGTAGTAGAACATGATCCCTGGCAAAAGAAAAAGATCCCAATTCCTGCTTACAAATTCAACAAATTCATCAAGTTGGTCCGGGAACAAGTCTGAAACGGTTTATACAAACAGTCAACTTCTAGCTATTCCAGTCCTTTTTTCTGTGTCCTTCAAAGTAATGGTAAACTTAGAATAGTTCATGATCTCCACCCTCTAAATAAGTTTACTATTAAAGACTCCAGTATTCCCCCTGCTACTGAAGAATTTGTTGAATCCTTCTCTGGGAGAGCTTGCTATGGTCTAGGTGACATTATGGGTGGCTATGACCAACAGTCTTTACATCCAATTTCTCGCCCTCTCCCTACATTCAATACTCCCCTTGGTTGTTTCCAACTTACTCAATTGCCTCAAGGTGCCACAAACTTGGTTGCGGTCTATCAGGCTCAGATGGTGTGGATCCTCCAGGATGAAATCCCTGATCATGCTGGTATCTTTATTGACAATTGCGGAATTAAAGGACCAGTTTCTGATTATAAAAATGAGCTCTTACCCTGGAATTCAGAAATCCATTGATTTATTTGGGAATATGCAACCACTTTGGAAAGGATCTTGTTCCAAATCAAAGAATCTGGGCTCACTGTCTCTGGATCCAAATTGGCTGCCTGTGTCCCTGCTCTGGAAATTGTTGGTCATGTGGTCTGCAAGGAAGGAAGAAGGATGGCTCCATCCAAGATCAACAAAATCCTCTCTTGGCCTACTCCCATCAATCCAACTGAAGTCAGGGGTTTTCTAGGTTTTGTTGCTTATGTTCAAATCTTTATCCCATCTCTATCCAAAATCTGTGCTCCCCTACCTCGCCTGACCAGAAAAGATTCTTAGTGGATCTGGACCCAAGATTGTGAAAATTCTTTTCAGCTACTTAAAATGATGGTTGGCAAAGACATAGTCTTGAAAAAGATTGCTTATGGACCAGGAGCTGGCAAGATCAAATTGGCTGTTGATTCTAGTTATCAATCTGTTGGGGCTGTCCTCACTCAGGAAGATGAAAATGGTTGGGACTTTCCTGCTCTCTATGAATCCTTGTTATTTTCAGATGTAGAATCCAGGTACTCCCAACCAAAACTGGAACTCTTTGGCGTGGCTCAAATGTTGAAGAAACTCCAAAATGTCCTCTGGGGTCAACACTTTGAGTTACAAGTTGACACACAATCCATCATCAAAATGATCAACGCCCCCAGCCTCCCAAATGCTCCTATGACTTGTTGGGTGGCCTTTATCCAACTTTTCTCTTTTGATATTGTTCATAGGCCTGGAAAATCCTTCACCATGCCTGATGGCTTATCTTGACGCCCCCTTGGAGATGAAGAATTGGATGTTGTAGTGGACTTTGATGAGGAGGAGCCTTTAATTCATCCAGTCTTCACCTTTTTCTCCCAAGATTATTTTGGCTTCCAACAAGGTTTCTGGCTTAAATTAGAGCAGTAACTTTCCACTCTCCAAAGGCCTCCTGATCTCTCTGCTAAAGATTTTTGATCACTCAAAAGGAAGGCCTCCAATTTCTTTGTCAAAGGTACTAGGCTTATGAAAAGAGGCAATCCTTGTGCTCTAATTGTCGTCAAAATCCCCTCTAAACAAGATTCAATCCTCAAAAGTCTCCATGAAGGCCTTGAGCATTGTGGGGAAACCAAAACCTATTGATGCATATCCAAAAAATTCTGGTGGCCATCTTTGAAGAAATAAGTCTCCCAATGGTGCAAGAGTTGTGAAGTATGTCAGAAACGTGATCTTAGGCACCCAGAAGAAAGTTGTTATCCAACTGGAGAGTCCACTGTCTTTGGAAGGATTGCTATGGATGTGTTTCACATTAAGGCTGGTGGAGCTAAGTACCTCATTGTGGCTAGAGATGATTTTTCTGGATGGGTTGAAGCAAAATTTCTTAAGAAACTCAGTTCTGAATCAGTAGCAGCCTTCCTTTATGAGACTTGGACAATGCGTTATGGCTTGGCTTGATATTATTCAACTGATGGTGGCTCTGAGTTTGGTGGCAAACTGGCCAAAATGATCAAATAACTTCCTGGTCAACATAGGGTGACCACTCCTTATTATCCTGAAGGACAAGGCATGGTGGAAAGAGGCCATGCCCCTTTGAAGGCTGCTCTTGTCAAGTTGGCTGGTGAAAGTGGAAAGAATTGTTGCAAATTTCTTCCTCTGGTCCTCTTCTTGGATCAAATTTCAACTAAACAAACCACTGGCTACTCACCTTACAAAATCCTCTTTGGTCAAAGGGCTGTCCTTCCTCTTGATCTGGAAATGGAATCTTTCTTAGGTATTCCTTGGGAAAAGGTTTCTTCCGCCACTGATCTATTAGTTTCCAGATCCAAGCAACTGGAGCAAAGTGAAGATGTTTGTGACAAAGCTTATCAGAAAATGAATGAGTCAAGGGAAAAATCAGTCCAGTATTGGGAGGATAAGCATTCCAATTGATTCAGGGATCCCTTGAATCCTGGTGATCTAGTTTTAGCTTATAATTGATCCTTAGAAACTCAGTAAGGAAAGCTTTTTTCTAATCGCTGGAATGGTCCTTATTGCGTGGTCCGTCAAGTCAGAGGTGGATCATATTTTTTGGAGGAACTGGATGGTACTCAGATGGCCAGAAGGTTCTCTGCTGATCAGGTCAAGAAATTTCATTGTTGTGGAGACAACTTCAATCAGAAGTAAGTCCTCCCAATCGTGCACCACCAGGGTCATCTGCTGCGTTTTTGTTGAAACCTGCGCGCTCGTGAAACATGTCACCAATTGGTGACATCCATCTTCCCTCTTGTCTCTTCAGCCTCTCAAATCCACTCCTCCTCCCTTCTTTTTCCCATCAATATTTCTACCTTTTGATCAACTCAATTTCACCTTACTGGACCGTCAGATCAAGACCAACTCCTCCTTGTCCTGCTCCTCCTCAAATCAATTCCTCAAGAGCTTCACCTTCATATATTCTCTCTTGTGATTGACTACGCGCATCTTCTGGTTATTTGGTATGAAGTCAAATCTGTTTTCCACTGTTCCTCCTGCTGTTCTCTTTCTTGCCTCTTTCCTCAAACTCTTTCATCAACTAACCTTGTTCTTTTTTTTCTTCAGAGGAGATAACCTCAGATATCATTTTAATCTTGTGTCTCTTTGTTCCTCATCATATTGGTTCTATCTCTCAAGAAATTATTGATCTTTCATCACGATTAACAGTCAAAATTACCAATCAGGTCAAACTGATTGTCCCACCTCAATAAAAATGAACCAAGATGATCTTCTGTCAAATGATCTCCTCCTTCAAACAATCTTAAAGAAAGCCATAGAATCCATTCCCATGCTTACCATGGAAAACTTTTTGCTATGGAGAAATTGGGTTGAAAACATGCTCAACATTCAAGGAACTTGCACTAATCTCTGCTCAGATGACCTTCCTCTCTTGTTCAAAGATGAGATTTATATTTGATCCATCCTCACCTCTAAACTCAACCCTTTTGTACATGCCAATTTCATGACTTTTGAGAACGAAAAAAAATGCAAAGCTTATCTGGAAGGCCATCATTCAACAATTTGCCTCATCAGAGTCCTCCAATCAAGCTCGCATCTTTGACAACCTTCAAGATCTCAATTTCGATCTTAACGATATTCCAAACTTTATCACCTTGGCCAAGATTGCCATTAGAAGGCTCCATGAAGTCGGTATTGTTCTACCTAGAGACTTAATTGCCTATATGCTTCTTCATAAACTTCCCGATTCCCTTAAGGTTGTCAAGCAACAGATCACTCAGGCGGGAATAGACATTACCCCTGAGTTGGTACTCGACCACTTACAAATATTCACCAAGAATCTTAGAAATAAGGAAGAAAACAAGGTCACCCTCACTGCCCTTCAAACCCAAAGCAAAAGGATGCCCACTCTCAGATGCACCGGAGGCAAACACAACCCAAATTCCCACCATTCTGCAACGTAATGTTGGGCGCTCCATCCCAAGCTTTGCAAAGAATATGTTAAAAGAAAGAATACAGACAATAAAGGTGTTGCTGTCAGTTTTTTCCTCTCAAAAACCAACTCTCTTCACAAGACCAACATTGTTCTCAATTCTGGTTCTTCTTCTCACATGTTTTGTGATCCTAAGGCCTTTGTGAACATTGAATATAAAAAAATAGGCATTGTCAAAACCAGATCATCCAACAAAACTCTAAACCTTGTTGGAATTGGGACGGTCAACATCAAAGGAAAGGAAGAATCTCTTACTCTCAGGAATGTTTTTCTTGTTCCCAATCTTTCTGCCAATCTCCTGTCTTTCAGGTGTCTTCTGTTAGATGGTTACAATGTCTCCTTCAAGAAGAATTCCTTCCATATTCTTAAGAATGATCTTACTGTCCTAGAAGGGAGGTATCTGAATAACATTCCTATCATCCAACTCCCAAAACTAAGACTCAAATGCCATCTTTCCAATAGCGAGTACATCCATAAGGCTCTTGGTCATGCCAGCTACGGTTGGATTAAAAATAAACTTAATATTCCTATCAAACTAGACTCCAAATGTAAATCCTGTGCCCTTGGAAAGATTACCAGAGGATCCTTCAGCAATAAAAACTCAGCGGCTGACCAACCTTTTCAAGAACTCCATCTTGATCTAATGGGTCCCATTTATCCACCCTCTGCTCAAGGCCACAGATACATTCTCACTGTCATTGACAGCAATACTAGGTACTGCGCTGCCATTCCCTGCATCTCTAAGAGCGACGTTCCCAACATCTTAAAAGGTGTCATTGAGCTCAAAAGTAAACGCTTAGGCTACTTCCCCTCCGTTCTACACTCCAATCGAGGAAATGAATTTGTTAATAAGAATATTAAACTCTTCTGTGAGAACAATGCCATTAGAACAAGAACCTCAGATCCATACACACCCAAACAAAATGGTCTAGCCAAACGCTTCAGCAGAACCATCATAGAATTTCTTTGAACTATTCTCATTGACTCTGGTATCAAGAGATATCTCTGGCATGAAGTCCTAAAGGCTGGAACTCTTATTCTTAACCAATTTCCCCCACATAAAAGCAAGAAATCACCCTTTGAAAAGTTCAAAATTGGAGTATACCCTTGAATTTCTTTAAACCATTAGGCATCAACTCCATTGTTCTGTCATCCCCTTCTTCTCCTCTAACTAAACTTGATCCAAAAGGTATCTCTGGAGTACTCATTGGCTACAACAACAAACTCCACTCCTATTGGATTCTCACTGAAGACAATTGCCTTATCTCATCCAAACACATCAGGTTTCTTGACTTTCCCTCTCAGACCAAATCAAAACAGGATGTTCCTGATTGGACTCCTACTCTTCTTGATATAGCCAAAGAACCCAACACTTCTGAAATCAATTGCAATCTGAACAGGGAACCTCTCTCAATTTCCCCTGACTCTTCAGTTTCAGCAGACACCACTGATGACCCCTTTGTATCCTTTGATGACCCTCAAAACACAGAATTGGACTCACCTGCTCCAGAAAACACCCCTTCAGGAGAGCCTACATCCACTTACAACCTAAGAGAAAGAACAGAAAAAATTAAACCAACCAAATAAACATATCTCTGCGAATCAGATAACAAATACAAGGACCCAATTGATGCTGAATTTGAATCCATCAAAGAAAAGGGAGTGTGGGAAGACTACAAAATGATTACCACCAGATACCTCACCACCAATCTCATTCTCAAAACCAAACCAGCCACCAACTCTTCCCCAGAAAGAAAAAAAAGGCTCATCTCTGTATTTGAGGATTCCAACAGGAAGAAGGACTTGACTACTTCAAAACCTTTGCTCCCACCGGCAAATTCTCATCTCTGCTGGCTCTACTAACGCTTGCAGTAGACAAAAAAGCTCCCCATCAGACAATTCAATGTCAATGCCGCCTTCCTATACGCACCTCTGTCCAAAGACATATTCATTAAAACTCCTGCCCAATCCAAACGCAAGTCACCCTTTCTCAAACTGAACAAATCCCTCTACACTCTCAAACAGGCTCCAGCCAACTGGTATGAGACCCTTGTGAAATGGCTCAATCTTATCAAATTCCTCCCCTTCAAATTAGATCCTTGTCTTTTTATCAAAGAAGATTGATCCAAATTTCTATTTTTTCACGTTTACAATCTAGTAGTTGTTGGTGACGTAGTCAATTTTGAAGACCAATTCCTCAAAAGATTTCCCAAATCATCAGCTCACTCCCCAGACACTCTCCTTGGCATGATAATATCCATAAAGTCCGATTGCATTATCCTCAACCAAAAGAAACTGATGGAAAAAGGACTATCTCTTCTCAATCTCAACAAGTGCAAGCCTGTGTCAACTCCTCTCACTCCAAAAATTAAGCTTCTGCCTGCCTTCCCTGAAGAAATCAAGGAATTCCAGAGACTGAACATTAATTACAGATCATTCACAGGAATCCTCAATTTTCTCGCCTGCAGGACTAGACCAGATCTTGCCCCTGCAGTATCCATACTCTCACAATTTAATAACAATCCTGGCATCAATCACTGGACAGAAGTCATCCACGTCTTTAAGTATCTCAAAGGATCAATTCATCTGGGATTCATCCTGAAACCTAACCTCCTGATCCCTGACCATATCCAATACTATAGCTATGCTACGTGGGGCAATGACATTATCACAAGGAAATCTAGAAGCGGGTACTTATGTTTCTGGAAAGGCTGTCTGTTGTCCTGGTGCAGCAGCAGTCAGAAGAACATCTCTCTCTCCTCAACCAAAGCTGAACTCTGTGCTATTTCTGACGCTTGCCAGGAAAATCAATGGATGGTTCATCTTATCAAAGAACTGTGGGATATTTCCCTGAAACCTTCAAATTTTAAGATTGAAAATAAGGGTCTACTAGACAAGATCAAACATTTTGGTCACAACTTGAAGACAAAACACATTGAAATCAAAGCCAAAAAAATCAGAGAACTCTTCATGGAAAATAGAATCACAGTTAATCTAGTAAAATCCAGCAAGATGATAGCCGAATGTCTAACTAAATCTTGTAACAACGTCTCTCTTCAATCACTGGTTGATCTTTTCTCAGTTCTCCTTCATCCAAATAATGGGGGGTGTTGAAAACTGCGCGCTTGTGAAACATGTCACCAATTGGTGACATCCATCTTCCCTCTTGTCTCTTCAGTCTCTCCAATCCACTCCTCCTCCCTTCTTTTTCCCATCAATATTTCTACCTTTTGATCAACTCAATTTCAACTTACTGGACCGTCAGATCAATAACAACTCCTCCTTGTCCTCCTCCTTCTCAAATCAATTCCTCAAGAGCTTCACCTTCATATATTCTCTCTTGTGATTGACTTTGCGCATCTTCTGGTTACTTGGTATGAAGTCAAATCTGTTTTCCACTGTTCCTCCTGCTGTTCTCTTTCTTGCCTCTTTCCTCAAACTCTTTCAATGACTAACCTTTTTCTTTTTTTTCTTCAGAGGAGATAACCTCAGATATCATTTTAATCTTGTGTCTCTTTGGTCCTCATCATCTTGGTTCTATCTCTCAAGAAATTGTTGATCTTTCATCAGTTTTGTTGTGAAACTCTACTGTATGCCACATACGTTAGCACCTGGAACGCCTTCTTCATTTTATTGCAGTCAACTCTAGGATTTTATTTGGATGGATCAAGATATTCTTTTCAATCATCCTCAAGATCAAATGGCCATTTCTTGTGTTCAATCACCTTTTGATTCTTTTTTATGCCATCAAGCTCAGATGCAGACTAGGGACAGTCTGTAAGTTGGGGAGAGATGTGGTGAACAAATCTGGACACCCTGGACCAGATGAAGAAAATTCAAAAATTTGTCACAATTCTTTTATTTAGGTGTCATTCCTTCATCTGAGGAAAAAAAAAATCAGAATTTCTTTATTGGTATCACCACTCCAATTTCCTCATTCTTCCAAGCATTCCCCTGTCCCAGTGGTCTAGGACAGGCCTCTCTTGGTCTCATCACCTAGGCATCATGTTCAATTCCTTCTCTCTTTCTTCCCCCCTTCCTTTTGGCCAAAGGCGTGGGCCGAGACCCACTCGGCCCAAGATATCCCACTTCATCCCATCACCCATCTCCACCACCAACAGACCTTGATTGACTCCAACAATCTCACCCTCCCCCTTGCTCCAATCAATCATCAACCCTTAGCGCCCACCCTTCCCAAAGAACCTCCTCAACCTTGCCCATCATCCCCTCATCAATCCATTCACAAATCCACCCTCCATGCCAACCTACTACTCACTCAGAACACCAAACCCAATACAACAATGACAATCAACAAGAACCATCCTCTCATCTCCCTCACCACTCCATCATCCTCCGATCCATCCCCAAACACAACAACAACCATCACCCCCATCCCTAAAAATCTCAAAGGGAGTCATCGGGTCAAAACGGATCCATCAATCCATCAATCATCATGCCAGCATCCCCCATCAGTCCTGCCCAAGTGCTGTGGCACATACATCTCGGCACACCTTGCTCACTCCCACGCACTTCTTACATGGTGTCAGTTGGCTTGAAATCTTGACCCCAAATCTCAAACTTGCCACAGGTTGCTCCTTGGCCCAACAAACACAGAGGCCTCACAATCCAATTTGGTTGCCCTCATCATCTGTGCTCAATCAATAGGCCAAAGTCATACCCTTTGCTTGATGAGTCGCACGTCTTTCAAGTGAGTAAAATCATCACCATGGCCACTATGGCCATTGGCACCCCATCCATGTTCTACCAACCTGAGAGGATTGTAGTCGCTGGTGTTGGGGTCAATCACAATCAATTCCTATGTCATGTCGAACATCACTTTGGTGACTTTAGATCCGTCAATCCTACCGTCTCCATCTCACCTATCCTCATCATTATCCTCGTCCACGTCACCCGCAAAATCAATCCATCCTCCTGCAAACTCAATCTAGCCCAACCTATGATACCTCTCACCATTGTCACTCATCTCACCCAAAAATTTCCTCAAACCATCCATTGATCCATCGCCATCATCCCTCCTGACACTCTCCCACCCCCTTCCAACTTCGGGTGGGGGTGGGAAAGCGTTGTCTTGCCCGCAGACATCCGCGGGTGGTCTGGTTCATTTCCTTTCCCACCCCTTCCGCCTTTGGGTGAGGGGTGGGTGATCCCAATGTTGTCGCGCACACCTGTCGGCGGACGGACACAAGAGATGGTGAAGGGATGAGAAGGATCCCACCCTTGTCAGCAAGGCCAGATTTCCACCAGCCTGAGTGATCAAATTTTTCTGATCAGCTGAAAACCAAAAAAAAAAAAAAAAGAAAAACAAATTTTCTGCTCCATTTGTAGAATCAATTTGTCAGAGTATTGCCTCTATTGCTATAGTAGCTGTCGCAGATACCTGCAAAAAAATAATAATAATTGCCAAATACCAGTTTTAATGATTACACTGATAATACCAATAAAAAACTCAACTGGTAGTAATTTATCAGGAGTAAAAAAGCCACACCTTGAACCTCTAAAGAGATAAGGGGCCTAGCTTTAATAAATAAAGCTCAGGGAGACTTGCTTACACAAGGAAGCTCACACCCTTTATGATAGCCTAAAAAGGACTATAACTCCAATAGGAACTTGGACTAAAAATTGAAGTTGATTGTTTGATTGATAATATAATAAGATGTTTAATAAAAAGGCCCCAGTCAATCCTCTTGGTGGACTAAGTTGGATGGGCTTGTTAATATGCACTATCTGGTTTATGGAATACAATGAGGAATAGGTCTTGTAGGGACAAGAACCTCCTCTTTTAAATTGCAAGAGTCCTCAGGAGGACTCAGGGCATCATCAGGGGAGTACACCACTGTCCTAGATTTTGTCTCCAGTGGCTCAGAGCCCCAAGCAATCATCCCAAAAGTATAATTACATTTACATACTCATTGGGTTCTATTTTCAAGGTAAGGTTGTAATTTATTTACTCAGAAGTTTAAAGTGATGGGGGGAATCACCCCAGTCACCTATTCTCCTTCAAGAGGACGCTCTCAAGGCTTCAGAATCCATTTACTTAACCTCTAACTCTCTGTAGATCCATCAGAGCATGTGTTCAAAGAATTACAACCATATTATTAGATATTCTTAATCCACATAGATATGTATACTCTGGGTAAGTATTCCCACAGAGTTTATCTGCACCCGGGGAGTTTCCTAGCTTCTGAGTGTACGCCTTTCCAGAATGATTAAATTCTTGAAAGTTATCTACAAGCTGGAAGGAGAGTTCTTAGAAAATAATTTACAATTCACCTAAAAATCTGGGTTATGGTAGATAAGGATTATTACAGAATATAGTTTCCACAGAGGGAAATCTTTAAGGACATTAATTGTACATCCGATTGGACGCTTCCAGAGGATCCTAATCTAGAGTAAAGTTATAAGATCTCCCATAAATTATAATATGAACCTTCAAGGTTTTATGGGATGATTTCTAATATTAAGAAATACTATAAAAACATGATTATATGGAACTTTATATGTCAGAAATATGGATATGTAATGGACTAATGGGGGCTTGAACACACTACCTAGGTACTCCGAAGGGTACTAAAACATTCCTTAACCACTATACTACCAAGACTTGTGAGTTGGGCAGCCTATAGGACACCAATACATGTCTCATGGCTGACACAATTGTACATAGTCTAACAGGGCCTCCTGTCCATATAAGGAGGGGCTTGTTGAAATCTGATCTCAATTGTCACCTTTGCAGTTGACAGATCTTGCTGTTAAGTTAATTCTTATTCTCATAGCCTATTTCTTTGAAGCACCACGTGCGTGTTACAATTAGTCACTTGTTATCTTCTTATTTCTGTTGAATTCTCATTTCTTCCTTTCTTTCATATGTCACATTTTCCTTTATCCTCTTGTCATGCGGGCGCGGACACCGTCTGCTGTGGCGACTCTATCTGCGGTCAATGCTACGACAAGATAGCTGACCGATCTCACAAACAACAACCATGACGGACGGAGACGGACGTGAAGATCAATCCAACCTGGTACTGGACTCAGAACAACGATACCTTTTTTGACATCGAAACAACCAAACCTTCAACTGCATCAACGAGAAGAACGCAGCAGCCAGTCAGAATCAAGTAAGAGCAATTGTCGCAACTCACCAATCAGTGAACTGATCTGACGATCCTCTTTCAGAATCCAATCTGTCAAGGCGCTGTTGATCCTTTCCATTCTCAACATCATCGCTGGCTGAACTTGTTGTCATTCCTTGGGCTGATAGTGAATCCTCCCAAATAACTCCTTCACCAGCGAGCTGTGACTGATCAGCTTATATTCTCAGATTATCAAATCATTGCTTGTCTCCTATGTTTCATATTTGATTCTCAACTTACAGCCTGTCTCACCCTGTTGGTAGTCCCAGCTTGTTCTTTTTTTGATCTCATCTCTTCATATCTCGTCTTTGATCTGATATTGATGCAATTCCACAGTTTGGTCCTGGTTTCCAATCCAGATTTTATCACGGTTAAAAGCCTGCGCCGACAACCATGGAACGGCCGGGAACCTCTTCCACGCCAGGACCAGGAGGGGATGCGACAAACTACAAGTCCCTAGCTATCAAGTCTCTTATTGAATCAACTCCTCTACTCACAGCTGACAATTACAGCATGTGGCAGAAAAAATTCAAAAAACTGTTCAAGCTTTGGGGGATATTCAACATCATGAACAATCCTGACAAAGAAGCGGAATTGGACGAGGACACCAATCAGGAGTTTGTGGCGCACATCATCGCAAAATCGGACTCAAACACCTACAACAACATCATTGACAACATAAATGAGGACAGCTCTAAATTAATCTGGGCCTCCACTCAGTCTCACTTTGCGTCCTCTCAATCGGCAAACAGGGCAAGGGTCTTCAATGGCTTCCTTCACTTATCCATGGAGACAGACATCGACGCGTTTGTGACGTCCGTGAAAGTATACTTGAAGAAAATGACGGAAGTTGGAATCAATCTTCCCTCAGACATAGTCGCCTATCTCGTCCTCTTCAAATTCCCTTCCTCCATGCTCAACATGAAGTCTCAAATCATGCATTCCACCACCGAAATGAAGATCAACATTGTACTCAACCACCTGGTCCAACACAAGAACGAAGCCATGGCTCAGGGAGATCGACCCGAACCTGTTAACGTTGCGCTGTACAGGGGACCAAGGTGTGAGAATGGTAAACATAACCCAGCAGTAACAACTCATCCCGCAAAATCCTGTTGGTTTGAATTTCCAGAACTGAAACCACCAAATCTCCACAATCGAGGGAAAAAGTCCAAACAGAAAGACCAACCCAAAGCACACTTCTACTCATTTTTCTGCGGGATGAACGCCCTCAACACCACTGGCTCCAATTGGTTCATCTTGGATTCAGGTTGCTCGATACACATGTTGATCGACAAGGAAAGATTTCTCTCCCTGAGTGACAGCACAGAAAAACAAGAAATTCAAACGGGAAAGAAGGACGCCTCGATAACTATAGAAGCAATTGGAGAGGCTGCCCTGATCACCAAAGACTCAAACCTCAAACTTTCAAATTTTGCTTGGGTGCCTGAATCCACCGTCAACTTGATCTCTCTGGGTGCTCTCATGTCACAAGGGGCCAAACTCCTAGTCAGCTCCAACTCCTGTCCCAACACCGTTTGGGTTACGTTCAACAACACTGTTCTACTGTCTGGTTCCATCCTCAACAACCTTTTTATAATAAATGTGAACGATAATAGCGGGGAAATTCCGCATCAGGTCCACTACTCAAACAACAAGCTTCACTCCATCCACCGCACTCTGGGTCACGCCAGTGTTGAAAGAATCGAGAAGTATCTGAACTGTACTCTACCGACTGCACTGAAAGCTAACTTTGAGTGTCTCAGTTGCAACAGAGCTAAAATCACTCGCAAACCCTTCAATCACATACAACCAATAGCTCAGAAATGTTTTGAAAAAATTCATCTTGATCTGATTGGACCTATCAATCCCACGTCTAAAGGTGGCTACCAATACATTCTCAATCTTGTAGATTCCCACTCAGGCTATATTGCCTGCTTTCCCCTTAAGCACAAAAGCGACATGGCGGAAACTCTGATATTCATCATCAAAAACCAACATTGTAAGAAAAACCAATATCCCAAGGAAGTGTTTTCGGACGGAGGCGGCAAGTTTGTTAACTTCAAGCTGCTGACTTACTACCAAACGCATCAAATCAACCAAATAGTCAGCAAGCCATACCACTCTCAACATAACGGTCGAGTGGAACAAGCAAATAGGACAATCATGGAATTGACAAGAGCAACCATTTCCAAGGCAAATCTGCCTAAATCATGCTGGCATGAAGTAGTTAAGGGATGCTGCTTGATGTTGAATCAGATTCCCAAACAGATGGGGAATGAGTCACCTTGGAAGCAAATGCACAACTCTGAACTGCCCAAAGGTTACGTCAAACCATTGGGATTGGCTTTGACATATCAACTCACCGACTTAGAGATAAGGTCCAAAATCGACGAGAAAGGAGCCCCCGGAATATTGGTTGGCTTCAACCCTAAGTTACTGTCCTACAAAATTGTCACTCCAACTCGTAAGATAGTAGACACAAAACATGTCATTTTCAACAACCAAAAGCCAAATTCCATCTCCATTGAAGAGGACGCCGAGAAGTCCACTGTCACTCATCCGCAACGCACTGCTCCTGTAGCTCCCCAAGACCCAGAGACCACTCAGGATCCACCTTCCGAAGAAATCATTATGTCTTCAATCAAAAGGGAAATGGATACGGAATCTGAAGCAACCTCATCTGATGACAATTCTACTATCAAAACCACCCTGAGACCAAACTTTTGAAATCGAGACACATTGGTCAAGCCTCAAAGATATGGATTTGTATGTGAAACGCTACCCAAGACTCTTGAGGAAGCTCTAAAAATACCTGAATGGAAGGAATCCGCTGAGAAGGAATTTGGAAATATGGAAGAATTTGGAGTTTGGGAAGAGGCAGAGGATAAGGACGTAACTAACCCTCTCAACACTGTTCCAGTATTCAAAATCAACTGCAATGCTCACAATGACTCAATTGTACTCAAAAACCGTCTGTGCGTTCAGGGTTTCAATCAAAAATATGGACTCAACTATTTTGAAACATATGCACCAACGGGGAAGGCAGCCTCTCTACGGGGTATTCTGACATACATTGGCAACAAGAACCTTGACATGATTCAGCTCAACGTAAAGGGAGCTTTCCTGCACTCTCAACTCGACGAGCAGGTGTTTATCAAAAATCCAATTGGTTGTAATTGGAAATCCAAATATCTCAGGCTGAAGAAGTCTCTATACGGACTCAAGCAAGCCCCCAGGAACTGGTATCACATGCTCAGTCAGTGGATCAAAGATCAAGGCTTCCGCAAATCAGACTGTGATCCGTGCCTGTATATTGGAGATGACAAAAACTCTGTTGTGTACTTCCACGTAGACAATCTTCTGGTGGGTGGAAATGTCAAGAGTTTCAAGGAAAACTTCCTTGCCAGATTCAAGGACTCCACAGCCCACTCACCAAACACCTTACTTGGGATGAAAATTGAGAGAAAAGATGAGCTGATCCATCTCTCTCTTCCGCTTCATATCGAGAAAGGACTGCAAGAATTGAATCTGCTTGATTGCAGGCCTGTCTATACGCCTCTCACTCCAGGACATCACCTCTCACCGGCCGACAAAGAAGATCAAGACAATTTTGCTTCCTTAAACGTCAGCTATTGATCTCCAATAGGTTGTTTGAACTTTATTGCCGGTTTAGCTCGACCCAACATAAGCTTTGCAGTATCCAGTCTAGCAAAACACTGCAAAAATCTAGGTCTCAGCCACTGGAATGAACTCATGCACGTCTGGAAATATCTTTTGGCCACGAAGGACCTAACCCTGACAATTGGCCCCAGATCAATCTCAGACCGGCTAGTGTGTTTCAGTGATGCAACTTGGGCTGATGACCCAGACTCGAGGATGTCTCAAAGCGGATATCTTTGTACATTCAAGGGAAGTCCGCTGTACTGGACAAGCAGAAAGCAACAATGTGTCGCACACTCATCAACAGAATCCGAGTGCATATTGCTATCCAGCTGTCAACTAGAGGCTCGCTGGCTGCAAAAGCTCATCCAAGACATTTATCGAGTGCAATTCAAATGTCCTATCCACCTGATCAATAATAAAGGACTAGATGATAAGATAAAAAGATTTGGATCAAACTTGAAAGCAAAACATATAGACCTGAAAAACAAAATCCTGAGGGACGACTTCAAACTGGGTCTGATCGAAGTCAAGCTAATATCATCTTTGTCTATGACAGCCGAAGCTCTCACTAAAGCTGCAAACAAAAGCTCAAACACTCGAATTGTGAATGCTTTTAGCTCTCTGTTCCACTGATTTCCGAGTTGAGGGGGCGTGTTGAAATCTGATCTCAATTGTCACCTTTGAAGTTGACAGATCTTGCTGTTCAGTTAATTCTTAATCTCATAGCCTATTTCTTTGAAGCACCACGTGCGTTTTACAATTAGTCACTTGTTATCTTCTTATTTCTGTTTAATTCTCATTTCTTCCTTTCTTTCATATGTCCCATTTTCCTTTATCCTCTTGTCATGCGGGCGCGGACACCGTCCGCTGTGGCGACTCTATCTTCCGTCAATGCTACAACAAGATAGCTGACTGATCTCATGAACAAAAACCACGACGGACGGAGACGGACGTGAAGATCAATCCAACCTGTTACTGGACTCAGAACAACAATACCTTTGTCGAAATTGACACAATCAAACCTCCAACTGCATCAACGAGAAGAACGCAGCAGCCAGTCAGAATCAAGTAAGAGCAATTGTTGCAACTCACCAATCAGTGAACTGATCTGACGATCCTCTTTCAGAATCCAATCTGTCAAGGCGCTGTTGATCCTTTCCATTCTCAACATCATTGCTGGCTGAACTTGTTGTCATTCCTTGGGCTGATAGTGAATCCTCCCAAATAACTCCTTCACCAGCGAGCTGTGACTGATCAGCTTATATTCTCAGATTATCAAATCATTGCTTGTCTCCTATTTTTCATATTTGATTCTCAACTTACAGCCTGTCTCACCCTGTTGGTAGTCCCAGCTTGTTCTTCTTTTGATCTCATCTCTTCATATCTCGTCTGTGATCTGATATTGATGCAATTCCACAGTTTGGTCCTGGTTTCCAATCCAGATTTTATCAGGGCTCTCCCCTGCTTTTTGATTGGGGGGGAAGCATCCAGCATTGATTAATCTAGCATGAAATCAGCACACCCTTGATCCTTGATCCTCCATACTCAAACCCTTGATCCTTGATCCTTATCACCAACCAATAGCTTTGCTGGTTGAAGAAGAACTTGTCTAATTGAATTCTTGAGTGTTTTACACCACTCCTGATCCTTTTATCCAACCATACTGGTCCCAATCATCCTTTGATTGTCTTTCTGGACCCAGTCACGTTTGACTGAAGAGGTTTTTTTAAGCTTAAAACCCTGGAGTGTTAAACCTCCCTTCCCTTCTTTGGAAGTTGAATTCTGCCACGCTACTCTTGAGTCCCTTGAGAAGTGTTGGGTTATTCTTGTTTGAATCAGTTATTGTTGTGCTTCTAGAGCTTCTTCAAACAATTAGCTGTGCCTTGTGCAGCCACCCACAGTTATCTGGTACCCTTCAAGCGCTTGATTGCAGAGAGTTGGGCAGGTTCATTGAGAACCTGGAGGTTGTTTGGGATTGAGTTGATCTTTCCTAAGCTGCTGCTGATGACCAGAGCTATTAGCTTGTGGGCGTTGTCACTCAAAATTGCCTTGTCTTGTTGAACTCTGAGCAAACCTTGACTTCTTCTATTCAAGTTTTCCCCGGAATCATCTTGTCTCAGATAGTGTTGTTTCCCCAGCTTCCAACTACTATCATTTTTATCCTCTTACACTTGGTCCCTTGTTTATCAGGTTCTGGAATTTGATCTTGGTTACATTGAAATATTTTTGTAACACTCAGGAGGGCAGCCTACACAGGACCTTTCCCCTCCACAGAAATGCCACGGCCTAGAACCGTTTGTAGTCTTACACCATCCTATGTATTTAAGGTAAAATATCCATATTCTGCCTTAATTAAGCTTCCAAAAGAATTTAAAAATTCTTTGGAATCACTCATGAAAACTTTTGAAATTATTGAAAACCATCATGTCTTCCACAATGAATCTTGGAATCCTCAAAAAAATCCTGCTATCAAAATTTTTGTTTTCAATGTAAATTGTGCTCATTCATGGCTAAGAATATAATTCATAAATTGATTATGGCAAATTCCATTCATATACCCAAATATTTACCATGAATATCTTAGTCTTTTTATGCTCAGACCTTTTATGGAAAACTAAGAAACATTTGGAGGAGATATCTCAGGTCATTGAGACAGAAGCATTTCCAGGATTTATTGGCTTTTCAAATGGTACAACCATTGCCTTGATGAAAATTCAAAACTCAATGGAAACCATCATTTCCATTTGAATAAAATGGAATCCATTCTTTTGTGCAACAACATGTTTTATTTACAGGCTAATTTCATGACTCATATGTTTTTAACAATTTTGTTTTAAGCAAGATATCAGGAATAAAAGCTATTAAAGAAGCAAATAAGTTTAGAGGAGGAAATTAGTGAATTGAAAATTAAAATAAGAGGATATTTCAAGTTGGGACTTGATCCTGAGAGGGCTGGTTTAAGAGGGATGGAAAATATTCTGAGCAGAGAAAACCAAGTGAGTGATATTTCCAGGATTAAAAAAAATAAGTTTTAAATAGAAAAAAATAGAGATACCCCAAAGGAGGCCCAAGATCAACAAGGAAAAACCCAAATGTTTCACAAATTATCAACTAAAAAAATATTTGGGAGACTTAATAAAAAATAGTATAAGGAGTTAATGAATGCCCTAAGCCTGAGATGGAGATAATAGATTGAGGAAATCATTTTGAAAATCCAATTGCTGGTACAGCTGAAGATATTTATGTTGTTTCTTTTTCTGTTCATATTTTGCAACTAAAAAATTTTTTCACCTTTATTTTTATGTTACTATTTTCATTATCCTATTATTCCTCTATCAGGCCCCCTCTGGGGGCTCTCCAGTTGTTTTAACCCAGCTACCTCAGGCCCCCTTTGGGGTTCTCTAGTTGTCTTTAAATACTGGTCCTTCCCTGAACCTGGAATGCAAACTCATCTGATTACCGGTCATCAAAAACAGAGTGTCCCTTCCTCCTCATTGGATCAGTTTCACCTGACTTTACAAGTATTACCTCTTCCGCTTTGGCTCTTTGTAGCCTCATTTTTTCCAATTCTTCTCTCTTTGGCATTACAGCCTACTTTCAATTTCATGGTTCAAAGCTGAATCTATTCTCACTGAGCCATCCGGTCAACTTCATTGTTACAACTGGTTGTCTCAATAAGCTTCTCATCAACTTCATCATCATTCCTTGTTCCTCCATCCTTCATCCGCTCTCCTCTGCTTCCTCATTCCCCAGATTTGATATTCCCTCAATAAATGATCATCCATTGCCCATCATCATTGACTATTCCTCCTCTCCAATTTCATCCTCATTTCTTCATCCACCGCTACTCCTCTCAATCACCCGCCAGCTTCAGCCATTTGAAAAATCCTCCTCCATCAATGCCATCCATACCACTCATCCTACAGAACCCAAGACTTTGCCATCAATTTGAATTCAATCATAAACTTGAACCTTTCTCCAACATAGTGCATTGATCTCTTGGATCTTAAGATGATCATTACCTCCATCTTCCTGGGTGGCAGAATGGATCCCAATGCTAAGGATGGAGCTCCTCTGAGCCCATGGTCTCTACATGGCTCCTTCACTGCCATCTTCAGTATTGCAATCTTCATAGAAATAACAACCTTCAACTCCATGGCATCATTCTCACCATCCTCAACAATTTCATCATCATTCTTGTCTCATCCCTAGCCTATCTCACTGCTTCTAGTATCTTCAAAGCATTGGTGATCTACTCAAATCACTCTAGCTAAATTGGAGGCCAATTCAACCCTCTCAATTTGGCCCAATTCACCTCCAATGTTCCCGTCTAAAATCAAAAGTCTCATTCCATCTTCCCTCTTTCAAACTCCTCTTTGGTTCAAGCTATCCTGTTCTCCGCTTCTCATCTTCAAAACCTTAGCTTGATCCCAACTTTGTCTCATAAAATCACTCAGACTCATTGAATCTTGCCTCAAGACCTATGTCTGACTACCTGCGCATCCTACCCTCGAAACCTTGGACTCAGAAGTGGCTTAATTCCAACGCTCATCTTGATCCAATCCATCACTCGTTCTGCTCAATTTCATCAGCTCCCATTGAATTGACTTCCCTCTCATCATCCAACCCTTCCTGTCAGCATCCTGGATGCCAACACCCTTGCTATCCTTTAGCTACAAGAGGCGATAGAATAAATAATAAGTATATTATTAATAAATGCAGCAAAAATCCATAAAATATTTGGATGAAGCATATTGCAAGGTTAATTGGTTTGGATGTGGTTTATTGTTACTAATCAATATAGATAAATTGATGATTAAATATTTTTATAGAGGGGCCACAATTATATTTGGGATCTTTAACATCTCTCTTCAGGGAATTCAATATGAAAACACGTTGGCCTGGTTACTTTGGGTCCTTTAGCTTAAAGGATATTTTGCCCAAAGATAATACGGTGGAGTGGAAGGGCTTTGTAACCAAGATGCCACAACGGAGAAAGGATAATAAGACTCACTGGTATATTATTAAATCCTTTGGGTATCTTTTTGGGACGTGCAATGATGGGTTAAACCTGTTTACTGGGGTTATAAGGTTGTTCAGCAGTTTAAATTGATAAAAAGAGGGATGAGGACGGATATTATTAATCAGACTAAAGCCATAAATCACTTACTTATCTCTGATAAGTATTTGATTATCTTGGCAGGGTGTCTGGATGTAAATATAACTGGGTCTCTGGGTATCAATATCCTCTAAAGTGCTCTCTATTTATAGCATTTGGAGTCCCAATATTGTCCTTCTGAGGGGTACATGTGCTCAAAAGGACAAAAAATGAGGCTAGCAGGGTAGGCAGTGGTAGCCTTTTGTGTGTTCTTGGTGCTCTAACATGGGTAGAATCTAATTCCACAGGGTATGGGAATTATTCTACTTTATAATTGATGTTTGGACGTGTGAATAACACTAATCTGTCCTTTTTATTTATTATTTAATTGATTATCTTTAGTAAATTTTCCCAGTAAGTTAATAATTATTTTAATAGAAATTCCTATGGATATTCTGATTTCAGGTGAGTTCTCATTATGTATTATATAATTGGTGTAAATTCATGATATTGGTTTTACTCCTTATCTTCAAAATTCAGTTGATTTACTAAAATAATTACTTAAAAATGTAAGTCATGGGTATTCATGTAATATTTTTACATCATAAGTTTTCTTAGTATGTCACAAAAGTGTTGATGTCTAGAAATTTTCATAATAGTATATTAAAGTGTTTTAATATATTTTTAGAAGTAGTCATTATCTTATTTTTGAAATTTTTGGTACTTTGAATTATATTTAATAAAAAATACGTATAAAGGTTATTTAAGTATTTTTATATAGTTTTATGTATTTTTAGACTATCTACTATCCTTGGGAACATTTATTACATATGTAGAATGTTCCCATGTAGGTTGTAGCATGTTTACGCCATACCTAGGTTTCTCAGGCCTCCTGTCACTTTGTCAACCTGTAGTCCCACGGCTTTGTACTTGTCAGAGGCCCGGGGCTGCGTACACGGCTTTGAAAGGGTGACAGAGCTGTAGCTCAGCCGTGCGCAGGTGCATTGGCTGCTGCAGCTGTGTGTGGGAATTGTGACAGAACACATTTCGGTCTGTAACTCGTAAAATATACACAACACCTCAATTCTGACTGAATTTTAGGTGTGAAACCTATAAGTGACAATACATGTGAAATATTCATTTGGCCAAAAAGTTCAATAGTGGTGCTGTGGTATTTGGGTCTTTCTTTCCTTAATTATTTAAAAATATAAGGAGTTGGATTTCAAGGGTGGGGTCAGTGAGTGACCCTACCTAATTTTGGGTGGAAAATCCATTTTTGCAATAATATTTCTGGTTTTCCCACTACTTCTTAGGTTAATATTAGGTTATTTTATTATCATTATTTTTATGTTATTTCTGTTTCTTTTGCAGCTTGCTCTGCAATAGTAGCAAGCTGACACTTCCTCAAAATCTCCTCTCTCCTCAGCCCTTGCTATCAATAACTTTGTCATCTTGATGGCTCTCTGACTCCATCTGCAACCTTAATTGCACCTTTGCCGGCAACCTTTATTGCTCACAACATTATTTCTACTTGCACTTGCATTCCCACGGTCTTCTTCATCCAGTCAATTGCAATGTTTCTTGCATCTCTTCCTCATCCCTTACCTTTTCAAGCTTCAACTTTGATTTCGACATCCATCATCCACATGACATTGCTTGCACCTCTTATCATCTTGGAAACCTCAATTACAACCTCAATTCCTAATTGCAACCTCACTTGCTTCCATTGTTTATTCCATCAACTCCATTCAAGCCAAACCCATTGATCTCAAACTCAATTTTTGGAATTCTTCCTCACCCCCCCTCTTCCATCTTGCCTTGATCCTCTCCCTCATCTTCATGTTGGAACAGGTCTTCTCAATCCCCCGCACCATCCTCCTCAACATCCTCATTGGTGACATCTACAACTGTCAGTAATCCACTCATTCAGGCGGCCCAATCAAATGTTCACAATGGTCATCTGGATATATCAACAGCCTGGTCAATATACCTGCTCTGCATCTTCATCACCACCCTCTCATTGCTCCCTTCCATTACAAAAATGCTTGCTTTACCTTCCTTATTGCTCTTGCTCCTCATCTAGAAACTTTGCTTCCTCCTCTCAACCTTGCCCAATCTTGATTGCACCTTGACCACAACCTTGCTTGCCTCAAAATTTTGTCTCCTACATCCAATATCCAAAATTGCTTGTAAACCTTTGCTACTCACCTCCACCCTTGCGCACTTGCTCTCAACATCTTTTCAACAATCCAATCTTGCCCAATCTAACTAGCACCTTGAACGCTACCTTGCTTGCTTCAAAATTCCCTCTCTTGCTGCCTCAATGGCGGCCTCATTGCTCCCTTGCTTGCTCATTGAATTCATCACCCCATCCGCAACCTTGCTCTTGATACCCCTTGCTGCCTTCTGCAACCTTTATTTCTGCTCACCTCAGCCTTTGCCCGCTCACTCTCTCAACATTTTCTCTCTCAACCTTGCTTGCAATCTCAATTGCTACTCATCTCTTGCTCTGCTCTTCATTCATCAATTAAATCTCCATCAAAAGAAGGGGTGGTCCATTCATTTGGCCTGTCCTCTCACCCTCTTCATCCTCGAGTTGCTCCATCTCCTCCATCTCATCCATTCAACCTGCTGCTACATCACCTATTGCTCCATCTCCTCCATCTCATCTGCTGCACTTGCTACATCACCACTTGCTTCATCTTCCCCATCAATACCTACATCATCCTTTGCCACCCATTATACAGCATCATTCCCATTCAACCATCACTTCATCCTTCAACAACATTAACAACAAACTTTCAACATTACCACTAACAACACTAAAATCAACTTCAACCAAATATCAACATTCTTCCATCTATTATTGAACAGGCTGGTGTGTTGGAATAATTCCCTTATTTTTGTTCAATACTATCTATATATCTTCCAACTCTTCCACCTTCTATCTTTACTAAAATTACATTCATTACTATTCAAAACTTTCATCCCCACCATTATTCAACAACTGCTACCAATCCATTTCATCTCTATCAATCACCCTCACCATCACCATCACCATCACCATCACCATCACCATCACCATCACCATCACCCTCACCATCACCATGACCATGACAATCACCATCACCATCACCATCACCATCACCATCACCATCACCATCACCATCACCATCAACACCACCAGCACCATCACCATCATCATCAGCTTTACCATTACCATTAGCTCCATCATCAACATTACCCTCATCATCGCCATTATCATCATCATCATATCATCCTCCCGATTAAGCTAGGCAACTATGCCTGAGGTCCTTGTTGCTACTCTTAAAACATTAATGCTATTCTACCATATCATTCTAGGCAACTATGCCTGAGGTCCTAGTTGCTCCTCTTATAATAGGCTTTCATTCCCCATCTCATATGCTGACAACGTGGTGTTTTGTAATCCTTTCTCAAATCCCATATCTCATTCTCATATTCTTCTCTCATATTCTCATGAATCTCTGAAATGTTGATTGGTCTCAAATTGGTTCCTAAATTTGTCAGTTAAGGTGGTTTGTTGTCTTTTTCTGATCATATTTTGTAACTAACATATTGAGTCACCTTTATTTTTATGTTAATATTTTCATTATCCTATTATTCCTGTATCAGGCCCCCTCTGGGGGCTCTCAAGTTGTTTCAACCCTGCTACCTCAGGCCCCCTTTGGGGTTCTCTAGTTGTCTTTAAATACTTGTCCTTCCCTGAACCTGGAATGGAAACTCATCTGATTACCAGTCATCAAAAACAGAGTGTCCCTTCCTCCTCATTGGATCAGTTTCACCTGACTTTACAAGTATTAACTCTTCCCCTTTGGCTCTTTGTAGCCTCATTGTTTCCCATTCTTTGCTCTTTGGTGTTACAGCCTACCTTCAACATTTCAATTTACACAGGTATTAAAATTCTAAAATATGATTACATGGTAAAATATAAATAGTAAAGCTGAGAGAGAGAGAATAATCAAAATTCAATGGAATGGATGAAATTTAGTTAAATTAGAGACAGATAATGATTTGAAGGGGTTGATTTCAAGGAATTGAAGGCAAAAAGTGTTGAACATTTTCAAGCTCCTGATTACTCTTTCCAATCTCTTCTCTTCTCTTTTTCATATTTTCTTTAAATCTAACTTCTTTCTATTTTGTTTTCTCTTTTTCTATCCTTTTCTTTTCTCACCTTTTCTTTTACTTTCTCCGCACCTATATTCTGTCACTTAACTTTCACTTACGCGCGCGCGCTACTGACTGTCATTACTGTCACTGCTTGCGCGCACTCTCTACTCTCGGTCAAACTCTGTCTTAAAGTGAAACTCAAGATCTCAAACTGGATCAACCTACGACTGCTCACCAATTCACAATTACACATGATTCAACTCTCGAATCTCACTTCTCAACTCACAAACCAGATCAATCATCTCAAACGTCTTTTTTTATTCATCAATTCTTTTTCATCTCTTTCTTCTTTCTAATTTATTTCTTTCCATTTCCCATTTACAACAATCCTCAAGCCTCATCATCTCAAATCTCACCAACGGCTTTCTTTCCTCTTCTCAAGTATGTCTGTCACGGCTGGCTTTCTCCTAGCTCTTTATTTCTCAACCTAACCTTCAACTTTCTTCTTCGACTCAACCAACCTTCTACATTCAATTCAAGTAACCTCTCTATCACTCAACTGCTGATAAGATCTATTCTCACTGTCTTAAGTCTACCTGCTTGATGTTGGTTCTTTTATTGTTTTCTTTTCTTTAAGAACTCATTCATCTTAGCTTTTATTCTTTGTACTGATGACTTGCTCTGTGCAGCCCTTTTTAAGATTATAATTTATTTCAATTCTTTTCCATAAATTTATCACGGTTAAAAGCCAAAAATCATCCCAAATAAACTCACCAAAGTCATGGAGGGATCAAGCAGTGGCGATGGATTCCGACAAATAATTCTGAAAGCAGCGCTCGAGGCAGTTCCCATTCTTACCGACGAAAACTACTCCATTTGGAAGGACAAGATGACCATTCTCCTGGAACTGAAAGGTGTAAATGAAGCTCTTGAGGACGAATCAAAAACTCTTAAAGCCACCGACGATATGGAAATTAGGGTCATCTTACTCTCCCAAATCGACTCAATTACTCACAACAATGTTGTTAATCCTACCAATATTACATCCGCGAAGCCCCTCTGGTTGACTATCAAGGAAAGGTTCGCATCCTCTCAAACTGCCAATCAAACAAGGGTTTTCAATGAATTCTTGTACCATCAATTCAAATCAGACTTGATTAATCTCTTTATCACCAAAACCAAAATCTCTATGAATAAAATGATTGACGTAGGGATTGACCTTCCAGACGACATTCTGGCTTACCTTATTCTTTTCAAATTCCCTTCCGCTCTTCAATCTCTTCGTCAAAAAATCATGCACTCTGACAAAAGTGTATCGGTCAATCTTGTTCTAAATCACCTCACCCAACTCAATAACAAAACTAGATCTAAAGCAAAGGATTCCAAGACTCTTGACACTGCCTTGATTGCCTCGCGAACCATCAAAAAGCCCGTACCCAGAGAACTCCGCTGCAGAAGAGGGTATCATAATCCTCAGTCTCCCGATCATACTGAAGACAAGTGTTGGCACAAACACAAACACCTTGCGCCAGATTGGTGGAAAGAAGCCCAAGCCAATTGGAGAGCGCAATTCAATGCCAAATCCAAGGGTAAGGAAGTAGCTCACTATCATGCCCTCCTCACCACTTGGTTCAATGACATAAACTCAACCAATCAAATAATCCTCGACTCTGGAGCATCATGTCATATGTTCAATTCGGCCAAATTCTTTTGCGAACTCGATGAATGCTTAGGTGACAAATCCATTAGTACGGGAAAGGAAGGAGCAAAACTGCCTATAAAAGGAAAAGGCACTGTTCAGCTCATCTGGAAGAACTCAACGGTTACACTCTCTAATGCCTTCTTTGTACCTGATCTTGTAGTCAATCTCATTAGTCCTGGAGCACTCATTCTATCCAAGAGTTGTTCCCTTTCCACTAACGGTTACCAATTTCAACTCTTTTCTAACTCCTGTCCGGTTTTCTCTTGATATATTCGAGGCAATCTCTTTGTTCTGAACAATCCCTCCAAAATTGGACTCAATCAAAAATTATGCTATATCTCTCAAAAAGATTCAAATCCTGTCACGCTCAAAAATCTCCACCTCTCTTTTGGACACGCCAGTCCTCATAGACTTAAAAATCTTTTTCCGAATCTCTCTCCCAATCTTATATCCAATTTTCAATGCAAAGATTGTCTCTTTGCAAAAATCACTAAATCCTCATTCAAAAACACCTCCACCACTGCCTCCCAATCTTTCGAAAAACTCCATGTTGACCTTGTTGGACCAATTACTCCAACTTCTAGAAATGGCATGAATTATCTCATGACTATCGTTGAAAATCACTCTGGATATATCTCTGCAATCCCTCTTCAACATAAGTCCGACGCTGGTCCTCAACTCAAAACCATCTTAAATTTTGAAAAGCTTAAACGAACCTCCTTTCCTGCTACTGTCTGCTCCGACGGAGGAGGAGAGTTCATCTCCTCTGATCTGAAAGATTTTTTTCAATCAAATTCCATCCAACATTTAATTACCAAACCCTATCATCACAAACATAACGGCAAAATCGAACAAGCCAACAGAACTCTTACGGAATCCATTCGAGCCATTCTCCGCAGCTCCAAGCTGCCTCTTAACCTCTGGGCTGAAGTCTCTAAAACCGCTAGTCTTGTTCTTAATCAAATTCCCAAAACACCTGACTCGCCTTCTCCCTATCAACTGTTCTTCAACAAAACTCTTCCGCTCAATTACTTTCACCCCATTGGTTCCAAGGTGGTCTATCTCGACACCAAGGTTGCTTGGGGGGAAAAGTTCAAAGATCGCGGTCTCTCCGGTATCCTTGTGGGCTACAACCCTCATTTTCTATTCTATTGCATTCTTTGTCCTGACAACTCCATTATTTCTTCCAAGCATGTAAAGATACTCAAAACATTTTCTCCCCCCCAGATTTCATCCTCCTCCAATCTCAAATCCGATCCTTCTCCACCTCCCAAATTGGACATCGATCTTCCCCTCTTTGTCTCTTCTTCCAATTCTTCCTCTCCTCTTTCAGATTCTTCCCCTTCTTTACCCTCTTCCAATGATCTTGTCGTAGCCGATAGGAACAATCTTTCTCCCTCACTTTCTTCCAAGTCTTCAGAAAATTCACTTTCAGACTCTTCATCCGAATCCTCCAATGATGTTGCTACTCAACTTAATCCCAGCTATTCCCTACAAAACAGATCATACATTAACCCCCCTCAACAATACGGCTATCACCATTATTTCGTGCCGAAAACTTATGAACAAGCCAAGAAGTGCTCCGACGCGATCTATTGGGATGCTTCTATGGATGTGGAACTTAACGGCATTGAAGAGCTCAAAGTTTGGGACAATTATAACGGACCCAAACCAGCGAATCCACTCAATATGACTTGGGTCTATCGTCTCAAGGACAACTGTCATGGGGACCCTCTTGTTTATAAGAGCCGACTTTGCGTTCAGGGGTTCGATCAAATCTACGGCATCGACTATCTTGACACCTTTTCTCCCACTGGAAAAGCAGCTTCCCTCCGCATCGCTCTCCTGTTTGGCCTATATCATTCTCTTCCTATCACGCAACTCGACGTAAAGAGCGCATTTCTTCACGCCCAAATGTCCAACACTGTTATCATAAAACGACCTAAAGGATCAAAACAAACCTCGAAGTATCTTATTCTCAACAAATCTTTATACGGGCTTAAACAGGCTCCTGCCAACTGGTTCAATACACTCACCGCGTGGATTTGCAAACAAGGATTCCATGAGTCTGTGTCCGACCCATGTCTTTACATTCATTCATCAACCAATTCTGTTCTATTCTTTCATGTTGACGATCTAATTCTTGTCGGTTCCGGCGATAATTTCGTGTCCAACTTTCTCAAACAATTCCCCAATTCTAGCCATCACGAACCCAATACAGTCCTTGGCATGAAATTTGAAAGAACCAATGATTCAATCCTGTTATCTCAACCTAAGCACATAGAACATGGACTCAAGGAATTGAAGATGACAGATTGCAAACCTTCTTCTGTCCCTCTCACCGCCAATATCAATCTTTCACCGGCCTCCGATGAAGAACATCAGGAGTTTCTTGCTCTCAACATTAATTACAGATCGGGTCTTTTCCTTTTAAACTACATAGCTTGTCTAACCCGTCCGGACTTAAGTTTTGAAGTGTCAAGTCTAGCAAGATTCTGCAAGAAACCTGGCATCCAACACTGGCGAGAAGTCAAGCGGTTCTGGAAGTACCTGAACTCTACTAAAAATCTTAAACTCTCACTCTCTGTACGTAATTCCGACACGCAAATTTAATGCTTCAGTGACGCAACCTGGGGCGACGACTTGGAAACTAGAAAATCACAATCAGGTCATCTATCCTTACTGTTTGGTTCACTCATTTCTTGGCGAAGCTATCAACAAAGAAATTTCACCCACTCAACCACCAAAGCTGAACTTAATCCGCTTGTAGACTCATTTTTGGAAGCCATTTGATTGAAAAATTTAGTATCCGAACTCTGGAAGAAGAATTTAGAACCTAGCAAACACTACGTGGATAATAAAGGCCTCATCGACAAACTCAAAAAGTTCGGATGTAACTCTAAAACTCAGCATATTGACATCAAAACTAAGGCGATTTGAGAAGAATTAAAGCGAGAAAGTCTGGTCATCAATCTTATTCCTTCAGAGAAAATGAATGCTGATGGACTTACAAAAGCATTGTCTCCCGCTCTACTTGCCAATCTCATCACTCTCATAAATCCAAAATTTTCTGTTGTCTCCAGCCATACCAGACACGGGGGGTGTTGAATATTTTCGAGCTCCTGATTACTCTTTCCAATCTCTTCTCTTCTCTTTTTCATATTTTCTTCAAATCTAACTTCTTTCTATTTTGTTTTCTCTTTTTCTATCCTTTTCTTTTCTCACCTTTTCTTTTACTTTCTCCGCACCTATATTCTGTCACTTAACTTTCACTTACGCGCGCGCGCTACTGACTGTCATTACTGTCACTGCTTGCACGCACTCTCTACTCTTGGTTGAACTCTGTCTTAAAGTGAAACTCGAGATCTCAAACCGGATCAACCTACGACTGCTCACCAATTCACAATTACACATGATTCAACTCTCAAATCTCACTTCTTGACTCACAAACCAGATCAATCATCTCGAACGTCTTTTTTTATTCATCAATTCTTTTTCATCTCTTTCTTCTTTCTAATTTATTTCTTTCCATTTCCCATTTACAACAATCCTCAAGCCTCATCATCTTGAATCTCACCAACGGCTTTCTTTCCTCTTCTCAAGTATGTCTGTCACGGCTGGCTTTCTCCTAGCTCTGCATTTCTCAACCTAACCTTCAACTTTCTTCTTCGACTCAACCAACCTTCTACATTCAATTCCAGTAACCTCTCTATCACTCAACTGCTGATAAGATCTATTCTCACTGTCTTAAGTCTACCTGCTTGATGTTGGTTCTTTTATTGTTTTCTTTTCTTTAAGATCTCATTCATCTTAGCTTTTATTCTTTGTACTGATGACTTGCTCCGTACAGCCCTTTTTAAGATTATAATTTATTTCAATTCTTTTCCAGAAATTTATCAAAAAGCACAAATCTAGTGGAAATTAAAAATATTTCATGGATAATTAACAAGATTAAATTTTCTTAAATAAATTAATTTTTCAAAATTAATTGGCAAATAAATGTTGAGAATTCTGGTTAATGCCATTTTTTAGATCTTCAAATTTATCAATCCTAATTTTATTCACCAGAGTTTTTGATTGCAAATGAATGAGAGAAAATTGGTTCAAATGATTTTATTTTGGAAAAATCTATGATCTGATATATAATTCTATCCAAACAATTGTTTTTACATACTTGTACTTTAAAATTTCCCATCACATTATTTTGAATAAATAACTTAACTTAGAGCACACAAAAACATCAAAAGCCCTCACTCAATCAAAAAAGAAATTTGGATTGCATTAGGGTTTATCAGAGTTAAAATTTCAAAAAATTAAATGGCTGATTTAAGGCCTATCCATTTTATTTTTCAAAATTTTATTTTCTTTAAGATAAAAAAATTTATTCAAATTAATTTTGATAAAAGTATATTTTTTGAAAAATTGGTATTTTTTTGAAAAATTGGTATTTTTTGAAAAATTGATATTTTCACTGGAATGAGCTATTCAAATTTTTCACAATTTTAGCTCTGATACACCCTATTTTTCACCTAATGAAACAGAAACCAAATTAGCAAAAATAATTTTGTTTTTTTGAATAAATCTTGATTCAATTCCAGAAAAATCTTAAATAATAAAACTGGGTACTCATAAAAATTTATTTTAAGGGAAACATTCAGAGCTCAAAAAATTCCTGAAGAGCTTGATATTTAGTAAAAAATTGTTTTTAAATCATAAATTCAAGATGTCTTGTTTTTCATTAACTTTCATTGGGTTTCCTAGATTCCCTAAAAAAGACTTTCTAATATGAATGATAGATAAACATATCAGGTTCATATTCTGAGAAATAAAATATAACTCTTAAACCAGGACCATATATATTTAGTTCCAGAGTTAAAAAATATTTAACTTCTCCACCAGAAACTTCATCAAGAACAAGAATTAAAATATTAAATATCAAAGAATTAATTCTTTGAATAAAATTTTATATTTCTGGTTGAATGTAAATAAATTTTCACCAAACTATTTTTTAAAAAAGGAATTCTATATATATATACCTCTTTTAGGAGAAGAATTCAGCTATTTTTAAAATACCAATAAAAAAAGCCACCAAGGGCAGGAATAATAAAAAATTGTCAAATAATGATTTCTATGAACAAAAATTGATATTTATGATGGAATGTAACTACCTTGGTACAAACATAAAAAAACATAGAAAAATTGCACAAAAAAAAATTTTTTGAATAGCAGTCAAATATTTTGAATTACTTTGAAAAAATCCCCATCATGCACAAGAATATTAAAAATAATATCAAAAATATATATTTTTGAAAAATTTGATCAATCTGATATAATTTACATAAATTTGTACCAAATTTAAGAAATCATTAAAAAATTCTACATATACCTGTTTTCAGGGATAAATTCAAAAATTTTGAAATATTGCAAAAAAAAATTACATTATGAGAATAATGAAAAAAATGAGAAACATTAGGGCGTATCAGAGTTAGCAAACCCGCCATGAGAAACCAGCCATTTTTTTACCAAACCCGCCATTAAAAATGGTGGGTTTCTGAAATACACATACCCCCTCACTGGTGTATTTCAAAATGGCAGGTTTCATGAAAATGGCAGATTTCAAACATCAAACCCGCCATTAAACTTGACATTTATGCATCATCATCCATCCACCATCCATCACATCTAAAACACCCATCCACATCAGCAATTCCATAAAGGTCCCATCTCCATCACATCACACACATCTCATCTACATTGCTTCACATCTCCATCACTTCACATCTCTATTGCTTCACATTTCTATTGCTTCACATTTCTATTGCTTCACATCTCTATTTCTTCACATCTTTATCTTCAAAAAAATCCCATAATCATCTCATCACCCCAAATCAAATCACCATCTTTTTCAAAATGTCCCATCAAACGTCTTGGAAGAAAGTTGAAAATGCAAAAAAGATGACTGAACTTTTGTTAGTATTTGACTGCCATTCAGACTCAAATTCAGAATACGATTTGGAATCAACTTTTTGGCTTTGAATGATCTATTACAAAAGCAATACATGGTTCCAAGAAGACAAACTCTCCACAACCCTATGTATGAAAGGCAAAAGCTTCATCTCCTCCACAACCTAAGCTTCCAGAAACTGTTCCAAACTCTATTGTCTTCATTCATAATTTTTTTGGAGATGATTGAAGACCACCACATCTTCCAGAACAATTCTGGGAATCCTCAACGCAATCCAGCTATCCAACTGGCTGTTGCTCTTTGTAGATTGGGATCAAATGGAAATGGAGCAGCAATTCATCAATTAGAAAAACTATTCTCAGTTGGATATGAAACCATTGACTCATACATCAAAAGAGTCATGGTTGCTATGCTATCTTTCAGTTTCTCAGTCCTTTCTTGGCCAACAAAAGAAGAAAGAAAGGGGATATCTCAAGTAATGGAAACCAAAGGATTTCCTGGTTGCATTGGTTTTGTTGATGGAACCACCATCCCCTTGAGTCAAAACCCCAAGCTAGATGGCAACCCCTAGTTTGATTGTAAAAAAAGGCAATTGATTCATATCCTTTCCAATTTCTTTGAGAACACCATTGATGACACACTGACAAAATATGTTCTGTCTGTTTGTTTAGATAATCTGTGGAACTACAACTTGTTTACAATAACAAAAAGAAGTTCATATCCCTCCATGCTGGCCTTCCAGGTTCTTGTCATGATTAATATGTGTTCAATTGGATGCAAATTTCCCCAAACCCAAAATAACTACTTTGACTAAAATCAATACCTTCTGGCCAATTCAGTTTATGCTAGTGGGAAATATGTGGTTCCAGAATACCAGAATGTTTTGTTCAACAATCAAGGAAAAACAAATTTGAACTATCATCTTTCCCAATCACAAGTTCATATTGAGCATTCCATAGGAGTCCTGAAAGGAAGATGGGAAAGCTTAAGAGAAATGCAAAACCAGCTTCAAAACCTAAAAGACATGAGGTTCCTCATCAACTGGATTTTCACTTGTGTAATCCTTCACAATCTTTTGGCTAAAATCAAAGATGAATGGGACAAAATATTTGAAGATGATGTTCCTGATACACCTCAAGTCATCCCTGTTTCATATTGTTTCTCATCTTCTTCTATGAGAGAACGGATTCTTCCTCTCACCCTTGCTAGCTTTGATGAGTAATGTTTGATTTCAAGTTAGGTAAAAAATCCCTTCACCAAATTTTTCTTGGCTTTGGTTGTTCACCCAGGATTCCTAGGCTGAGTCCGTTATTTTTTTTTCTCTCTGCTGGTGGACTTGGACAAAAAACACCCTCCACCTCACCCCATCAAACCACTGGTCCCTCCCCCTCACCCCTCCTCCTCATCCACCACCTCATCCTCACCCACCACCTCCACGTCACTTCTTCTCCTCACCCACCACCTCCCCTCCTCCTTTGGTTGGAATCCCTGTTAAGCTCCACCTCCCCTCCCCCTCCCCCTCCCCTCCTCCTCATCCTCTCCATCATCCAATTCTGATCCTTTGATCCATCAACCTTCAGGACCCCCCACACCTCCTTGGTTGATCTCCCAGGTAAGCCCCCCCATCCTCCTCATCCTGCTTTTCCATCCCTCCCACCCATCCTTGCTAACCTCACTTTTGCATCCATCCCTCTCCTCCCTCTTGCTTGCCCCCCCTCTCAATTGCTCCCCCTCCCTTTCCACCCCCTTGCAATCACCCCTCCCCCCCCTCGTGCTTGCTGCCTCTCACTTGCCCAGCCCCGCCCCTTGCCTTGGTTGCCCCCCCCTCCCTTTTGCTTGTTTGGTGGCCCCACCCTCCCCCTCCTTTTGCCGACCAATGCCCAGGCCCCCCCCTTCTTGCTTTCTTGGACCGTTGTAAGACTTCAAACGGTGCAGGGTGTTGGCAGTTCCGTGGAGGGAATAGGTGCTTTTTTAGGCTGCCCTCCTGAGTGTTACAAAAATTTTTAAATGTAACCAAGATCAAAAGTCCAGAACCTGGTAATTGGGGAACCAAAAGTAAGAGGATAAAGATTTTAGTGGTTGGTAGCTGGGAGAAAACACTATCTGAGGCAAGATGATGTCGGAGAACTCTTGAATAGAAGGAGTCAAGGATTTTTCAGAGTTCAACAAGACAAGGCAATTGAAAGTGACAATGCCCACAAGCTAATAGCTCTGTTCTTCAGCAGGAGCTTGGGGAAGATCAACTCAACCCCAAACAACCTCCAGGTTCTCAATGAACCTGCCCAAACTTCCGCAATCAAGCGCTTGAAGGGTACCAGATAACTGTGGGTGGCTGCACAAGAAAAAGCTAATTGTTTGAAGAAGCTCTAGAAGCAAAACAATAAATGATTTGAACAAGAATAACCCAACACTTCTCAAGGGACTCAAGAGTAGCGTGGCAGAATTCAACATCCAAAGAAGGGAAGGGAGGTTTAACACTCAAGGTTTTTAAGCTTAATAAAACCTCTTCAGTCAAACATGACTGGGTCCAGAAAGACAAACAAAGGATGATTGGGACCAGTATGGTCAGATAAAGGGATCAGGAGTGGTGTAAAACACTCAAGAATTCAATTAGACAAATTCTTCTTCAACCAGCAAAGCTATTGGTTGGTGATAAGGATCAAGGATCAAGGGTTTGAGTATGGAGGCTCAAGGATCAAGGGTGTGCTGATTTCATGCTAGATTACTCAATGCTGGATGCTTCCCTCCCCCAATCAAAAAGCAGGGGAGAGCCCCTCCTTATATGGGTAGGAGGCCCTGTTAGACTATGTACAACGGATTCTAAAAATAGAGCAGAAAAGGAAAGAAAATCAGATGATCACTCGCGTCCTTCCGTGGATGGGCGCCCTCAACAGTACCGGAATCACCCACCCCTTGTCCAAAGGCCGAAAGGGGTGGGAAAGGAAGATGAACCCAAACGCTGCGGATGTCTGCGGGCGGTATTCAACACTACCCACCCCTTGTCCCGAGGCGGAAAGGGGTGGGAAAGTCCCAGGAAGGCCAATGGATGAAGTTTGTGAGAGCGGGGATGGGCGGATAGGAGATTGGCTGGAGGCAATTGAGTAAATCCTGAGGGGCTTGAGATTGGCAACTGATTGATTGAGTGAGGTGGGAGATTGACGGATCCAAGGATTGGACAAGCGCTTGGAGATGCAGTTGGGATGGGTTTGGTAAGTCATGGATGCTTGGGACGCGCAACGGCCGGATAGGAGATTGGGACGCGCAACGGGCGGATAGGAGATTGGGACGCGCAATGGGCGGATAGGAGATTGGGACGCGCGATGATGATGAAGAATGGGGGACGCAAAAGGACAAGGATGAGGACGGGGGACGCGCAATGCTGATGAGCAACGCGGGACACGCAAGGAATTTTTTTTTCCCAACGTGTCCAAAACGGTGCACCAAATCTCTCCCCAGCTTACAGACTGTCCCTAGTCTGCATCATGACTTTTAAAACATGAAAAAGAAAATAATTGGCCAATTCTTGATCCTTTAAGTAAAAAAATTTTGAAACCCATCTTGATCCATCCCAAAGAGCCTAAATGCGGAGAAGATAAAAGAAAAGGCGTCCCAGGTGCTCACTTATGTGGCATAAAGTAGAGTTTTTACAACAAAACGCAGCAGAAGACCCTGGTGGTGCACAATTGGGAGGCATGAGTTGGTTGACAGGCTGGACCTTTTTTGCAACTGGCTTATACTTAGTGGCAAAAGAGAGAAGTTCTTGTTTCCTCCAAGCATTCACCAGCAAGACCTGAGTACAACAATTGAGACCCAATTCCAACATTCTCCAAAGTTTGATGTTCCATAAAATTTTCAAAGGGTGCCTTTTCCATTAAAGAGGACTCAAAAAATAACGCTTTGCTCACATGTGTGGCACAAGGTAGAGTTTCAAAAACTATGGTAGAAGAATTCCCTGATGGTGCACAATTGGGAGGACTTACTTTTACCCCCAAGTGCCTCCACTGAAGCCCATACTCCTCCATACAAAAACCATTAAGAAAAGAATCAAGATCAGGATCTAGTTTATACTCATTGCAGAGAATCAAACCAGAGCTAGAGGAAGATTTATCAGTGATAAGAGTACAAGGAAAAGAAGAAACAACAGAACCAGAGAGAAGAGAAATATTTTTGGAATTTTGTGTTTTAACATGTTATTGATTTTGGACATTTTTGAGATCAGAAGAAAAAGAAGAAAAAGATGAAAAGGATGAAAAATATGCCTCAGAGATAAACGTTTGCCCTGTAGTTGAAGTCCGAGGCTTGGAAGAACTACAACTATTAGTATTACCAAATATTCTGTTAAAAAATGAGAGGAGTTAGAAGAATCCTTCTGCTTCCCCTTTGGAACTGATTTAGGTGAAAAACCAGGGAAATCTCTTTCCCAATGACCAGAATCCAAAGAACAGAGAGGAACTTCAATCTTCCTACTATCAGCATCAGGAAGAAGAATTCTCCCTTCAACTTGATTGGAAAAAATCAGGGTGGCTCCAAAGTCTATTAAGAAAGGACAACCCAAAATCATAGGACCTTCCAAACAAGTGATCCAAAAGTGACAGGTTCCAGCAATATTTTGACCAATTAGAACTGGAACATGCTCAGAAATACCCACCAGCTCACAAGATTGATTCCCAATTCCATAAGCCGCAGAGTTGAAGCTGACCCTTGGACTGAGATTGAGCTTGCAGGCCATTGCATGCAAAATTAATTTTAGTTGGGACCCAGAATTGACAAGTAGAGAAACCGTTTTGGATGACTCACCTAGAGAGCATGGTAAAAATCCAAGAGGACAAGAATAAAGATTTTAATCAGAAGGAGGATCTGTTCCACCAGAATCTTCTATCAAGGTTCCAGAGGAAACTTTCAATTTGTCAGGTCCAATCTCCACAGGTCGCCAAGAAACCCATTTCTTCATGCCTTCACCCACAGATGGTGAGATGGAAAGGAGTTCAGCCATGGTTAGATCAGGGATTTTAAGATCAGAAATTTTCCTTAATACCCCCTCCACAGAATTGGGGTGGTCTTTGGAAATTCCCCTTTCAAATCAAACCTTGGGTTGAGTTGGAAGAGGAAGTTCAGGTGAGAGTGGAACTATAACTGGATCAGTTGGTGAAGGTGATTTGGATGGCAGAGGAGCAGGATAAGAGTAATCTGGGAACCTATCCATGAGGGGTTCCTTTTCTACTTCCATGTCTTCTACCTCAGAAGAAGGAGGCTCTGGTGAAGATTGACGTTTTACCGGTTTTTGAAGAATTGGGGATGGAACAGGAGGAGCTTTATGAGGTCTGGGTTCTTCATGTAGTTTCCTAGCTGTATCAGATTGATAAGTTCCAGAAAAGCTGGAAGAAGAGACAGCAGGAGGATACCAAGGTTGAAGAGTTCCACAAGCAGATCAAAAATCAGAAGAGGCCAAGGATTCCTTCTTGGAAGCAGAAGGCTGGAAAGAGGCCACCACATGATGAATTGGACAAGATGAATCAAAAGGGATAAGTGCACAATTAGGCAGAAAGAAGTTACTCCCTTTCTGTTCCACCAACATTTCCTCCTTTTCCTTCTGGAGTTCAGGACAGCAACCAGTTCCATGACCTTCTCTGTGGCAATAATAGAAAACTATGGTTGACCTAGGAACAGAGTTGGAGGGTTTGGGGACAACCAGAGAGGAGAGTTTCTGATCCATTTTCTTCTCAAAAGCTTGCAGGAGTTTGGTTATCTCATCAATAGTAGGTGTTTCCCGGTGGGTCTAAGGATTTGGTTTAGGTCTGCAATTGGCTTCCATCTTATTCATGATTTTGTTAGATGCTTTAAAAGAGGGGGCAAGGACTGGTTCAGTGATTCTAGGTTCTTCAAAGGTGAGAGCTGTTTGACCTTTCATCACTTTATTCACATTATTCCTAAGAACCATGAAAGCAGGGAGCTTGAACCTCTTATCTCTTGTAGTGATCATGGATCCAGATTTCACCAATTCATCATTAATTCTTTCCTTCACTCCTGGAGAGAAAGACTGAAAAAATTGCACTCAAATTTCTTCCACCGTATCAATTTGATTGTTTTGGATAAGATAGGATTTGATAGGGTCCCAAGATTTTCTGAAAGCTTGATAATCAGAGGCTGAGGAGATACCACCATTGGAGGTCCATTGAGAGACTAGGGCATCCAGAACTTGGAGAGTGAACCTAGCTATATCAATTTTGCCCCAGTAGGCAATCATTGCCTCCTTAAGAAGTACCCAGTCATGGGTTTCAAATCAATCAAACAATTCAATCACTTCCATGACTTCATCAGAGGAGATAAATAATTGCAATTGATAAGCCATGTCATATTTGCTGGCACCGTCCACTTCAGCAGCCATCTTGTAGGAATCCAGGAACTGTTCAACATTTGTACCGCTAAAGCATAAGTTCTTGTTCTGAGGTTTGATCTTGATCATCTTGGCCCAAACAGGGGTAGAAGAGGTACCAATAGGTTCCATTTCGCCAAAAGATTTCCTAAGGGATCCAAAGAACAGATTTCCAAAGTGGCTCACGAGTGTGGCAAGGGTAGGGTTTTTGAAAAACAACTAGGATCAAACCCCTTGGTGGTGCACAATTGGGAGGACTTACTTCTGGAACAAGTTGCCTCCACAGAACAGATCTAGATGATAACAGAAAAAAGAGAGAAACAGAAGAAGAGAAAAAGTGTTGGATTCCCAAGTTGATTCCACAAATTTTTTTTGGGACTGTAAATCCCAAGGTTGCTGGTTTGATCCCGGCCCAGGGGACCAAATGTAAGACTCCAAACGGTGCAGGGTGTTGGCAGTTCTGTGGAGGGAATAGGTGCTTTTTTAGGCTGCCCTCCTTAGTTTTACAAAAATATTTAGATGTAACCAAGATCAAAAGTCCAGAACCTGGTAATTGGGGAACCAAAAGTAAGAGGATAAAGATTGTAGCGGTCGGTAGCTGGGAAACAACACTATCTGAGGCAAGATGATGTCGGAGAACTCTTGAAAAGAAGGAGTCAAGGATTGTTCAGAGTTCAACAATACAAGGCAATTTGAAGTGACAACACCCACAAGCTAATAGCTCTGGTCATAAGCAGGAGCTTGGGGAAGATCAACTCAACCCCAAACAACCTCCAGGTTCTCAATGAACCTGCCCAAATCTCCGCAATAAAGCGCTTGAAGGGTACCAAATAACTGTGGGTGGCTGCACAAGACAAAGCTAATTGTTTGAAGATGCTCTAGAAGCAAAAAAATAACTGATTCAAATAAGAATAACCCAACACTTCTCAAGGGACTCAAGAGTAGCATGGCGGAATTCAAAATGCAAACAAGGGAAGGAAGGTTTAACACTCCAGGTTTTTAAGCTTAATAAAACCTCTTCAGTCAAACATGACTGGGTCCAGAAAGACAAACAAAGGATGATTGGGACCATTATGGTTGGATAAAGGGATCAGGAGTGGTGTAACACACTCAAGAATTCAATTAGACAAGTTCTTCTTCAACCAGCAAAGCTATTGGTTGGTGATAAGGATCAAGGATCAAGGGTTTGAGTATGGAGGCTCAAGGATCAAGGGTGTGCTGATTTCATGCTAGATTAATCAATGCTGGATGCTTCCCCCCCAATCAAAATGCAGGGGAGAGCCCCTCCTTATATGGGTAGGAGGCCCTGTTAGACTATGTACAATAGATTCTACAAATAGAGCAGAAAAGGAAAGAAAATCAGATGATCAATCGCGTCTGTCCGTGGATGGGCGCGCGCAAAAATACAGGAATCACCCACCCCTCTTCCAAAGGCCAAAAGGGGTGGGAAAGGAAGATGAACCTGACCGCCGCGGATGTCCGCGGGTGGTAGTAGACACTACCCACCCCTTGTCTGGAGGTGGAAAGGGGTGGGAAAGTCCCAGGAAGGGCAATGGATGAAGTTTGTGATAGCGTGGATGGGCGGATAGGAGATTGGCTCAAGGCAATTGAGTAAATCCTGACGGGCTTGAGATTGGCGACTGATTGGTTGAGTGAGTTGGCAGATTGACGGATCCAAGGATTGGACAAGCGCTTGGAGGTGCAGTTGGGATGGTTTTGGTAAGTCATGGATGATCAGGACGCGCGACGGGTGGATAGGAGATCAGGATGCGCAATGATGATGAGCAACACGGGACACACAAGGACAAGGATGAGGATGCGGGATGCGCAATGCTGATGAGCGACGCAGGACGCGCGAGGAATTTTTTTTTTTTCCAATGTGTCCAAAATGGTGCACCACACCGTTACCCTCCTTTGGTTAACCAACGCCCAGGGCCCCCCCTCCTTTGATCACTTGGCCAACCCCGCTGGCCCCCTCCCCTCCTTTGGCCAACCAAAGCCGGCCCCCCCCTCCTGCTCTTGCTTGGCTAACCCCGCCAACCCCTCCAGCCCCTTGCTTGGCCAAAGGCTGACCAACGCCCCGGCCCCCCCATCCCTTCTTGCTTGGTTGGCCAACCCTGCCGGCCCCCTCCCCTCCTTTGGCTGACCAACACCCACCCAGCCCCCCCCATTCATTGGCCAACCAACGCCCAGGCCCCCTGCTCTTGCTTGTCCAACCCCGCTGACCCTGCCGGCCCGCGTTGGTTGGCCATCATCCCTTCTTGCTTTCTTGGCCTACCCCACCGGCCCCCTCCCCTCCTTTGGCCAACCAACGCCCACCCAGGCCCCCCCATCCATCTGCCAACGGATGCCCAGGCCCCTTCCTCTCCTTCTGCCAACCAATGCCCGCCCCCCCTCCTTTGGTTGCTTGGCCCAACCCAAAACCCAACCCAAGCCCAACCCAAAGGCCTGGCCCGATTCCCTTACACCCCGGTAAGTTTTTTTTTTTTTTTTTTTTTTTTTTGGGGGGGGGGTGCTGATGAGGTGTTTTTTTTTTTTGGTAGTTTTTTTTTTTTTTTTTTTTTTTTTTGGTGATCCCGTTTTGGTGAACTTGGGATCAAGTCCAGGTTTGGTTTCATTTTTTTTGATCCAATCTTGTTTCACTGATGATGTCCATTTGACTAACTGTTTTTTTTTTGGTTTTTTTTAATCCCTCAACGGCTATTGGTGAATTTCCTATTATTCTCCCACCCAACTCAAAATTTTACACAAAAAATTGAATCCCATCTTGTTCCTCACCCCAATCAGAGTATATGGATGGGAGGGATTGGGATAGAAGGAGATGTATTGACCAACATAATGAAAGGTGGGAAGAATAGGGCGCTTCACCAAAAGAGGGTTCAAATGAGAGATTCCAAAATATCTTTGGAGGTTTCTGAGGAAGGAATTAATGAAAATGTGGTCTGGTCCGGTTGGAAACCGCGTCCTTTGGATCTGTACCCTTCAATTGTTTACAAAAAGAAAAAGAAAGTCAAAAACCCACCCAGGAAGAGTTTGGTCAAGCAAAACAAACAATCAAATTTTTCCATTTCTTCCACTGTGCAAAAGTAATTGTACTCAATGAATCTGATCACCAAGCCCTGGTTGCAATAATTTAATTTGTTCCCTTGGATAAACTCTCAGAACAAGATAAGAAGGACATCAACTTTGTCACCAATTTCCTTCATGGTTCAAAACATTTTTTCAACCCAGTTGGTCCTTCAAGATCTTGGTGTGGAAAAATTTGGGCAGTTGGATGGCAAAAATTGATGCACCTCTCAGATTTATTTGGAAGTTACGTGAAGGAATCATCCATCAGATCTTCTCCTCAAGAGTATGCTTTCCTCAACCTTGAAGCCAACAAAGTATCCCAATTTCTAGGACAAATTTTTTGCAATTTGGTCAAACTTTCCTTTGAATCAAACTGTGATACAATGAAGGACAACATCCCCTCTTTCTCTTTTTTGGAATTTGGTTCCAAGCCTACACCTTTTGATTGCTCCCCACACATCACTTTCACCTTGGATTATTTTTACAACTCTCCTCATATTGACAAAGGCAACATCTCTGGCTACTCCTTTTTACTCGTGGTTCCCACCAAGAAATTAAATGGTTGACTTATTTAAAATACAGACAAATATCAAGCATTGGATGGCCAATATGTTTTTCCTGACCTTGGCTTTGGAATTTATTTCAAGCCAAAAGTTATAGTCAAAATGTTTTGGGCAGCTAATAAGTACAAGCACTGTACCTTTCCTTCTGTGGAAACAGCAACCCATACCAGAATGTCCATGTCACTTCAAATTAATAAAACAACTAGAAAAACTTGTAGGGACTTGAATAATATCCAAATTTACTCTAGAAAAAATATATAAAAAAACCATAGAAGATCACTATGTTGGTGGGGTTAAGAATACTCTCAAACATTGTAATCAAGAATAATTTTTTTGTTTTTCTTTCACCCATGCAAGTATATTTACAAGCCCAGCATTTGAGTTATCTGCTGTATTTCATCTACTTTTCTACTGCTACCCATGCAAGCCAAGGCTACTGATACCTTTTATATTTTTTGTTGCAAGTTTTTCCCTCTCCTTTTCCAGTTGTGCTTGCTGTTGATCCTTCTCCTTTTCCTCTTTTTGAAATTCTAGCTCAGCCTGTTTCAATTTCCACTCAGCATCCAATTTTTTTTATGAGCCAAACTCTTGGCTTTCTGCTTTTGAAAATGCATGGCCAGTTGACAATCCCACTTTTTTTTCAAACTCAATTTTTTTTGGATTCAATTTGTGATTTGACTGTTTTTTTCAGGGTAAAAGCAATGAGCATGATTTTGAAAGCAAGGTCAACCAATGGACTTACATGAATCTTACTTCTCCATGATTTCTTCAAAGCCTGAAAAACCAGAAGTGTTTCTCCTCTTTTGATGACTCTTGGGGTGCATATTGATGGAATTGGAGGCCTTTCTCTTACCCTTTTCAGAGATTTTTTGAGTCTGAAAGTTGTCACTAGTGTTCAAAGGCAATGTGAGAGGCCCCATTGGAATGAGTTTTTGGCCATTCTGGAATGGATGAGCCTGTTTTTTTAAAAATCTAAATCAGTCAGGATTAACCAGACAGAAGAGAAAAGAGCTTGGTTCCTTACTTGGACCAATGTTGAGGGTAATGCAGACTGAGGAGTATCTTGTTCTGCATCAGCAAGGTTGATGAGATCTGCTAACCCAGGAAGAAAGCAATCCACAGAAGGAGGGGAGGGGTCCAAGGTATGGTTCGACTCCTCAATCAATGCATAAGTAGACTTGATTGGAGCTGATTGCGTTTGAATATCCTCCTCGGCATTTGATGGGGGCCACTCATAGGTTTCTTTTGGATCAACATTGCTAGGCTGAGCATCCCCAGCCAAGTCCTCAGCGTCAACTGAATCAAATTTTTGGGCATCAAAAGCAGCTAGGGGGGTGATGTTGGCCTTCTTTCAAAGATTTCATCCATCAAATATAAAAAAGACAAATGGAGTCCAACTTATCAACCACCAAGTTGATTCCCTTGGCTTTGTCAGAGTTGGTGATACCAAATCTGGTGGAGATTGACATGGAGTGGGCCTTTTTGTACTTGTCTTGATAATTCTTGAATTTCTCCCTCATCTTTTTAGATGACAGATCCAGCCTACCTTTTTTTTTTCTTGAGTTCATTTTCCATCAGTAGATAACCATTGACCTTAGAGGATGGAGGTTTGCCAAAGCGTGTTTGATTGGCCAATCCAAAGCAGGCATCATAGTTAGAGGGAATTTTGAGCCAGTTGAACAGGATGATGTGATCAGCTCTCTTGAGCTTAATTGAGCCCTTGGAAGCTAAAGAGGGAGGATTGTTTGATCCCTTGGAAGCTGATGGGGGATGATTGTTTGTTGTGGAGTTCCTTGGCAATGTTTGCTTTGGTGTGTTGGACTTTTGTGTGGACTTGCGGGGGGAGGTTTGTTGAGGGGCAATTTGGAAAGAGTAAGGGCAATAAGGTGACGAGAGGGATAAAGTGACAAGCAAGATAAATTGATGAGAGATATGAATTGATGAGATCAATAAAGTGACAAGAGCTATAAAACAATGATTGGATTCTTTGGATGAGGTTGGAGGTACAAGTTCTCATTGGAGGTAGAGTGATGAGAGTGATGAAGCAATGAGACCAATGAAGCAATGAGAGAAATGAAGCAATGAGAGCAATAAAGTGGTGAGTGATCAAGTGATGAGGGTGATAAATTGATGAGAGTGATGATGAGAGTGATAAAGTGATGAGAGTGGTGAATCTTTTTATGATGAGGCTGGAGGTAAAAAAATTTGCAATAAAGTTGGAGGTAGAAGGAGGTGGGAAGCCAGGGCTGGATGACGTGGACAGGTTGTGTAAGCCTTTAAATACTCTATTTGAAAAAACTCACTTATTTCCGGGTAACACTGACACGTCTGATGTGAAATAAGTGGTTTTTTTTTGATTTTAATGGCGGATTTGAAATGGTGGATTTGGTTTGAAACCCGCCATTGAAAATCAAAAAACCCACTTATTTCACATCAGAAGTGTCAGAGTTACCTGGAAGTAAGTGGTTTTTTTCAAGTAAAGTATTTAAAGGCGTCCACTGCCTGTCCACTTCATACACCCCTGGTTTTCCACCTCCAACCTTCAAAAAATTCTACCTCCAGCCTCATCTGAAAAAAGATTTGATTCGTTGCTCTTCATCTCTTCATCACTATCCTCTTCAATTCATCACTCTTATCACTTTATTTCTTTCATCACATCCAGCTAACTCTCATTTCATCACTATCCTCATCACTTCATCACTCTTGTCCCTTTATTGCTTTCATCAAATCCAGCTAACTCTCTGTCAGCTTGCTACTATTTCAGAGCTAGCTGAAAAAGCCAAAATAATAATAAAATGAATTAAAATTAATATAAAACAATTAAAGAGTATGAATATCCAAAATATTATTGAAGATTTGAATTCCTCACATAATTTTAGGTAGGGTCATTCAGCAACCCTACCCTCCAATTCCTACTCCTTACCCATCTTAAATCACATAATAGTGAAGTTGTAGCCCACGGCGCCACGAGTCCACATTTTTCCACTGTAATCGTTTCACATAAGATCCCAGGGTTAGGTTTCATAGCTAAAATTTAGTCAGAATTAGAGAATTCTGTATATTTTGGGAGTTATCAACAAAAAATCATTTTTTCAACACTCCCGCACGCAGCTGCAAGAGCTACGCACTTGCGCGACACATGCCAGAGTATAAGACTGCGCAAGAGCGACAGCTGAAAAGGGGGCGGGCAGCCCCAGGCAGGTGACCAATGTGCAACCGCGGGAAGATGCAAAGAAACAGGCGCGATGTGGTGCCCCATCCTGGACACCCTGGCCGCCTTAAGACCTCAACCCATAAACTGTTGCGCAAACGTACCGTCCAGCATCAAAAAAAAAAAAGAAAAAGAAACCAACTTATCCTCAGGCTCATCCAAACCTTCCTTTATCCACGCGCGTCGCGGGTCGCGCTTCCTTCATCCGCACGCCTTGGGCGCTGCGCTTCCTTTATCCGCGCGCGTTGCGCGTCCTTCATCCTCGTTGCTCATCATCCTTTCCGTTGCGCGTTGCTTGTCATCTCCGCCATTGTCATTGCGCGTCCTCATCTTTGTTGTCGCGCGTCCTCATCTTTGTCGTCGCGCATCCCAATCTCCTCATTGCTACTGTTGCGCAACGCTCATCCATGATTTACCAAATCCATCCCGACCGCAACCCCAAGCATTTGGCAAATCCTCAGATCCGTCAAATCTCCCATCTCACTTGATCTATCAGTCGTGAATCCAAAGCCTGTCAGGATTTACTCAACCGTTTCAAGCCTATCTCCTATCCGCCCATCTGCGCTCTCACGGACTTCATCCATCACCTTTCCTTGGGCTCTCCCACCCACTTCTGCCTTTGGAAAAGGGGTGAAGAGTGCCAACTACCGCCCACGGACATCCGCGGCGGTTGGGTTCATTTCTCTTTCCCACCCCGTCTGCCTTTGGACTAGGGGTGGGTGATTCTGGTATTGTTGCTTGCGCCCATCCACGGACGGACGCAAGTGACCACATGATTTCCTTTTCTTTTTTTTTGCTCTATTTGTAGAATCCGTTGTACATAGTCTAACAGGTCCTCCTGCCCATATAAGGAGGGGCTCTCCCCTGCCTTTTTGATTGATCATGGGAGCATGGAATCATCCAGCATGAAATCAGCACACCCTTGATCCTGGAGCTTCCATACTCAACCCTTGATCCTTGAGCCTTCATACTCAAACCCTTGATCCCTGATCCTTATCACCAACCAATAGCCTTGCTGGTTGAAGAAAAATTCTGTCTGTTGGAATTTTTTTTGAGTGTGTTATACCACTCCTTGATCCCTTTCTCTGACCATACTGGTCCTGATCCCTGATCACCTTTCTGGAGCCAATCACAATTGATTGAAGAGGTCTTATTAAGCTTAACACCTGGAGTGTTATACCTCCCCTTAGCTTCTTTGGAGTTGCATTCTGCCAGCCTACTCTTGGGTCCCTTGAGAAGTGTTGAGGTTATCCTTGCTTCAAATCAGTTACTGTTTGCTTTAGAGCTTCTTAAACATTGTGCTTTATCCTGTACAGCCACCCACAGTTATCTGGTACCCTTCAAGCGCTTGATTGCGGAGAGTTGGCCAGGTTCATTGAGAACCTGGAGGTTGCTTGGGTTTGAGTTGATCATCCCCAATCTTCTGCTGACGACCAGAGTTATTAGCGTGTGGGCTTTGTTTACATACAACAGCTTTTGTTCTTTGAACTCTAAGGGGACTTTAACTTCTTTTGTTCAATTTTTTCCCTGCATAATCTTGTCTCAGATAGTGCTGTTCCATTGCTACCAAACTATTATCATCTTTATACTCTACTCCTTGATTCCTCATTTACCAGGTTCTGGACCTTGATCTTGGTTACATTTAAATATTTTTGTAACACTCAGGAGGGCAGCCTAAACAGCACCTTTCCCCTCCACAGAACTTTCATGGCCTAGCACCGTTTGGAGTCTTACATTTTGTCCCCCGGGCCGGGATCAAACCAGCAACCTCGGGATTTACAGTCCCAACTTGAAGAATCAACTCCGAAATCCAATCCAATTTTTTTCTTTTCTTTTTCTTTTTGTTCTTGTTTTCAGATCTGATCCGTGGAGGCAGCTTGGACCAGAAGTAAGTCCTCCCAATTGTGCACCTCCTGGGCAAGATCCTTGTTGTTTTTGTGAAACTCTACTCTTGCCACACTTGTGAGGCACCTTGGATGTCTGCTCTTCTGGATCTCTTAGGAACCCTTCAACATGGAATCTACTGGATCCTCTTTAGCTTTTCGGGCCAAGATGGTCAAAATCAAACCTCAGAACAAAAATTTAGGCTTCAATGGGACCAATGTCAAACAATTCCTGGACTCCTATGAGATGGCTGCAGAAGTAGATGGTGCCAGTGAATATGATATGGCTTATCAGTGACGATTTTTTATCACTTCTGACAAAGTTATGGAGGTTATTGAATTGTTTGAAGGATTTGAAAATCACAACTGGCGGCTTTTGAAGGAGCCTACGTTGGCCTATTGGGGAAAAATAGATGTAGCCAGATTTACTTTGCAAGACTTGGATGCCCTGGTTTCTCAATGGATATCCAATGGTGGTATCTCCTCAGCCTCTGACTATCAGACTTTCCGAAAATCTTGGGACCCTCTCCAGTCCTATCTTATCCGGAACAATCACATTGATACATTGGATGAAATTTGAGTGCAATTTTTTCAGTCTTTCTCTCCAGGAGTGCAGGAAAGAATTAAGGATGAATTGGTGAAATCTGGATCGATGATCACAACAAGAGACAATTGGTTCAAGCTCCCTGCTTTCATGGTTCTTAGGAATACTGTGGATAAAGTGATGAAAGGTCAAACAGCTCTCACCTTACAAAAACCTAAAATCACTGAACCAGTCCTTGCCCCTCTTTTCAAGCATCTAACAAAATCATGAATAAGATGGAAGCCAATTGCAGACCTAAACCCAATCCTCAGACTCACTGGGAGACACCTACTATAGATGAGATCACTAAATTACTTCAGGCATTTGAGAATAAAATAGATCAGAAAATATCCTCTTTAGCCACTCCTAAACCTGCTGATTCTGTTCCTAAGTCTACGATAGTCTGTTATTATTGCCATAGGGAAGGCCATGGTACCGGTAGATGTCCTGAACTCCAAAAAGACAAGGAGGAGAAGTTAGTAGAGCAGAAGGGAAATAATTTTTTCCTTCCTAACAGTGCTTTGATCCCTTTTGATTTGTCTTGACCAATCCGTCATGTGGTGGCCTCATACCAACCACCAACTCCTAAGAAAGCATTCTTGGTCTCTGTGGATTTTTGATTGTCCTGTGGAACCCTGCAACCTTGGTATCCCCCAGCTATCACTTCTTCCAGCTTCCCTGGCACCTATCAATCCGATCCAGTTAGGAAACGCCATGAGGAACCAAAAAATTATAATTCTTTTCCTGTTCCATCCCCCATTCTGCGAAAACCTGTTAAACGCTGATCTTCACCTGAGCCTCCTTCCTCTGATGTGGAAGACATGGAAGTAGAAAGGGAACCACTTATGGAAAGGTTCCAAGACAACTCTGATCCTCCCCCTCTTCAACCTGCCCAACCCTCAGATCCTCTTCCATAACCTATTACACCTAATCTTCCTCCCTCCACCCAGCCCAAAGTTTGATTTGAGAGGGGCATCTCCAAGGACTACCCTAATGATGTGGAAGGAGTATTAAAGAAAATTTCTGATCTTAAAATCCCTGATCTATCTGTGGCTGAAATCCTTTCAATCTCTCCATCTCCGGCAGAAGGGATGAAGAAATGGGTTTCTTGTCAACGTGTGGAGATTGGTCCGGACAAATTAAAAGTCTCCTCTGGTACTCTGATAGAGGATTCTGGTGGAACAGATCCCTCTTCAGATACCAACCTGTATTCCTGTCCTCTTGTTTTTCTTCCATGTTGTCTTGGTGATTCAACTAAAACAGTTTCTCTCCTTGTGGATTTGGGTTCTCAGCTCAACTTGATTTTGGACTCCATGGCCTGCAAGCTTAAACTTAGCCCAAAGATCAGTTTCAACTCTGCGGTCTATGGAATTGGGAATCAGTCCTGTGAACTGGTTGGTATTGCTGAGGATATTCCTTTTCAAATTGGTTCAAATATTGTTGGCACCTGTCACTTCTGGATCACTCGTCTGGATGGTCCCACGATCTTGGGAAGGCCTTTCTTAATGGACTTTGGTGCTACCCTGATGTTTCCCAATCAAGTTGGGGAGAGAATTCTCCTCCCTGATGCTGATGGCAGAAAAATTGAAGTCCCCCTTTTTTCTTTGGATTCTGGTCATTGGGAAAGAGACTTCCCTGGTCACCCTCCCAAATCTGTCCTGAAAGGAAAGCAGAAAGAAAACTCTCATTCCTTTCATCCTCATTTTTTAGCAGAATATTTGGCCCTACTGGTAGTTGTAGTTCTCCTCAGCCTCAGAATTCAGATAATGGACCAACTCCCACCTCAGAGGCATATCTTTCTTTTTCCTCATCATTTTCTTCTCATCACAATAAGATCAAAACCCAAACACGTGAAAAATCCGAAAAATCCAAAAATATTTCTTCTCTGTCTGGATCTGTTGTATCTTCTTTTTATTTTTCTTTTCAGCCTGATCACTCATCCTCTATTCCGGTTTCGAATCTCTGCAATGAGTCTAAACTAGATCTTGATCTCAATTCTTTTCTTGGTAGCTTTGGTATGAAGGAGTCTGGTCTTAGGTGGAGGCAATTTGGGGTAGAAGTAAGTCCTCCCAATTGTGCACCACCAGGGGCTTCTACTACTGTTGTTTTTGAAACTCTACCCTGTGCCACACATGTGAGCAATGTTTTATCTTTTGGATCCTCTTTTATTCAGAAGGCACCTTTCAAGGACGCAGCAGAACATCGGACTTGGAAAATGTTGGAACACGGCCTCAGTTTTTGTAGTAAGGTCTCACTGGTCAATGCTTGGAGGAAGCAGGGATTCCTCTCCTTTGCCACCAAGTACAAACCAGTTGCAAAGAAGGTCCAGCCAGTCAACCAACCAATACCTCTCAACCTCAATCCTCCTCTTATGTGTCCTCTGCTATCCCGCGATCCTTACTGTGGGCTATCCGAATCCCTCACTGGTCCATTTATTCCCTCTTGTTGGGTCACTGAAGAACGTCTGAAAGTGGTCAACTTTGGTCCAGATGGATGCCTTCTTCCTGATGAGTTAAATTTGATCAAAAATATTTTGTCTCTAAGGGAAAAATCTATTGCATTCTGTGAAGAAGAGGGAGGAATCTTGAAAGAATCCTATGGTCTTCCTTACATCATCCCTGTAGTTGAACATGACCCTTGGCAAAAGAAAAAGATCCCAATCCCTGCTGCTAAAGTTGACAAATTCATCAAGTTGGTCCGCAAACAAGTCCAAACCGGTTTATAAGAACAATTGACTTCTAGCTATTCCAGTCCTGTTTTCTGTGTTCTAAAGATTAATGGTAAACTTAGAGTACTTCATGATCTCCAAAATCTTAATAAAGTTACTATTAAAGACTCTGGCGTGCCGCCTGCCACTGAAGAATTTCTTGAATCCTTCTCTGGGAGAGCTTGCTATGGTCTAGGTGACATTATGGGTGGCTATGACGAACAATCCTTGCATCCTATTTCTTGTCCCCTCAATACTTTCAATACTCCCCTTGGTCAATTGCAGCTGACTCGATTGCCTCAAGGTGCCACCAACTTGGTTGCAGTCTATCAGGCTCAGATGATGTGGATCCTCCAGGACAAAATCCCGGATCATGCAGATATCTTTATCAATGATGGTGGGATTAAAGGGCCAGTTTCTGACTATGATTATGAGCTCTTACCTTGGCACTCAGGAATCCGACAATTTGTCTGGGAGTATGCTACTGTCTTGGAAAGAATTTTGTTTTGAATCGAGGAATCTGGCCTTACTGTCTCTGGATCAAAACTTGCAGACTGTGTCTCTGCCTTGGAAATTGTTGGTCATATAGTCTGCAAGGACGGAAGAAGGATGGCACCCTCTAAAGAAAACAAAATCATCTCCTGGCCTACCCCAATAAGTCCAAGGGAAGTTAGAGGTTTCCTAGGTGTTGTAACTTATGTCAGGATTTTCATTCCCTCATTATCCAAAATCTGTATTCCCTTGCGTCACTTAACCAGGAAGGATGCTGAATGGATTTGGACCCAAGACTGCAAACAATCATTTCAGTTGCTCAAAACAATTTTTGGGAAAGACATTGTTTTGAAAAAGACCACTTATGGACCCGGAGCCGGCAAGATCAAGCTGGCAGTGGACTTGAGTTATCAATCTGTTGGGGCTGTTCTTACCCAGGAAGATGAAAATGGTTTGGATTGTCCTGCTCTGTATGAATCTCTTCTTTTCTCAGATGTGGAATCCAGGTACTCCCAGCCAAAACTGGAACTTTGCAATGTGGCCTGAATGTTGAAGAAGCTTCAGAATGTCCTTTGGGGTCAACACTTTGAGTTAAAAGTCAATGCACAATCTATTATTGAAATGAGCAATGCCCCCAGCCTCCCAAAAGCTCCAATGACTTGTTGGGTGGCTTTCATCCAGTTTTTCTCTTTTGATATTGTTCACAGGCCTGGAAAATCTTTCACCATGCCTGATGGTTTATCTCTACAACATATTGGAGACAATGAATCAGAGGTTGGAATGGATTTTGATGAGGAAGAACCCTTGGTCCCCCCTGTCTTTGCCTTCTCCTCCCAAAATTACTGTGCTTTCCAGCAAGGTTTCTGGCTTAAGTTGGAGAAGTAACTTTCAACTCTCCAAAGACCCCCTGATCTCTCTGTCAAAGAATTTTGGTCCCTTAACAGGAAGTCCTTCAACTTCTTTGTCAAAGGTTCTAGGCTTATGAAAAGAGAAACTCCTTGTGCACTTGTTGTGGTCACTATCCCTTCTAAGCAAGATTCAATCCTGGAAAATCTCCATGAAGGCCTTGGTCATTGTGGGGAAACCAAAACTTATCAACGAATATACAAAAAATTCTGGTGGCCATCCCTGAAGAAATCTGTTGCTCAATGGTGTAGGAGTTGTGAAGTGTGCCAGAAACGTGATCTTAGGCGCCTGGCCAAAATTTGTTACCGCACTGGAGAGTCCACTGTCTTTGGGAGGATTGCTATGGATGTGGTTCACATTAAGGCTGGTGGAGCTAAGTACTGCGTTGTGGCTAGAGATGATTTTTCTGGAGGGGTTGAAGCAAAGTTTCTTAAGAACCTCAGCTCTGAATCAGTAGCAGCTTTCCTTCATGAGACTTGGACAATGCGTTATGGCTTGGCCCAATCTTATTCTACGGATGGTGGCTTGGAATTTGGTGGAAAACTTGCTGAAATGATCCAATCGCTCCCTGAAAAACATAGAGTTACTACTCCCTATTATTATGAAGGACAAGGCATGGTGGAAAGAGGCCATGCTCCTTTGAAGGCTGCTCTTGTCAAATTGGCGGGTGAAAGTGGCAAGAATTGTTGAAAGTTTCTCCCCTTGGTCCTCTTCTCTGATCAAATTTCCACCAAGCAAACCACTGGTTACTCTCCTTATGAAATCATCTTTGGTCAGAGGGCTGTTCTTACTCTTGATCTTGAAATGGAGTCTTTCTTGGGCATCTCTTGGGAACAAGTTTCCTCAACTACTGACCTATTAGTGGCCAGATCAAAGCAACTAGAGCGGATTGAAGATATTCGTAACAAAGCTTATCAGAAGATGATGGAATCAACAGCAAAATCAGTTCAGTATTGGGAAGATAAACACCTAAATCAAATCAGGGACCCTTGAAACTCTGGTGACCTGGTATTGGCTTATAATTGTTACTTGGAAACTTAGTTGGGAAAGCTTTTCTCTAACCGCTGGAATGGTCCTTACCAAGTAGTCTGTCAAGTTAGAGGTGGATCATATCTTTGGAGGAGCTGGATGGTACTCAGATGGCCAGAAGTTTCTCTGCTGATCAGGTCAAGAAATATCACTCTTGTGGAGGCAACTTGGTCCAGAACTAAGTCCTCCCAATTGTGCACCATCTGGGCAAGATCCTTGTTGTTTTGTGAAAACTCTACTTCATGCCACGCGTGTGAGCACTTGGGACGCCTCCTTCATTTTATCTCAGCCACTTCTAGGATTTTTGGTTGGATCAACATATTTTCTCAACCAATCTCAAGATCAAAATGGCCATTCTTTGGTTTCAATCATCTTTCTTTCCTTTCTTTTTCTATGGCATCAAACTTGGGAGCAGACTAGGGACATTCTGTAAGTTGGGGAGAGATGTGGTGCCCCATCCTGGACACCCTGGCCGCCTTAAGACCTCAACCCATAACGCGCGTCGCGCGTCCTTCATCCGCGTTGCTCATCATCCTTGATGTTGGGCGTTGCTTGTCATCTCCGCCATTGTCATTGCGCGCCCTCATCTTTGTTGTTGCGCTTCCCAATCTCCTCATTGCTACCGTTGCGCGGAGCTCATCCATTATTTACCAAATCCATCCCGATTGCACCCTCAAGCATTTGGCAAATCCTCAGATCCGTCAAATCTCCCATCTCACTTGATCTATCAGTCGTGAATCCAAAGCCTGTCAGGATTTACTCAACCGTTTCAAGCCTATCTCCTATCCGCCCATCTGCGCTCTCACGGACTTCATCCATCACCTTTCCTGGGGCTCTCCCACCCACTTCCGCCTTTGGACAAGGGGTGAAGAGTGCCAACTACCGCCGGCGGACATCCGCGGCGGTTGGGTTCATTTCTCTTTCCCACCCCGTCTGCCTTTGGACAAGGGGTGGGTGATTCTGGTATTGTTGCTTGCGCCCATCCACGGACGGATGCAAGTGACCACATGATTTCCTTTTCTTTTTTTTTGCTCTATTTGTAGAATCCGTTGTACATAGTCTAACAGGTCCTCCTGCCCATATAAGGAGGGGCTCTCCCCTGCCTTTTTGATTGATCATGGGAGCATGGAATCATCCAGCATGAAATCAGCACACCCTTGATCCTGGAGCTTCCATACTCAACCCTTGATCCTTGAGCCTCCATACTCAAACCCTTGATCCCTGATCCTTATCACCAACCAATAGCCTTGCTGGTTGAAGAAAAATTCTGTCTGTTGGAATTTTTTTTGAGTGTGTTATACCACTCCTTGATCCCTTTCTCTGACCATACTGGTCCTGATCCCTGATCACCTTTCTGGAGCCAATCACGATTGATTGAAGAGGTCTTATTAAGCTTAAGACCTGGAGTGTTATACCTCCCCTTAGCTTCTTTGGAGTTGCATTCTTCCAGCCTACTCTTGGGTCCCTTGAGAAGTGTTGAGGTTATCCTTGCTTCAAATCAGTTACTGTTTGCTTTAGAGATTTTTAAACATTGTTCTTTGTCCTGTACAGCCACCCACAGTTATCTGGTACCCTTCAAGCGCTTGATTGCGGAGAGTTGGGCAGGTTCATTGAGAACCTGGAGGTTGCTTGGGTTTGAGTTGATCATCCCCAATCTTCTGTTGACGACCAGAGTTATTAGCGTGTGGGCTTTGTTTACATACAACAGCTTTTGTTCTTTGAACTCTAAGGGGACTTTAACTTCTTTTGTTCAATTTTTTCCCTGCATAATCTTGTCTCAGATAGTGCTGTTCCATTGCTACCAAACTATTATCATCTTTATCCTCTACTCCTTGATTCCTCATTTACCAGGTTCTGGACCTTGATCTTGGTTACATTTAAATATTTTTGTAACACTCAGGAGGGCAGCCTAAACAGCACCTTTCCCCTCCACAGAACTGCCACAGCCTAGCACTGTTTGGAGTCTTACAGCAACAGCCATCAACACAGGATGAGGAACCGCTGTCAAGGTACCAATCAGACCGGTTAATACCCATACTAATAGATCCAGGGTATGTAATAAATATCTCCACGCGTAGAAATTGAATAAAAAAGTAGATAAATCAATTGAAAATAAATAAAAGGATGAATTTAAAAATTTAAATAAATTATATAAATAAATACATAAAATGTTGAAAAAGACTAAAAACAAATTTTAAGGCTTCCATACCTTTTTTATCTTGACGTAAATGAGGACCTCATGACACAAAATTGTTTTTCAAGATTCTATGAACCTAGATATGTAAAAATATTACTAAATTTCCCAAAGGAACTATTTTAAATAAATTATTTTAATAAAAATCAGTGCGCTTCAAAAATAACCATCAAGAAATTAGATGTCAGCTTGCTACTATGTACAGATCAAACTGTCAATAGCAACACAAAACTATGAGAAAATAAGAATATCTCAATTAACAAAATAAGGAGTGAGAAATCCATAAATATTTTTTCCAGAAATGGATGCCTCACCCAAAATTAGGTAGGGTCACTCACTGACCCCACCCTTGAATTCCAAGTCCTTACATTTTTAAAATAATTAAAAAGAAAAGTACTAAAAATTACAAAACCATTATGGCACTTTTCGGCCATTTTAATATTTCACACATGTTTTCACGTATAGGGTTTACACCTAAAATCCACTCAGAATTGAGGTGTTGTGTATATTTTAGGAGTTACACGCGGAAATGTGTTATGTCACAATTCCAGCGCGCAGCCCCGCATCATTACATATCCCTACGTACTCATAGTAGCAGATTCCCGCTTACTAGAGACCTGCGTGCAGCTGATTCTGCCATGCATGCAGCATATCCTACCCCGCGCGCATCTGTACTAACTGATCCCCGCGTCTGGATCCCTTGTGACTAATCTGACAACAAGGTACCACTCAAAAGAGCTACAACCTAGTTAGAGTTGCCTAGTATATGTAACAAACTGAAATATGCATTAATAATGATCTAAAAAGATCAAAACTTTAAATAAAATTAATGAAAATTAAGTTTAAAACATTTTTTAATAAGAAATCAAAGATCAAGGACTACCACGTAAATCACTGATCCTGATCTTTGAAGACCACAAAACACCACAAGGAGTGTTCATAAAAATTATTAAAAATTATCTACATGGTCAGCAAATGATGAATAATGGGGAAACATTCACATCTGCCCGCTTTAAAGCAATATAAATAGTACAAATGAAGGATGAGTACAGAATGATCAAATTTGCGCCATAAAAAATTAACAGATCCTCTGGCTAAAATAGTACAGAAATCCAGAAGATCTAAGGACCAATGATTGACAGCACCAAGTGAACGTGCTAAACTTGCCCTGACTGGCTTTCCAGCCTCAGCCCATGAGCAGAACCCTCTCTATGTGCCCTGAGAAGATCAAAATCACCCCAAAAAGGTATTTATACAGACCTCTTAGGATCCAATCAGTTAAGGAGGGACAAGGAATTATTTATTATCAATCAGACACTGTGTCATTGTTGATCAAGTTCTTATATGAAGACAAGAAAGTGATTCATGACGTAGTCTGTAGTAGTATTATTTACCCTTATTAACCAATCAACCATTGAAGTTTAGTCAAGCAATCTACCACATCTGCTCTGAAACCCTTCCAATTATTCCAGGATTTTCGTGGTAAACTGCTCAGAGTGAGTCTTAGCCTTCCTGTCTTGGCCATTTGGGCTGTAAAGCCCGGCCATTAGTGGAATAAGTCCTTTCTAAGGCACCCATCTTTATTCCAAGTTTCTTAAACTGCCCAAGGAGGCCCCTTGAAGAGAGGTTGCTAGTCTGTAAAGATCCCCAGTAGTATAATACTGTGGCCCCTCTTTTATATTATATTGAAAACCATTTATTACCAAAGCAATTAAACCTTGCAACTGCTCTTATTATATCATTTATTTGAGCTTCTAAGACTTTATTATTGGAATAATAATAATTATTATCATTCTAGCATTTTATCACTCTCTGTAGCTAAAGAACTGCAAGTTTCTTGGTATCAGAGAGCTGACATTAGAAGATTCTAATAAACTACTTCCCATGACCTTAATGAAAGTTTAAAGATATCTTCATGTCCGTAGGGTTTTCCTCAACCTAAAAAAAGAAATATATTACATATAAATTCAAAATAATGTTTTTTAGTAAATTATTTGAATAAACCAACACCAATTTTGAAAATTGATGTTAACAAATTTAAAGGACCAGAACCTACACTTAGAGTGACTTAACCAGGAACCATGTGACATCAAACTTTTTGTATAACATACAAAAATTAGAATATTTAATCAAGTTCATTAAATCCTCAAGAAATACATGACTAAAGGAAGATCATATGACCAACTAGACGCTTTTTCCCAACAAATTATTAAATTAAGGGGAATTGCTCCAGATCTGGACTTATCCAGCTCCCACCCATGCTACAGGACCTAGCGCACATGCAGGGACAGCGCTGGATGCCCTGCCAGCCTTAGAACCCGTCCCCTTGAGACCCTATAGCTCTCAGAGGGACAGAAATGAGAGCAAAAAGATATAAATAAAAGCCCCTTTTTGAGGTGATTGATACCCAGAGACCCAGTTATATCTACATCCAGACACCATGCCAAGGTAATCAAACTCTCTTCAGAGAAAATTAAGTGATTTATGGCTTTAGTCTGATTAATAATATCTGTCCCCAACCCTTCTTATCAATTTAAACTTCTGAACAACCTTATAACCCCATGAAACAGTTTTAAGCCATCAGTGCACGTCCCAAAAAGGTACCCAAAGGATTTAATAATATACAAGTGAGCCTGATAATCCTTTCTCTGTTGTGGCAGCTTGGGTACAAAGCCCTACCACTCCACTGTGTATTTTATATACATATTATCTTTGGGCAATATATCCTTTAAGAATATAAATTAAAGTTTCCAAAGTAACCAGGCCTACATGTTTTCATACTGAATTTCCTGAAGAGAGGTGTTAAAGATCCCCAATATAATTGTGGCCCCTCTATAAAAATATTTAATAGCCAATTTATTCATATTGATTTATAACAATAAACCATATCCAAACCAATTAACCTTTAAATTAGCTTTATCCAAATATTTTACGGATTTTTGCTGCAGTTATTGAATAATATATTTATTATTTATTCTATAACCTCTGGTAGCTGAAGGAAAGCTAGGATCTTGGCATCCAGGAGGCTGACACTCTCATTGCATCACTATCCTCATCACTTCATCACCCTCATAACTTTATTGCTTTCATCACATCCTAACTCTCATTGCTTTATCCCTCTTGTCACTTCATCACTTTCATCTCTTCCTATCCTCTTTGATTCATCACTCTCATCCTCTCATAAATTCATCACTCTAACCACTTAAACGCTCACATAGCCCTTCATCCCTTCATCCTTTTTACTCTTTTTAAATGGCCCCTCAGAAATGCTCCCCCCTCAAGTCCACTAAACAATCCAATGGAAAAACGCAAACAGCCCCCAGGAACTCAACATCCAGCAATCCTCCCCCATCAGCTTCCAAAGTGTCAGCTTGCTACTATTGCAGAGGAAGCTGCAAAAGTAACAAAAATAACATAAAAATAATAATAATACAAGTAACCTAAGAAGAAGTAGTAAAACCATAAATATTATTACAGAAATGGATTTCCACCCAAAAGTAGGTAGGGTCACTCACTCACCCCACCCTTGAAATCCAACTCCTTATATTTTTAAATAATTAAGGAAAGAAAAACCAAAATACTACGGCTCCATTATTGAGCTTTTTGGCCAATTAAATATTTCACACACATTGTCACGTATAGGTTTCACACCTAAAATGCAGTCAGAATTGAGGTGTTGTGTATATTTTAGGAGTTACGGAGGGAAATGTGTTTTGTCACAATTCCCGCACGCAGCCGCGGCAGCCAATGCACCCGCGCGCGGCTGAGTTACAGCCTTGTCACACTGTCAAGGTTGTGTACGCAGCCTTGGGCCTCTGACAAGTACACAGCCGCGGGAATACGGGTTGACAGAGTGACAGGCGGCCTGAGAGGCTCAGGTACTGGGTGAACAGGCTACAACATACACGGGAACTTTCTACATATGTAATAAATGTTCCCGTGGATAGTAGACTGTCTAAAAATACATAATATTATATAAAAATACATAAATATTCCTTAAATTTATTTTTTACTTAATATAATGCAAAGTATCAAGAATGTCGAAAATAAGAAAATGACAACTTCTAAAAATATATTAAAATACTTGAATATATTTTATGAAAATTGCTAGACATAAATATTTTCGTGACATACTAAGGAAAATAATGATGTAAAAATATTACATGAATTCACATGACTTATATTTTTAATTAATTATCTTAATAAATCAACTGGAACTCGAAAATAAAGAGTAAAATCAATATTATGACTTTTACTCCAGTCATATAATACATAATGAGAACTTACCTGACTTCAAGATTTCGGTAGGAATGTCTATTAATATAATTATTAAATACTGGGAAAATTTACTAAGGATAATTAATTAAATAATACATAAATAGGACAGATTAGTGTTATTCACACGTCCTAATGTCTATTATAAGGTAGAATAATTCCCATACCCTGAGGAATTAGATGCTACCCGTGCTATAGAACCAAGAAAACATGAAAGGATACCTCTAGTTACCCTGCTAGCCTTAGTGTCCGTCCCTTTGAGCACCTACAACCCTCAGAAGGACCATATTGGGACTCTAAAAGCTATAAATAAAGAGCTCTTTTGAGGATATTGATGGGCAGAGACCCAGTAATATTCATATCCATATGCCGTGCCAAGGTAATCAAGTACTTATAAGAGATAAGTATGTGATTTATGGCAATGTCTGATCAGTAATATCTGTCCTCAAACCTCTTTTTATCAATTAAAACTGCTGAAAAACCTTATAACCCCAGTATACAGGTTTAATCCATCAATACACGACTCAAACAGATACCCAAAGGATTTAATAATATACCAGTGAGTCTTATTATCCTTTCTCTTCCGTGGTAGCTTGGCTACAAGGCCCTTCCACTCCACCGTGTATTTTATATAGATATTATCTTTGGGTAAAATATTCTTTAAACTAAAGAGCCCAAACCAGGACTACGTGTTTTCATACTGAAATCCCTGAAGAGAGGTGTTAAAGATCCCCAATATAATTGTGGCCCCTCTATAAAAATATTTAATAATAAATTTATTCATATTGATTTAAAACAATAAACAATAACCAAACCACTTAACCTTGCAATAAGCTTAATCCACATATTCTAAGGATTTGTGCTGCATTTATAAAATGATATATTTATTATTTACTCTATCACCTCTGGTAGCTAAAGGATAGCAAGGGTCTTGGAATCCAGGAGGCTAACACAAAGCCTCAAGTCAGCTCAAGAGAGCTGATCACATCATCCTGGTAAACTTGCTAAAAATTTCCTCCAACTACAATGCTTGCTTTGGATCCAACAATGAAACACGTCTTGGCAAACCTCCATAATCTAAGGTCAATGGTTATCTCCTGATGGCCAGTGAACTTGAGAATAAAAAAAAAGGTAGGATGGATCTGTCATCAAAACAGATGAGGCAGTGGCTCAAGAATTGTTGAGCCAAGTATAAAATGGTCTGCTCCATGTCAATCTCCACCAGCTTTATTATCACCAACTCCAACAAAGCCAAGGGGACCAACTCAGGGGGTTGATAAGTCGGACTCCTTTTTTCCTTTTTATATTCAAATGGATGAAATCTTTGGAAAGAAGGCCAACATCACACCTCTAGCTTCTTTTGACACCCAAAAATCTGATTCAGTTGATGCCAAGGACTTGGATGGGGATGCTCAGCCTAGGAATGAGGACCTTGATGAAACATTTGCCTTTGAGTGGCCCCCATCCGATGCTGAGGAGGATATTCAAACAAAATCAGCTCCAATCACATCTACTTCCACATTGATTGAAGATTCAAACCCAACCTTGGACCCCACACTTACTTCTTTTGATTGATCTCTTCCTGAGGTGGAAGAGCTGGAGAACTTGGCCAATGAGGAGGATGTCATTCTCATATCACCATTTCCATCAAGATCTGCTCAAGTAATGAACCAAGTTCTTTTCTTTTATGTCTGGTTAATCCTCACTGATTTAGATTGTAAAAAAACAGGCTCATCCATTCCTGAATAGCCAAAATCTCAAGCCAATGGGGCCTCCCAAATCCCCATCAAATGAGAGCAATGATGTTCCCACACAAACCTCCTCTGAAAAGGGAAAGCAAAAGGCCTCCAATTCCATCAACATCAACCCCAATAGCTTTCAAAAGAGGAGAAACAATTCAAATTTTTTGGGCTTTGAGGAGATCATCAAGAAGAAAGATTCAAGTAAGCCCATTGGATTCTCCTTGTTGTCAAAATCAAGCTCATTCCTATTCCCCTCTGAAAAACAGTGAAATTTCAAATTGAATCTGAAAAAATTCAGTTTGAAAAGGAGAAGTGGGATTTTCAACTGGCTATTGATTTTCAAAAGCAGAAAGCTGAGATTTTGGCTCATCAAAAAATAATGGGATTCTGAGTGAAAGTTGAAACAGACTGAGCTAGAATTTCAAAAAGAGGAAAAGGAGAAGGATTGAAAGCAAGAACAACTGGAAATGGAGAGGGAAAGACTGGCAAAAGAAAAAAAGGATAACTGGTCAATGGCTGCGGCATGCATTGGTAGCAGTAGAACAGTAGATGAATTAAATCAGATTACTCAAATTCTGGGCCTGTAAATAAATTTTCTTTGATTAAAAATTAAAAAGAAAAAAAATCATTTTTGATGACAACAATGCTTAGGACTATTTTTAACCCCACCAATAAAAAAAATTTCATTCTTTTTATTTATGTTTTTTTCCTAGAATATATTTTCCCACTCCCCAAGTCCCTGCAAGTGTTTTGAGGTTTTTTTTTTATTTTCATTGAAATTGCCATTCTTGTATGAGTGGCACTCTCCACAGCAGGAAAATTACAGTCCTTGTAAATATTGGCTTCCCAAACCATTTTGACTATACCTTTTATCTTGAAATCAATTACAATGCCCAGGTCAGGAAAAACAAATTGGCTGTCTGATACTTGATATTCATCCATAGTTTCAATCATTTGTCCATTAGATGTCTTGGTTGGAACTTCAAGTAAAAAGGAATACTTAGAGATGTCCACTTTTTCAATGTGAGGTGAGTTGTAAAAAGAGTTGGATGTGAAAGTGAAATGCAGAGAGAATTCAAAGGGAGTAGGACAGGAATCCAATTTGAGTGATGAGAAGGAGGGGATGCAGTTGTTCTTCATTATTTCAAAGTTTGATTCAAAGGGAAGTCTGGCCAAATTGCAAAACATTTTTCCTGAAATTTGAGAGAATTTGTCTACCTTAAGATTGAGAAAAGCATACTCTTGAGGGGAAGACAGCAGGTGAGGTTTTTCAATTGTTCTTTTTGTTTTCAGCAGTAATGGCAGGATACAGATCCAAAGTTTGTAGTTTCTTTCCAGACCGTACAACCTTTTTGTTGATGCCCCCCTCTGCAAGTTCCAAAGAGATTTCAAATGCCCTCATTTTATCCCTATTCTGCTTCAAAGTCATCTGCTTGCCACCTCTATTTATGTTTGTCACCTCATCTCCTTCCATCTTGTTCCCAACCAGGCAAATGCTCCTCTTGGAGTGAGTATCAAGAAGGGATTCAATTTAGAGTATAACATTGTGAGTGTGGTGGGAGAAGCAGTGGAATTGAAGGAAAAGCCATAAAAAATGTTGGATTTCAGCCTGCCTGTTCCAACTAATGTGCTCAAATATCTACACTGCTTTCATCTCCTCACTTCATGACATGCTTCCCCTCACTTTCTCATTGCTCAGGCTGCTATCTTTCTTTATCTCTTTTTATTTCCTTTTTCATTTTTCCTTTATCTTTTATCTTTCTTGTGTCTGGTTTGGCCACGCACAACACCTCAACCGCCCATCTGCGCGTGGCCTAACCTGCTGCACATGCTCCAAACTCAAGCATGCTCAAGCTCACTCATCTATAAAGTCATAAGCCTGTCTCAGACTCTGGGGAAAGTTATCTTTGTGCAAACCACAAGATTTCACCACTGACCCCAGGAATCTGAGTCAGGTAAGCACTCTTCCAATTTTCACTTCTCAACAAATCAACTAACCAACTCTCATCAATCAACAGTCATATTGCGCTCCACCCAGCTCCACTCAATCTAGGCAAACTTACTGCTTAACCAATTCCTCTCAACCTGATTGTACCCCCTGCTCAACCATTTACATTCTCCCCTTCCTGTTTCCTTTTATCTTCTACTTACTGTTGTAACCTCCGCTATCCACCAGTGTTTTTCTGGTCCTTTTTAGGTAACACATGAGCTCTTTGTTGTGTTGTCATTTTCTGGTTCTATGGGGGTGAACTGAAATAAAACTCCTTTTTAGTCAAACTTCATTACAAAAAAAGGATTACCAAAAAACAAATGTCAGTCATGTGATCACAAAAAAAAACAAAAAAAAAATTACTGGGCATGAACAAATTGAGCTGGGCTTATTACCAAAAAAAAACAGTCATCTCATCACAAAAAAAAACAAAAAAAAAATTACCTGGGTGTGATCAAATTGGGCCTGGACTGGGTTGGGCTTTGGGCCAGGCCATGGGGGCCAGGGAGGATGGGGCCCAGTGGCAAGGGAGGGGGTGTGGCTTGGTTGGCTGGGCAGGAGGGTGTTGGGGGGCCCATTGGCGGCCAAGAGGGAGGGACGGGGCCAGCAGCAACTGGGGGGGGCAGAGCAGCAAGCCAGCGGTCGGGGCCGGCAAGCTGGTGTGGGGGCCACAAGAGAAAACAAAGCAGGGGCAGGGCCAGAGTAAAGCAGGGGGAAGGGCCAGATCAAAGAGGGTGCGGGGGTGGGGCCAGAGAAGCAAAGGGGGTGGGGGGGCCAGAGCAGCAAAGGGGGTGGGGGGGCTGGAGCAGTGCAGGGGGTGGGGGAAGGGCTGGAGCAGCAAAGGGGGGGGCGGGGCCAGCAATTGAGGGGGAGGGGAGGGGACAGAGAAGCAAAGGGGGGGCAGGGCTGGAAATCAAGGGGGGGCAGGGTGGGTGATCAAGGGGGGGTGTTCCAATTAAAGGAGGGGGCAAGGTGGCAATCAAAGGGGGGGTCAAGGTAGCAGAGGGGACAGGAAAGCAAGCAAGCAGGGGGGGTGGGGGGCAGGGCCGGAGTGTTCAAGGGGGGGGCTGGAGCAAACAAGGGGGGGTGGAAGAGCAAACAAGAGAGGTGGCAGGGCCAACAATCTAAACAAAGGGGGGGTGGAGAAAATGAGGGGGGTAGTGGGGCCAGAGATCCAAACAAAGGGGGGGAAGTATGATCAAAGGGGGGGGGCGGAAATCAAAGGCGGGGGGCAAGGGAGCAAGCAAAGGGAGGGGCTGGAAACCAAAGGGGGGGCAAGGGAGCAAGAAAAGGGGGGGATTATGGTGAGGGAGCAAGAAAGAGGGAGAGGAGGTGAGGGAGCAAGAGAGAGGGAGAGTAGGTCAGCAAGGATGGAGGGAAGAGGAGGATGAGGAGGAGAGGCAGAACTTACCTGAGGAAAGAAGAAGTAAGGATGTGAGGGGGGCTAAGGTGGATGGATCAAAGGATCAGTACCCTTTGATGGGGATGGATGAGGAAGAGGATGAGGAGAAGGGGGCGAGCTTAACAGGGGTGCCAACCAAAGGAGGATGGGAGGTGGTGGGAGAGGCGGAGGTGGTGGGTGGGGTGGAGGTGGTGGGTGAGGCGGAGGTGGCGGGTGGCGGGTGAGGTGGAGGTGGTGGGTAAGGCGGAGGTGGTGGGTGTGGTGGAGGTGGTGGGTGAGGAGGAGGGGGAGGTGGAGTTGGTGGGAGGTGGAGGTTGTTGGTGAGGAGGAGGAAGGAGTGGACCAACCGGTGGTTTGGTGGGGTGAGCTGGGTGGTTTGGAAGTTTTGAATCTGTTTTTTCTAAGTCCACCCCACCCAAAGAGAGAGAAAAACCCAACTCAGCCTTGGGTGAACAATCAAAACCAAAAAAATATGTTGAATGGATTTTTTACCTAATTCAAAATAAAAAATTACTCATCAAAGCAATCAAGGGTGAGAGGAAGAATACATTCTTTCAAAGAAGAAGATGAGGGACAAGATGAGACAGGGATGACTTGAGGCGGATCAAGAATATAATCTTCAAATATTTTGTCCCATTCATCTTTGATGTTGGCCAAAAAATTGTGAAGGATTACACAAATGATGATCCAGTTGATGAGTAACTTCATGTCTTTGGGGTTTTGAAGCTGTTTTTGCATTTCACTTAAGCTTGCCCATCTTCCTTTCAGGAATCCTATGGCATGCTTAATCCAAACTTGTGATTGGGAAAGATGATAGTTGAAATTGGTTTTTCCTTGATTGTTGGACAAAACATTCCGGTATGCTGGAAACACATATTTCCCACTAGCATAAGCTGAATTGGCCAGAAGTTATTGATATTGGTCAAATTAGTTCTCTGGTTATTGGGAAATCTGCATCCAATTGAAAACATATGAATCATGAGAAGAACCCAGAAGGCCAGCGTGGAGGGATATGAAATTCTTGTTTTTATCACAAAAAAACTTTAGGGCCATAGATTATCTAAACAATGAGATGCAACCTATTTTTTTGTGTGTGATCAAACTTCTTATCAAAGTCATTGGAAAAGAAATGAATCAATTGCCTCTTTTTCCAATCAAAATAGTGGTTGCAATCTAGCTTGGGTTTTTGACTCAAGGGGATGGTGGTTCCATCAACTAAACTGATGCAACCAGGAAAGCCTTCAGTCTCAATTACTTGAGATATCTCCTTGAATTCCTCTTTGGTTGGCCAAGAAAGCACTGAGAAATGGAAAGATATGATAGCAATAATGACTGTTTTGGTGCATGAGCCAATGGTTCCATAACCAACTGAGAATAAATTTTCTAATTGATGAATTGATGCTCCATTTCCATTTGATCCCAATCTAAAAGTGGAAATTTCCAGTTTAATAGCTGGATTGCGTGGACAATTCCATGAATTTTTCTGGGAGATGTTGTGGTCTTCAATCATCTCCAAAATTTTTATAAATGAATGCAATAGAGTTTGGAACAGTTTCTGGAATCTTAATTTGGGGAGGAGATGAAGCTTTTGTCATTCATAAATAGGGTTTTGGAGAGTTTTTCTTCTTGGAACCATGTATTGATTTTGTAATAGAGCATCCAAAGCCAAGCAAGTTGATTCCAAATCCAAGTGAGAATCGGAGTCTGAATGAAAGGCAAATACTAACAAAATTTTAGTCAGCTTTTTTGCATTTTCAACTTGCAACAGGAAGTTTGATAGGAAACGTTAAGAAAGATGGTGATGAGATGATGATGTGATTTTTGTGAAGATGGAGATGTGAAGCAATGGAGATGTAAAGCAATAGAGATGTGAAGCAATGGAGATGTGAAGTGATGGAGATGAGATGTTTGTGATGCAATGGAGATGGGATTTATAAGCCTCCTGGATGGCAAGACCCTTGCTATCCTTTAGCTACCGGGGGTGAAAGAATAAATAATAAATATATTATTTAATAAATGCAGCAAAAATCTGTAAAATATCTGGATTAAGCTTATTGCAAGGTTAATTTGTTTGGTTATGGTTAATTGTTATAAATCAATATGAATAAATTGATTATTAAATATTTTTATAGAGGGGCCACAATTATATTGGGCATCTTTCACACCTCTCTTCAGGGAATTCAGTTTGAAAACATTTAGTCCTGGTTACTTTGGGCTCTTTAGTTTAAAGGATATTTTAACCAAAGATAATATGTATATAAAATACATGGTGGATTGGCAGGGCCTTGTAACCAAGCTGCCACGACAGAGGAAGGATAATAAAACTAACTGGTATATTATTAAATCCTTAGGGTATCTGTTTGGAACCTGCAATGATGGGTTAAACCTGTATACTGGGGTTATAAGGTTGTTCAGCAGTTTTAATTGATAAAAAGAGGTTGAGGACGGATATTATTGATCAGAATTAGCCATTAATCACTTTCTTATCTCTTATAAGTACTTGATTAACTTGGCATGGTGTCTGGATATACATATAACTGGGTCTCTTCCCATCAATATCCTCAAAAGAGCTCTTTATCTATAGCTTTTGTAGTCCCAATACTATCCTTCTGAGGGGTACAGGGGCTCAAAGGGACGGATACTAAGGCTAGCAGGGTAATCACTGGTATCCTGTCACGTGTTCTTGGTTCTATAGCATGTGTAGCATCTAATTCCTCAGGGTATGGGAATTATTCTACTTTATAATTGATATTAGGACATGTGAATAGCACTATTCTATCCTCTTTATCTATTATTTAATTAATCATCCTTAGTAAATGTTACCAGTAAGTTAATAATTATTTTAATAGACATCTCTACAGACATCCTTATGTCAGGTGAGTTCTCATTATGTATTAAATAATTGGAGTAAAGTCATGATATTAATTTTACTCCTTATTTTCGAGTTTCAGTTGATTTACTAAAATAATTACTTAAAAAAATAATTCATGGGAATTCATGTAATATTTTCACATCATTAGTTTTTTTAGTATATCACAAAGCTATTGATGTCTAGAAATTCTCATAATAGTATATTCAAGTATTTTAATATATTTTTAGAATTTGTCATTTTCGTATTTTCGAAATTCTTGGGAATTTGAATTGTATTTAATAAAAAATACGTATAAGGGCTATGTAAGTATTTTTATATAATATTATGTACTTTCAGACTATCTACTATCCACAGGAACATTTATTACATATGTAGAATGTTCCTGTGTGGGTTGTAGAATGTTTACACGGTACCTAAGCTTCTCAGGCCGCCTTTCACTCTGTCAACCCGTAGTCCCGCGTCTGCGTACTTTTCAGAGGCCCGGGGCTGCGTACACAACCTTGACGGAGTGACAGGGCTGTATCTCAGCCGCGCGTGGGTGCATTGGCTGTTGCGGCTGCATGCGGGAATTGTGACAAAACACATTTCCGTCCATAACTGCAAAATATACACAACACCTCAATTCTGACTGAATTTTAGGTGTGAAACCTATACGTGACAATGCTTGTGAAATATTTAATTGGCCAAAAAGCTCAATGGTGGTGCCTTGGTATTTTGGTTTTTCTTCCCTTAGTTATTTAAAATTATAAGGTGTTAGATTTCAAGGGTGGGGTCAGTGAGTGACCCTACCTAATTTTGGGTGGAGAATCCATTTCTGTAATAACATTTATGGTTTTCCTACTCCTTCTTAGGTTAATTATATTATTATTATTTTTATGTTATTTTTGTTACTTTTGCAGCTTGCTCTGCAATAGTAGCAAGCTGACAGGATTGGTATGGATTTACTCAGGTGGGGGTGTGGATGGGTGTTTTGGATGAAATGGACGCTGGATGGATTATTATGCATAAATGGGGGGTTGAATGGCAGGTTTGATGTTTGAAATCCACTATTTTCATGAAACCTGCAATTTTAAAATACACCAGCTAGGGGGTATGTGCATTTCAGAAACCCGCCATTTGAAATGGTGGGTTTGGTCAAAAAAATGGCAGGTTTCTAATGGTGGGTTTGCTAACTCTGATAAGCCCTATTTACTTAATTGGTGTCCACATTTGGATTTTCCAAAACGCCTGACCCCAGGCAGACACCACAGGGTGTCTGAAGGCCTGAAATTAGCCCCCCAGGGCCCCAATTGATATTTAAAGGCCTTTGGGGGGCAAAAAGCCCTCAAAAGGTGTGTTCTCCCACTCTGGTGAGTCTTTTAAACCTAAAAAAGGTGTGAAAAATCTTAATTGCCTATTGCGACACATTTTTGATATTGCAACATCTTTTCAAGGTTTATATGCCTTCCTGGTGTGGAAAATCACGCCACAAGGCATCATTTATGAAAAAAAACTACTAAAATTATGCAAAAGGCATTAATATAGAAAAATAAAATGCTAAAATGATGCCTTTTTTAAGAAAGGCACCATTTTAGTAATTCTGAAGGCATGATTTTAGCCTGGGCATTCAAACTTCAGTTAGGTGCTTTTTTCACCTTGATATATTTCATTTTTTCTGTGTGAAGATTTGAGGTGGAAACCAAGACCAGACTGTGTTTTGATTGCATATAAGAAAAGAACATGATGAGTCATGATTAAGATATGAGTATAAACTAAAGAGAGTATAAAAAAGATAAACCAATGGGTGAAATAATTGAATAAGTTATGGAGTTGATCAGTTGATGAAGATGATGAGGAAACAAACTCCTGTACTGTAGAAAGAAAAGGATGTTAATAAGCAGCTGGTGTGATACCGGCACTAGTGTGGAAAGAAATTACATTGGCCAATTGGTTTAACCGGGTAAGCCAGCTGTGATGGGAAGATTATGAACTCGAGCGCCTTGAACAATCTGAAAGGAGGAAAAGATGAGTAATAGCTGATTGTTGATTTGACGTTGATGTTAACATCCTTGCAATTATACAAGCTGGCTGCAGAGTATCTTTGATTGAGGTGTGTTGAGATTGAGGTTGTTTTTTGAGAAATGTCAACAGCAAAATCAAAGTGGGAGTTGGTGGTAGGACCATTGAAGTTTTTTGCCCTTTGATTGATTGAGTGCTCAACAAGTTTAGTCTATGCATCTTGATGGTAAGATTTTCTGCACCGGTTCACGTAGAAAATAGAATCCTGGTAGCCGCAGAGTACGATTGGAGTTGAAAAGTCAAGTGAGAAAATATAAGGAAATAAAACAAAGGAAACACGCTCATTACACAATTGAAGTAGAAATGAGAAAATAAGAGCACACACTAATGCAGTTGTGTGCTCTTGAAAATATAGGGACATATGTTGTGATAACTGCATTGATAACATTCTTAGAAAGAGAGAGTCAACCGCAATAAGATAGTGCAGTGAGCGTTGATTCTAACATTTTGCAATCAATTTCATGTTGATGGGAATAATTATAATTTTAAAAAATCTTCAGAATGTCTTTTTATTTAATTTTTTTTGATGACTACTGTGTTTGAAGGGCCTTCCCCCCAATGACCTGATGGTTCCTTTAGTTAAAAAAACCATCTATAAATATAAAATGGTTGAAAAAACTCCCACACCTCACCCAGTATCAATTTCCTTGATTTTATATTCATTGACAAAAATTTTTATGCACCTCTTGCATTTACACAGGGAAAATTTCATGCCTCCCCAAATTTAAGGTATATACTAGTAATATCTATAAATTGGACCATGAGAATGATTATGGCTCCCAACTAAATCCTTATCTGGACCTTGAAATAAATAAGGAAGATAAACCTCAAGAGAAACTTTTTCAAGGAGATATGATGGAGTTCACCACCTTTGGAAACAATCCTATCATTGTTTATATCAGAGCTGACAAGACCATTCCACAAGAAAACATTTTACATTGTGCTGCCTGGGGGTGGACTGAGCTCCAATAATTCCAATCTTTAAATTTAGGTGAAAAAAGACTCTGCAGAAATTTCAAAGAAAAAAAATTCCAAAATGAGATAATATCCCTATGCTGTAGCAATGGACAGGTTTTAGTACCACAAAAAAGACCACAAAACAATTTGATCCATATTTCAACATCTCTACTAGGGATTATCATTCCCCTGAGCATCAACTTCTCTCTGATTTCAGGCCAATAACCTCCAATCATGAATTAAAATCAATTGGTTTTATCCAAAAAACTTGAAATGAAATCAATTTACAGAAAATTGGAATATACATACTTTGGTTGAATGGGACTATTCACCATAGAATTGGTAGTCTCAATACCACTGGTGGAAACCACCATAATTCCTTCAATTTTCTATATTTTAAATGGAATATTAATTGCAAAATTGGAACACATGGGGCTCAAATTTTGCACATGATTTGCTTCTCAGGTTCCAATAAATTCTACATCCAAAATAATGGTTCAATAAATATTTTCCAAAGAGTTTTGACTAAGGTAGTTCCAAATAAACCCATCAGGCTTGCTGATCCATCTTCACAAAATATGGATAATAGAGTTGAAAAACTACCAAAAGGAGACCAAATACCTGCAACATGCTTTAAGTTGGGTTATTTCATTTTTTTTTTGATAATTAAAGTGAAACTTTTCTAATGGATTTTTACTGAACACAGGTGATGATAATTCTCAATTTACCCATAGAGATTTTTTGATCATGAAGTCAGATGGCTCCTTGAGGAGAATTAGTGAACTGAGCAAATTGTATGACCTTCTGAACTATTTTATTTTGTATAATCATGATGAATTTAGTTGTTTTTAAGAATTGAAAGAAGAGCCAGGAAAAAATAGGTTCACTTAAATGAATTATCATTCAATTCTCTGGAATTTTTTCAATATGATTATTCACTTTTGCACTGGGATGGTGAACTGTTCCAACAATATTAGGTCTTATCAAATTTAAGAAAACCCACAATTTTTTAATGGCATGTTTCAACCCAAAGCCACCATTTCAAACCCACCATTAAAAATCAAAAAACCCACTTATTTCAGATCAGAAGTGTCAAAATTAACATGAAATAAGTGGGTTTTTTCAAGCCTATTATATAAGTTCAAGAATCAAAAACGGCACCACATCCCAACCCTGGGTTCATACTTGATTTTTATCCTCAAAAAATCAACCCCAGATTTTTCTCCTCCTTCAATTCTCCTAATCAACCCACTAGTGCCTCAAAACATGGCTCCTTCCCAAAAAGCATTCACTACGGTTCCCACCAGATCACCAACCAAACACAAGCCACCCAAACTTCCCCATTTCCATTTTAAAATACATATGCACTTAGGCGAGTGCTACGCATAATTTTAATCCCAACAGGATGCACATATGGGCCTCTCCCACCCATTGGACACTCACACGGACCATATGGGCCTGTGTGGATGTCATGGATTTGGGGAAAGTGGCCTCAAAACACCTGAAACAGGCCTATTGGTACACAAGCCCTAACAGGCCCGGTGAGGTATATGGACAAATACAACCAGATGGGCTTGTATGGGCATAATTGTCCCAAGATTTATTTTGGAAATACTTGGCAAGACGGGCTGGCCCACCAAAGTATGGTTTACTTAGTTTTTGGGCTTGGGGCTGCTGCTTGCTTTGGGGCCCACTCAGGGCTGCTCTTTTTGCCTTTGGCCCGCTATGGGGCCCAACGGCCTGTGCGGGGCCTTTGTCGGGGCTGTTGAGCCAATAGCGGCCGCCAGCTTTCAGTGCCGCAAGGGCCAGGGCCAACAGCCCCGGCTCCCTTGCCTCCCCTTTCCTGCCATTGCAAGGGGGAGGTGGGGGCAGCTGGTAGCAACCAGCTTGCCACCCAGGCCAGTTGCATCAAGGCGACCGGCTGTGGGGGGAATTGACCACCCCCCCACCAGCCTTAGGTGGTTATGGCGTTGATGAGATAGCTGGTTGCAAAAAAGCAACCAGCGGTGGGGGGGACCTGACCACCCCTCAAACATCAAACAAAGGGGCGCTCTCCCACCCCCTTTACCAAGGGGGAGGAGCAACTGGGCTGAGGGGATCTGACCACCCCCCAGCCCACCATTCTATGACAACGCCCGCGGGGTATCAACCCCCAGGGCCCCTGGTAGGGGGATTTGACCTCCCCCTCCAGGGATCTGTGAGAAAGAGGGGGGGGGATAGCATGTCTGCTGGTCACACCCCCCCGCCATGTGGGTCTGAGACCGGACCCAGGTTTTTCCTGGGTCCCACCTTTCCGTTTCTATGGCCAGGGGCTGGTTGCATGAGGCAACCACCCAGTATGTGAGCTCAGGGATTGAACAGTACAGGGGCTGGTTCAGTCCCATAACGGTGGAAAAACCAGAAAGGACCAGAATAGGCTGGTTGTAAGGGTACAGGGACTGATTCCATGCGGGCTGATGTAATCTAAACCAAGTAACAAGGCCTTTAGAGCCTGTAGAGCTCTTTTGGAGCGAAAAGTTTGCCTTTTGTCTTGTTGTATCATGGGCTCACAAGAGGCCAATCTTTTGTACTTAAGGAGCTCTCCTCCCTGCTGTTTTAATGATCCATTCATCATCCAATTAAATTCATCACCAATATCATTCAACGTATTTCCCCATTGTGAGAGCCCATCAGCAATTATTGACACAAGGTGTCCAGCATTTCTTTTGCTTTAAATAATGCTCATTTGCCTAAGCTAATTGCTGGCCATAATAATAACATTCCACTCAGTCTACTTTCTCTCATGGCTCTCATTCTCATTCTCATCCAACTCAACCATCTCCTTCCCAACCACTCACCATGGGATTCCAATTATTCACCTGTCCATGTCTATGTTGGCTACCAAAGGAAATTTTCCCTCTCCTTCTGTTGAATAAATTAATGTCTCCCATCTCTTTCTTTTTCCTTTTCTTTCTCTTCCTGTTCTTTTCTTTTCTACCTTTCTTGTTTTCTTCCTGTCACCTTTTTTTTCCTCTCAATTACATCAGTCACATCCGCGCGACCTCAATCAATTTCACAAATCTCTTCCTCTTTCACACAAATGTTCACCCATACCGTCTTACTTCTCTTCTCAGAACCAGACATCTTCCGCACACTCAAAACCACTACCAGCGACTCAACTACACTCAAAACCACTACCAGCGACTCAACTCCACTTGACTCATCCTTTCTTTCTTCTTTCATTTTCTCTTTCTCCGTCTTTCTGTTTCTCATTTCTTCTCACAAAGACCAACTCAAATCAACCCAAACATAACCTCTCAAGCTCATCCTTCAACAAGACCTGACTTGTAAGACCTGAACTCATTGCTATCTCTTTTCTCCTCTCAGAAATCTTACCTTTATCAAAAACTACTTTCCAAAGTTCATCACCACCATCTCCTCAAAACTCAACCTAAAGTCATTCAATCTTGTTGAATGTCTCAAGTCATTCTATAGCGGATGTTGGTTTTCTTCTTTTTGTTATATTCTCTTTTTCTTTTCTTTCGAATCTCTTTTCCTTATTTTTCTGACGTCTCTTTAACCAATGTCTCTTATCTCAGCCCTCTATGTTCTTGAATTCTTGAATCTTTCTCAACAATTCAACACCTTCATCACTGGTAATGCCAACATCTGGAAACCATCCCCAACAACCCCATTGACAGTGATTTCAATGAACAAGATCATTGGCTGTGTCCTTGAATCTCACAATTTACCCAGATTTATCTCTAGTTTGGTCAGTGGTGTCTCAACAGTTAGTGATCCGCTAGTCACCAATAAAAAAGTGGACACCTTGAGCTTTACTGGTAGTGAGCACGTTGGTCAGAAAATTGGTCAGGCTGTCCAAGCTAGATTTGGAAAGGTACTCCTTCAGTAAGGCTGAGATCATGTGAGATTTTCTAAAGTTACTGAGATGGTCAATTCATTCATTCATCAATCAAAGCCTTTGTGGTTATAACTAATCAAGATTCCATAATCAGGCCTTGGTAGTCATTGCCAGTGCCTCAATTGACTTGGGCCTCAGATTTACTGTTTTTGGGGCCACTGGTACCACCAAACAACATTGTATGACCACTTGGCGTCTATTCCTTAATAACTCAATGTCAGGAAAGTTTTCAAAATTGCTTTTGAATTCTTACAAACTAGTTACCAAGAGGATTGGTCACGTTCTTGATCCTTTGAGTCTTTAAAGATTACCAACCTATACCAATCTTGCCTGCTCCCAAGAGGGCTAGAAATTTTCCCAACTGTGAAAGGTTAATGGACTAAAAGGAGTGAATGATTTCAGCAATGAGTTTTCAAAGAAAAGAAACAGAGTTGAATAGACACCTTAAAAGGACCAGATAGTATGTTGACTAGATAGAAGCAGTACTGGAGAGAAGGAAAAAGAAACAAGTAAGCATGTAAGCATGTAAGAGAAACAATCCAACGTGGTACTCTTGATGTTTGTGATGATGTGAGCTTGAGCTGTAGCGGTATTAGTTGGTGATTGAAGTTGAAGGTAGCTGGTGATTTTGGTCAATGAAAACAAATGATTGACGTTTGTGGTAGCTTGTAGTTCAGGAGTTGCTTGACTGAATCCGTTCATGAATTTCCAGGATCTGGGCACAGGACTTCAGGATTGGAGCTTTGGCAGCGGTTGATTTTGAAGGACAAGCGCGCGGGTAAATGAAGTGACAGAGGGTTGAAAAGGACTGATAGAGACACGTAGAAATACATAAAATGGAAAATAAATTAGAAAGAAATAAAATGGAAAATAAACTGAGAGACAGAAGAATGAAGAGAAAGAATAGTATGAGGAAATAATTTGAGCATGTACTTTAATACCAACAGCCTCCCTTGCTCAAATTTTTCTAATATGTTGAGAGCTTCCAAGGCGTGGCAAAGAGCTTATTGGGTTACCGGTTTGGTGAGAAATTCCGCCAGATTCTTTTTGGAGGATACTTTTTGAAGCTTGATAGAGTTTTTGAGATTCTTGCTGCGTACATAATGGAATTTCAATTCCATATGTATTGTTTTGAAAGTAGCGTGGTTAGCTTGGTTAAGAGCTAGTTTAATACAACCTTTGTTGTCCTTGTGAATGATGGCTGGTCTGGCCACTTCTCCCGGCAAAAACTTTCTCATAAGCAATTTCACCCAGCTCAGCTCCTTGATGGCGTCGCCCAGTGCCTTGTATTCAGCTTTAGTAGTGGATAAGGATAAAGTCTGTTGCTTTCTGCACTTCTAAGTGATGACAATTCCAAGCCAGAGAGTGACCAACCCAGAGACTGACCTTCTAGTGGTGGGACAGGTTGCCCAGTTGGCATCAACATATGCTTCAAGGTGAGGGGCAGAGGAGGAGGAGATGAAGACTATTATGTAGCTTGAGCTGTGCTTGAGGTATTAAAGGATGTGCAGGGCCACTTGAAAGTGGTGCAGATTTGGTTTGACAAGGAATTGAGCAAGATAATTGACAGCAAAAGTTATGTTGGGTCTTGTGCATATGCTGATATGATTTAGCTCCCCAACAATTTTTCTGTAGTTAGCACCCAATTGGAGAAACTCCTCATGGTCTTCCTCGCTCAAGGCATACAGCTTGCTGTGTGGTCTGAAGGGAGTTGAGAATGATTTGTGAGGGGGAAGCAATTATTGCGCGCACACTTGACTGATGTAAAAGCTGTGAGAGAGCTTGAAGCCATTTTGAAGGTGAATGACTTTCATTCCAAGCAGCACGGAGGCCAGTCCAAGGTCCTTTATTTTGAACTTGGAGCTGATCTGGCTAACAAAAACTTCCGGTTGGTTGCTGAATATTGAAATATTGTCAACATGGACGTAAAGGTAGGTGGTTTCCTTCCAGAACACACATTGATCAGCCTTGCTCTTGTGGAAACCGCAGTCAATCAGCCAGTTGCTGAGCGTTTCATACCAGGCCACTGGTGCCTGCTTGAGACCATACAAGGCCTTCTTTAGCTTGAGATGCTTGACACTAGCCACAGTTATGTAGGGAGGAGGAGTGAGGTAGACTTCCTTGCGCAGTGGGGCGTTCAGAAAAGCTGCTTTTATGTTGACTTGGGGGAACTTTAGTTTTAGATGGGCAGCAAGAGCCATTGGCGTTTTCAAGGAGGTCTTGTCTCCAGTGGGCAAGAAAGTAGAGGTGAAGTCAATGCCTTACTTCTGGCTGAAGCCTTGAACACAGAGTTGGGCTTTGAACTCAACAGTCCAATTCTGATCATCTTGTTTTGTTCAAAAGAACTAAACGCACTTGAGTCCTAGCTTGCCATCAGGAAGGGTAGAACCTTCCAAGACTTGGTAATCAAGCAGGTTGAGCTCCCCTTGCTTCATTGCTTCAAGCCATTCCTCTCGGTATTTGGAGTTGAGAGCCTCTTGGACTGATGTGGGATCAGAATAGCTATTGTCAAAAATAAGATAGATGGCAGGAAGACCTATTTTGGAGTTGGGACGTTGTGGATAAGGAATGATATTGTCGTGTGTTAGCCTGCCACGAGACAGTTGATGAGTGGGGAGAGAATTATTGACAGCAGATCAGGTGATAGAATGGTGAGAATTTTGAGAGAATTCAGGAATGAAAGGAGAGATGGCAGGAAGGACAGCCAAAGAGTGCGGGGAAGAAGGGGAAGGAACAGAAGGGAGGTTCAAAGAGTTTTTTGTGGGAGGAGGGAGAGGAGAAGATGGAGGCAGCATGAGGTTGGAGCTGGTAGAGCAGGGAGATGATTTGAATCTGGATGGAGAAGGAAAGGAGAGCTTGTCAAAGGACGCATTTGGGGAGATGAAGATTTTGCAGGAGTCCAGATCAAGCAGTATGAATGAAGAAAAGTCATTGACTTACCCAAGCAGAATAGCTCTTTTTCTGGTGGGGAGAAGTTTGAAGGTTTGATTGGCTTTGGGAATGACAGAAAAAGAGGCGCATCCAAATGGCTGTAAGCAGTTGAGATTGAACAATTTTCTGTGCCAAACCTTGTAAAAAACAATGTTTCCACACAACCTTGAAGGGAGATCATTAAGAATGTGGGTAGCGGTGTTGACAGCCTCATCCCAGAATTTGAGTGGTAAGTTACTTTGGTTTAGCAGGCATCGTGCCTTCTCCAGAGTAAGGCAATTCATCTCTTGGCTAGACCGTTTTGCTGAGGAGTGTGAGGCGGAGAGAAATACTGACTGATTCCTTTTTTGAGACAGAAGGAGTGGAGATTGGAGGAGATGAACTTGAAGCCGTTATCAGAGATCAGAAGCTTAACGGCATGCCCATTTTGACGCTTGGCCTGTGCCAGAAAATCTTTAATTGCAGAAACAGCCTCACTTTTCTGTTTGAGGAGAGCCACGGAGCGGTATCCGGAGAACTGATCTGTGAGGGAGAGAAAGTAGGAAAAACCCAAGTTTGAGGTGATGGAGAGAGGTCCAACAACGTCCAGATGGACAGCTTCAAGGAGGTTGGTAACCCTTTTAAATTTGTGATTGAAAGGAGTTGAGACTTGCTTGCAAGTCTTGCAGATTTGACAGACGGTGGATTGAGTATCAGAACCATAGGAGCACAAGTTGAGGGTCTTGAGGGATTGAGTACTAGAGTGACCAAGGCGCAGATTCCAGAGATTTTCTGGAGCCTTGAGAACCATTGTGGACTTGTTGTATTGCAGGAATTTGGTTCCGCAGAGTTCAGTTAGCTTATTGTACGTGGTACCTACAAAACTGATCTTATCCAGCTTCACCTCAAACCCTGAGTATCTAACTTTGGAGAAGGTTGCCTTAGAAGAGTTTAGTTGAGTGAGATAGGTAAGACACCAATTAATAGAAGGAATGAGTAGAACATTTTGAATGATGATGGTTGAGCCAAGATGATTGATGAGCTAAGCTGATCCGGAATTTGTAGTGGTAAGAGAGTTGTTTGGGGAGCTGGTTCCTAATTCAAGATGGATGGGCATGCACTCAAACAGAAACTGGGGGTTGTTGACTATGTGGTGGCTCGCGCCGGAATCCAGAATGGGAAGGTGAGAGTCTTTTCCATTGCACAACAGGTAAATCTGAGCGTTGAAGTGAAGCTTGGCGCCTTTAGAGTTTCTTTCATCTTTGGCGGTTGGGCTTTTATTGACGGAGTGGAGGTTGGATGAGGGATTTTTGTTCCACTAAGGTCTGAGGTGTGGATGAACAAACCAACATTTGCTTTCTGGGTGCTTGGCTAAAGGTTTATGGGGTCCTTTTGAACAGGGGTGCTTGGGTCTTTTCTTCACTGTGGACTTGTGTAGTGAGACTTATGGGGAAGTGTCCAAAGTTGGGTTGGTTTCAGCAGACAAGAAGATTCAAGGTGAAGTACCTCACAAAGCTTGTTCAAAATACCAGTTGGGTTCTGAAGGAGGCAATTGTTGAGGATCAGAGAGTCAACAATGTGGTAGAATGAGCTAGGAAGTTTAGCAAGTATGGTGTAGCTAAAGATATCAGGGAGAACTTTGAGTCTCACAACTGCGAGTTTGTTCATGAGTTTTCTACAGTCCTTGATTAAGGTTGTCAGATCACCTTTGAGGAGATAGTGGATAAAGTTGAGCCAGATTCAGCCACAATTATTTGAAGATTGCAAAGCCTTTTTTTTCAAGAATTGCCTGCCAGATTGCGTGGGGATCTCCATTGTTGTTTTTGTTGTTGTTAACAATGGATTCAAAGGCAGATTCACCAAGATGCTGGATGATTATTTCCGCGGCTTCATATACCTTCTTCTTTTGAGGCCCAGTCAAAGGTGATGGAGGGGGTTCAACGGTGAGTTCAAGAAGTCCTTTCCTGCAAAGATAGCTCTTGATCCTGAGACTCCAAGATATGAAATTTGAGTCATTTAAAAGGGGAATGTTGAGCTAAGATGAGTTAGATTGTTCTTCTGAGTCGGAAATAGAGCCTATCTGGTCCAGTGAGTGAGTTGGGACTGTAAATCTGAAAGGTTAACGGACTTGAAAGGATTGATTGATTTCAGCAAGGAGTGTTCAAAGAAAAGAAACATAGTTGAATAGACACCTTAAAAGGACCAGATAGTATGTTGACTAGATAGAAGCAGTACTGGAGAGAAGGAAAAAGAAACAAGTAAGCATGTAAGAGAAATGATCCAATGTGGTACTCTTGATGTTTTTGATGATGTGAGCTTGAGCTGTAGCGGTAGAAGTTGGTGATTGAAGTTGAAGGTAGCTGGTGATTTCCGTCAATGGCAACAAGTGATTGATGTTTGTGGTAGCTTTTAGTTCAGGATTTGCTTGACTGAATCCTTTCATGAATTTCCAGGATCTGGGCACAGGACTTCAGGATTGGAGCTTTGGCAGCGGTTGATTTTGAAGGACAAGCGTGCGGGTAAATGAAGTGAAAGAGGGTGGAAAAGGACTGATAGAGACACGTAGAAAGAAATAAAATGAAAAATAAATTAGAAATATTTAAAATGGAAAATAAACTGAGAGACAGAAGAATGAAGAGAAAGAATAGTATGAGGAAATAATTTGAGCATGTACTTGAATACCAACAAACTCAACCTCATCCTTGAAACCATTCTTGAGCAATCTTTTACCCATGAAAGGCAGTGAGTAAACCCACTTTGCCTCCTCATTCATCCTCCATGATTCTCCGGTCAAGCCAAAGAACACTTTTACTAAATCATTAAATTCCTCACTCTACTAATCATCTCCCAATTTGATGATGAACGGAAAAATCTCCTTGAAGACCAAGCGCAAGATCAATGAGCAGCTGTACTGGATCAACAGAATTGGTATGATTGTGAGACCCATGAACTGCCAGAAAAAAATGCCCAGACAATCAACAAGTTCCAAAATGCTCTTAATGCAGAAATGAAAAATGCAGAGCTTATTTTTAAGAATGAGCTCAAGGAACTTGAAAAAACTCACGCTTGTGAACTCAGTTGGGTTACTAGCACTCTCACTCTTCAGGAGAACAAGGGAGATAGTATGATTCAAAAGTCTATGTTCCAATCTCCCAATCTGCTCAAATCAACTCAGATTCACCCTCCCTGCCAGTTCTACTGGTAGTGATTTGGATTTCTTTAATTGCTTGTTCAGCTTCTTGACTAGCAAGAAAATGAGTATGTGTGATAGAGTGATGTAACAGAATTGAGTAGATGAAAACTCAATGTGTTGGATCAAAATCTGCTCTTTCTCAGACTGCCACCCAAGGATTTTAAGTCTTGGTAATGCAAGCCTGAAAAGAATTGTCAAGCAACACATCAGTTTTTTACAGCTAAATCCAAGCAAAATCTTGTTGAGTGGACAGGCACAATGGCCCATCCAGAAATGGTGCACTTAGCTTAGTGATTAAAGCATCACTCATGAATTTTGAGGTCGTGGGTTCAAATCTCATAGTACACAAATAAATTTTGGATTCTAAAATGGTAGCAAGAGTCTTCAGCCAAATGACGCACCCTAACAGGTGGAAAAAGACAAGATGACCAGAACCAACTTGAATTGTGAATAGCTATATGCATCCTGCACAGAGCAAGGGGGAGTGTTGGAGTGAAATCTGCTCTTATGCAGACTTCCACCTAAGGATTCTAAGTCTTGGTACTGCAAGCCTGAACAGCATTGTCAAATAAAACATCAGGTCTTCACAGCTAAACCCAAGCAAACCCTTGTGGAGTGGACAGGCTCAATGGCCCACCCAGCAATGGTGCACTTAGCTTAGTGGGTAAAGCATCACTCCTGAATGTTGAGGTCATTGGTTCAAATCCAATTGTGCACAGATAAATTTTGGATTCTAACACAATGGTGATGATATGCAAGAAAAACAAGAGATGGTGAAACTACAAGCAGGAGCCTAAGTGCTTGTTATATGGCGTTTTCTAAACAATCACAAGCATCTCTTCCTTCTGGCTCCTGTTTTTCATCCTTCTGATCTGACCCCTTTGATCCCTGATCCCAGTTTATTTACCCTAGGGGATGAGGAAGGATCGGATGGTCAGTACTTCCATGACCATTTACTTAGTCTAGGCTCTAAGCGCTGCACATTGCAGAGTTTCGAGTGGGATCAGTCTGTCCCCTGTGTTACTCATGTCTAGGAAGCCACTATCCCATCTATACATTTCTTGTCTTTTGCAACATCAAAAAGCTCCTTCAGTGATTGGTACACCCTCTTAGGCAGCTAGGTGCATCAAGCCAGTACTCTATTCACAGATGTTTTGCTCAGCTCCCTATGCGCTTTCTTTCTTGAATCAGAATAATCAAGTAGTGATGATAGTTCCTGTAAATGAGGTTTAGAATTGGATGGTTTTGATAAATCATCAGGGTGAAAGTTTTCAAATGAATGATGGTACCAGATTGCCTGAGATGCTTCTCCCTCCAGGTTGCCATCCTTTGCCAAGGCTTTAGCTTGAATAAATTCTAACACTGAGTGTTTTGGAGGAAGAAAACTGGAAAACACATCATCTACTTCTCAGGAATCTGAGGAACCCTAGTAGATTCAACAACAAAAAGTGTCAGATTTCTGCCATTGAGCTCAGCCCATCTGAGAGAGAAAGAAAAAAAAGTAACAAGAAAATGATTAATCAAGCACTTACCATCTTCTGGCATCTTTGGTTAAGTGGTACCTCTCAAGATGTGATTGACATCAGTGTTGTTGAGAAATCAATGATCTTGGAGGCTCATGAGTCCATTGAGAGAGTTGATGAGATCAAAGCTGGCCCAACCCAGATTTGACACATTGTGCTTTCTGGAGAAGGTTAAGGGACCCTGGGAGGATTTTGGTGGATTGGTTTATGATAAACAGAGGAGTAGGAGGAGGAGGAGGATGGAGAGGGTGGTTTGAGGTTCTAGGAGGAGATGACAAAAATGGTGGATTTCATGTTTGAAACCCACCATTTTTTTTAAACCCTCCATTTTGAAATACACCAGTTAGGGGGTATGGGTATTTCAGAAACCTTCCATTAAAAATGGCGCGTTTGGCCAAAAAAAAGAGCAGGTTTTCTAAATTTTATATGCCCCATTGTGTTAAAAAATAATTAAAAATTGAGAAAGAAAAATTATCCTATATTTTCCATCATCAAATTAATCTAATTATTGAGCTGTCCTATGGTGTTTTGGATGGAATAAAGCAAGGTTTTGAGATGGGCCAGGGAACAGGTAATTTGGTTTCTATTTAATTTTTTTTGTGAGGGTTATTTCAATCTTCTACCAATAATTATGTGTAACTCTACATTTCCTTATTCTTATGTTGTCATTTTATCCTTATCCAATCATTTATAGGTTTCCCAAAGGACATGAAGGCTTGATATCAAGATTCTATGTAAATGATTCAGCATATTTTAAATCCTGATCCTTTTATAACAGTCAAATTCAACACAGCATGGCCAGAAATTCTAAACAATCTTTTGCCAGATCAAATAGCAAAGGATAGGTCAGATATTGTAACACATATTTTCAAATCAAAATTTAAAAGGATCTGTGATGAAATATTCAAGGATGAAATATCTGAAACCAAAATGGTATGCACTCATTTCATAGAATCCCAGAAGAGAGGCCTTCCACATGCTCAAATCTTGGTGATTTTCATACTGACACCTAGCTCAGTCTTACCTCAGTATCTAACCTCAGCAAACCCAATCTAACCCCCAGGCCTGATCTAATTTCCAAGGGACTTCAACCTCAAGGCTCAGGAGAATTATATCAATATTTCCCCAGTAACTATATACCTCAGGATCTTCATGCAGTACATATCTACATTATATAGTCTAACCTCATAAACTATGTAGATAGACTCCATAGGCTTGCACATACTTAATCTCCCAGGTCTGCACATACTCTAACCTTATTAACTCTGTCAAACCCATACTCTGTCATGGTTTATCCTTTGGGAATCCTTATGTACATTCTCTTGAAGATTGAATTAAATACTCTCTCTACTTATTACATAGTTTCATGAGCTCCATGTACACTTTACAGTGGGTGGACAAAATTAATGGGACTGATTGACCAAAAATAGTCAGTTTATTTTCAAGCGTTTGTTTCAAGCTAAATCTATCATTCAAAAAAAGGCATGTAGTTATATTTATTCATGGTATTAGATATTTTAGCATCTGGAATTTAATAATAAAAAAATTCAAATTTGGAAAAATAAAAAATTCGAATTTAAAAAAAAAAAAACTGAAAAAGCACAAAACACTGAAAAAAAGTGCTGGAGGGGGAAAAAAAATCAAAACATTCTGTGCCATTGATATTTTTTCATCTTGATGAGGGTGTGAGTGAGGATGAAAAGTAATCATTTTCATGAGAGAAAAATTAAAATTGATATTTTGTAAAAATAATTAAAACCAATTTTGATTGATGTTGATTTTTTGGTGCCTTGGTAAGATGTTGATGATAACTTTGAGATAGGTAGGTCAGAAGACAAGGAAATCACTTAGAAATTCTTATTCAACCTCTGTAGTCATCTAATGTTCATATAGTTCAGTTATTCTACTCTATTTAAGATTTGAGCTGCATTGAGATGCTTGAGGTTATATTAGTCCAAGGTTAAATTTGAGTTGGGCTGATTGAAATCTCTCTAACATGGATTTGGACCATTGAAATTGTACCTTCTTCCAATGTTTTTACCATCTCTATCTTCTGAAATGACCAAGTTGACAAAGAAGACTGTATATCAAAAGGAGAACTCATGAATCAGGGTCAAAGATTAACAATAAGATTCAAAAAAAATTACTTACAATGTTTGATTTTTGGATTGATTGAGTAGTCTGAAATCAAAATCAAAGGATTGAGTTTGTGGCAATGTGGCAAGGGGTTGGATGGAGTGGGAGCCCAAAGATGGGTTGTTCAACAGTGAGATTGAGACACCCCAGGCTTCATCTACATTATTTGAAGTACCCGGGTGTGGTTGCTTTGACAAACAGTCCCACAACTTTTGTCTATCCACTGTAAATCCTACAACTGTACTCTCCCAACTTAGACAGCCCAGACCTGTAACCTTTCCCCAATGTAGAAGCAGCCTAATGTAGTAGCATACCTTATCAGCCCTCTCTGTTACCTAGACTGCTCTGATGAAGTCACATATGTAGTCTGAGCCCCAATCACTTTTACCTCTGTTGTATTTCCCCTCTCTTCTCTATTTAAACTGGCCTCCTCTTCCTTCTTCCTGATTGTTCCCCAAGAAATCAGTTTACTACTTCTTACTAGGATTCCATTCTAGCAAGTGTCATCAGCACTCTACCTTCTATTAAATGCTACTCTGCTCCTTGTAGCTTCTTCCAGTATCCTTTCCCCCAAGCCTACTGAGAGTAGAGTCCCCTATTTTCCAAGCCCTGCTTTCACGTCAGCAGCCCTTGTGACAGTGATCCTTCATCATGACCACAATCCCAGACCATCTGAGCACATTTAAATCATTGTTGTTGCAGAAATTAAAAATTGAAAAACCCAGCCTCATCTTTTTCAAGAAATCAAGAGACACATGATACATGGACCACATGGTATTTTAAACCTTGAAGTCATGTATAATGATAAATGTAGAAATAAATGACTCAAAGCCTTCTGTCCTGAAACCATCATGGCTTAAAATTCCTATATTCTCTAACAAATATTACAAGATGGAGTTACAATATCTCACTCTCACTGCCAAAGAAGACCTCTCATTGATAATTTCTCATTTTTCCCTTACAATCCCCATCTCTTAGAGAAATACCAATTTAAAATCAATTTAGAAGTAGGTGCAGTTATCTGAGCTGTCAAATGTCTCTACAAATATGTTTATAAGGGCCATGACTGTATTAATGTGGATTTTAGTGGAAAATTGGATGAAATAAAAAATATTAGGGATTCAAGATGGGTTTCTGCACCTGAAGCATGCTGAAGATTCTTTTCCTGTAAACTTTCTGCTATCAAACCTGCTTTTATATGACTGGAAATTCAACCGCCAGATCAAAAAATTTCATTCTTGAACCTGGTGAACCCCTGGATGAATTTTTTCAAAGATGAAACCATTCAAAAAATATATTGGCAGAAAATTTTAAAATGAGTTCATTTGACCCTCTTGCAAGGACCATCAAATATTCTTAATTTCCCCAAAATTTCACATGGTGTCCCCAGAGAAGAGAATGGAGGGCAAAACAGAGAATTTTTTTCAATTGGAAGCATTTATTATTTTTATCATGCAGATGATTAGAGTTAGTTTCTCATATTTTTTCTGAATAATGCTTTTGTTTCAAATTCTTTTTATCACCTAAAGCAGGTAAATGTAATTTCTTATAAAACTTTCAGAGAGGCTACATTGGCAAATGTTCAAATTGAAGATTATCATCATTTGTAAACAAAAATGGAAAAAGCTGAGGAATCTATTCAAAATTCTGAGCTAACGAGGTTTTTTGGAATTCTTTTAGCACTTTTTCAGCCTGTAAACACACAAAACCTGTGGATTTTTTTATTAGATTTTATTTTTGATGATTGAATTCATTCTTGAATAAAAGATCAAATACTTCTCAAAAATTCAATATTTAAGATCCATAAAACCCATCACCACAAAAAAACTGACAAAATTGTCATCAAAGAGCTCAGTCCCAACCTATTACCAAGCTCAAGTCCAGCTTTCAGAAAGCTAAGGTCAAGCTTTGACCAAGTTCCACTGCACAGTCACTGTGAATTGTGCACAGTGACTGTTCACCAACTATTTGATTCAATAGTGAAGATAGATAAAACTAGAGAATGGCAAAAAATTCAACCAGAGCTTCCTTGATGACACTTGCTAGCAAGCAACATGAAACCTCTCCTGGTTTATCATATTTAAAAATTGTACAACAAGTGTTGAAGAAGCTTTTCCTGATCTTCCAAGATTTTTCCAATCAGTTGATTCAACAAGGAAAAATGGGAACTGGATCCTTGAGGAGGAACAAAATTTTTTTTCAATAAATCAGAATTTCAAAATATTTACCTTTTAAATTATATACACAGAAATATTTGATCACATAATGAATTCATTCAATTCTTCCCAGCCCTCATACTTATTTATCAATGGGCCTTGCAAGTCAGGAAAAAATATGAATGCTTGCTGGCTCCATCAGAACATCTGGAAGAATAGCTATGAAATTTTCTGGTAGCGTAATATCTGCCATGACTCTACCAAATGGATGAACAGCTCATCTCCACTTTTCAATGTACTTGAGGTCAAATCGCTCCTCTGTATCAAGAGTATCAAGGAATTCTCACAAGGGTGAAGCCCTTGAAAATACTTATTTTATAATCTGGGATGAAGCACCTATGATTCATAGGGATGCTCTTGAGTTGGTTGAAAGGCTACTTCAAGACTTCATGGATTCCAAACTACCCTTTGGAAGTGAAAACTGGTTGTTGGTTGTGAATTTGGGAATATTTTGCCTGTGGTTTGAAAATTTGAAAATCCTCAAATTCTTTATGCAAGCTTGTTTATTTCTGCTTGCTGGAGAAATTTCCAAGTTTTTCACCTTAATTCAAACATTTGCACAGCAGGGGATCCTGATTACCAGGATTTCTTAATCAATGTTAGAGATGGTCTGAATAATATACAGGGCTTAAAAAAATCTTTCTTCCTGATCACATGGTTATTCATGGCTATAGTGAAAATCAAGCTTTGGATAGATTACGCAAGAATGTTTTTTCAAAAAATTGCACAATTTGCTCTTTGAAAATGCTTATTGAATGGAATTTTTTACTTTAAGTTGCAAAAATACAGCTGTTTACAAAATAAATGAATTGCTATCGGACTATCTTCCTGGAAATGAAGAAATCCAAAATATGAAGAATTATCACAGACATGAACCTGTTGAAGATGATACTCAAAATCTATACCACAAAGAGTTTCTCAACAAATTACTTCTTCCAAAATTTCCTCCTCATAGCTTGACTGAAATTTGGTGACCCTATGATGATTTTGGGTAACATGAACCATAAAATTGGGACTTTCAATTGAACTTGCTTGATTTTTTTCAGATTTAGAAGAAATTTTATATTTTCCAAGATTTTGAATTGCAATTCAATAGGAAGGCTGGTTGCCTTTTTCCACTTCCCCTTGCATGCTGACCCTGATGCAAATGGCCTCCCTTGAAAATTGGTTTTCAAAACATTTCCAGTAATTTTTTCTCTCTCATGGAAAATAAAGAAATTGCAATTTTATGAAATTTTGAATTTTTCTATTTATCTACAAGATCAAGTGTTCAGCCATGGTCATTTTTATGTAGCATTCTCAATGAGAATTTACAGCCACTCAACAAGGGTATTGTTCACACACATAACTGACAATCACCTGTCATTTGAAACTGATAAACTTGTTTACAATGGGGCTTTAAATTCTATAAATCACAGAGACTTATTCATTTGAAATGTATATTGTGTTTGATTTACTCCTCAATAAATAAATTGACATGTTTTTTATTTTAGCTTAATGCTGCTTTAATTGAAAATCAAAAATGACACATAATTTAAGGTTAATCCTGATTTAACTTTAATAAGGGCAATGTTGAATTTGCAACCCATCAGAGTTGTGAATGGCCGTTTGCAACCCATCTGAGTCGTAAAGGTTTGTTTGCAACCTTTTTTTTTATTAGAAATATATATATATATATAACTTTTTTTTAACTTTTTTTATCTATTATTTATTTTTTTATTTTAATAAAAAAATAAATAAATAAATAAATTAAAAATTAATTAATTAATTTAATTAAAAATATAAATAAAAATAAAAAATATAAATATATAAAATGAAATAAATTAAATCTAAAAATTTTTGTTTTTCTTTTTTTGTTTTTTTTTTTTGGTGCAATTCACAATCCAAAATGGGTTGCCAGTGGTTGCAAATTTAACATTGCCCTTTCAATAATAAAATCAATTGACTTTTTCATTCCCAATCCAAATTATTAAATCCCAATCAGATTCCAGATTTGGGGGAAATACTCTAGTTTTCTAGTATAAATATAATCCCAGTCCTAAATAATACCTCAGAAATTACTCTAAACCAAAAATAACCTATAGGAACTCAGCCAAACTACCCCTATATCTCTCATGGTTTAGAAGATACAGCACAATTCAACAAGGGCCAGTTCATATTCCACCCAGGTATCAAAACCCAATGAAATACACATGGATATTCCTTGGAAACCCTTAATAAATACTAGAAAAATCTTACCTCCACACTTGAAACAAAAATAAAACCAATCACCTAACCAGATGCTGTGCAACCAACATACAGAATTAATATATACAAGGTACTGGATACTAAATGCAGTAAAAAAAAAGCAACCAATTACCAGACCAGGGGAAGTTCAAAAGAATACACAACCAAATTAACTCATCTGCATATGCAGTGCTATATTAAAGATACTTCAGCATATACTAAAAGAAAAAAACAACCACAAGGCCAGATGCAATGCAACAGAATACACCACCAAATTAACACATATTTATACACAGAAATATATGAAATCAGGCACATGTGATACCAAAAAAACCACCACTTCAAACTCAGTTCAGAACTACACAGAAATATATTAATGCAGGAAGCAAACTTAGTGGCAAAAAAGTAACCAGTACCAAACCATCTTATTAGCACTACACAGCACTATATGCAAGGGTTTGCATGCATGAAAATCATGTTCTACCTTTTTACCAACCAGAAAAATAGCACATAAACCTTTAATGTTTTTAAAAACCAGCAGAAATTTCTCATGTACTTGTACCTCCCTGTAAATAGCCTGTAAAGAGAGAGTCTCAGGGGAAGCCTTGAGCACCCCTTGTGGTAGGATTTTTCTATTTAAGGGGGTCCTACCTGCCATATCCAGTTTTTATCACTCCCATTCCCCCCAGACCCATCACCATCCCCATCTATATGTGCTACTGCCCATATAAAATCTTACCAGTGAACCAATAAAAAAAATCAGAAACCAAGTTTAAACCTCATCAACAACCATTCAAACCAACCTTATCAGGTGCTTTGAATAAGTTCTCTTCTGAGAACTAAATTTATTCACAAACTAATCAAAGAAACACCCCTAGAAAATCAAAAATAAACCCTATACAGAGAAAGGGCATAAAAAACAAAGAACCACCAACCTTTTTCACTACCCAGCCCTCTATGGTTAACCCATCTTTGGGTCCCCTCCTCATTTTCCCTCTTTCAAAGAAAGCCCTTAATATTGAGCATAGGAATATTTTTTAAGATAGAATATATCCAATCAAACACTTGGTTAAACCCCTTCCAATAATCCAAAAATATATCTTGTATAATATTAAATTATGCTATCAATTACAGGTAATAATCAATATAGGTCTTATCTGAGACTGGTTTTTAGGCTCAAAGAAACCAGCCATTAATATAAAAAAACTATTGTGCAGAATTAATAGGGCATAACAGATTTAAGCAAACCTGCAATTAGAAAATGGCGGGTTTCAACCCAAATCCACCATTTCAAACCTGCCCTTGAAAATCAAAAAAACCCACTTATTTAAGATCAGATGTGCCAAAGTTAACATGAAATAAGTGTTTTTTTTCAAGTCAAGTATATAAAGGCCTTAAACAGCTCAACCACGCGTCATTCCACATCATCACCCTGGTTTCAACCTCTGACCTCATTGGAAGAAATTCTGCCTCCAAACTCATCCAGAAATATGATTCATTGCTCTCATCTCTTTCACTTCAAAACTCTCATCCCCTCATCAATTCATCACTCTCACCTTGCTCTATCACTGTCATCACTTTATCAATTTCATCACATCCATCCTCTCATTGCTTCATTGCTTCATCACTTCATCCCCCCTTTCATCACATCCTAAATCTCATTTCTTTATTGCTTCATCACTTCATCCCACTTACTCTTTTGAAATGGCCCCTCAGCAACACTCCCCCTACAATTCCACTCAACCAAAGCAAACATCCCCCAGGAACTCAACATCCAACAATCCTCCCCCATTAGCTTCCAAAGGCTCAAGTCAGCTCAAGAGAGCTGATCACATCATCCTGGTAAACTGGCTCAAAATGCCATCCAACCACAATTCTTGCTTTGGATCCAACAATGAAACACAAGTAGGCCAACCTGCATCCTCTAAGTATAATGGTTATCTCCTGATGGCCAATGAACTGAAGAATAAAACCAAAGTTAGGCTGGATCTTTCATCCAAACAGATTTGGGAGCAATTCAAGAACTATTAAACCAATTATAAAAAAGCCCACTCCATATCAATCTCCACTGGGTTTGGCATCACCAAATCTGATAAAGCCAAAGGAATAACCTTGGTTGTTTATAATTTGGACTCCATTTGTCCTTTTTATGTTCATATGGATAAAATCCTTGGAATGAAGGACAAAATCACCCCATTAGCTGCTTTAGACGCCCAAAAATCCAAATCTGTTGAAGCTGAGGACTTGGCTGTGGATCCTCAGCCTAGCAATGATGATCCAGAAAAAACCTATGAGTGGCCCCAATCCAATGTGGAGGAGGATATTCCAACACAACCCGCTCCAATCATGTCTACATCAGCATTGACCAACCCTTCCTTGGACCCCTCACTTCCTTCTTTTGATTTCTCTCTTCCTGGGGTGGAAGAACTTAACAACTTGGACAATGAGGATCAAGTTATTCCTGTATTGCCACTACCATCAACATCTGCTCAAGTAAGCCACCAAGTTCTTTTCTCTTCTTTCTGGTTAATCCTGACTGATTTATATTGTAAAAAATCAGCTTCAACTGTTCCTGATGGTCCAAAAACTCAAGCCAATTGGGCCTCCCACATTTCCTTCAAATGAGAGTTACAAAGATCCCACACAATCCTCCTCTGCAAAGGGAAAGCAAAAGGCCTCCAATTCCATCAACCTCAACCCTAATAGCTGTTGAAAGCCGAGAAACACTTCAAATTTTTATGTCTTTGAGGATATCATTGAGATGCAAGATTCAAGTAAGTTCATTGATTGATTGTACTTGCTTTCAAAATCAAGCTCATTCCTATTCCCCTCCAAAAAACAGTGGAATTCCAAATTCAATACAAAAAACTTCAATTTGAAAAGGAGAAGTGGTATTTTCAAAAGTGGAAAGATGAGAGTTTGGATCATCAACACTATTGAGATCTGAGGATACGCAGATAGAGATTCAGACAGAAGGATAAGTTTCATATCAGAGACAGATTAAAAGAAAATGACACAAAAGAACAAATGAGAATGAAGATATTGGAGAAAATTTGAGAGACATTTTACTCACCTGGGGATACACAGATGGAGATTCAGACAGAAGGATGAGGAGAGAAAAACTCCAGTCTGACTTGACTATCTGTCCTCAGGTAGTGTACAGGCAGTTGAGATTTGTGACATTTGAGTGTGCGCTCCTGTGATTTGAGAGGGAGAGATGGTGGGTCACTGTGGTGACCAAATCTGGACACCTCAGGACCACTGCAGAAAAATATAAATTTTTCATGATTTTTCATATTCATCAATCCTCATTAAAAAAAAACAGAATTCCTTTTCCTGAATCAGGTTCCTTCAGCCTCAAGATCCTCCAGCCTCCCCATCTCCTAGTCATTTAGGGATGTGTCCCTGGGGTGCCCAACTCCCAAGGTCTTGCATTCAATCCTTGTCCTTCTTGCTGCGGCCCTTTTTTTTTGCCAAATGGGCGGGTGAAGACCTGCTTGGCTCAATCTTACCCGTCTCTCATACTGGCTTGGCTCTGTTTGACCCTTGCCCAGACCAGCATTTCCCTTGGTGTTGACAGCAATGGAAATCATTCAACCTTGTCCCCATCCAGCTCAGTCAGCCCTTCATCCTCCATCATCTCAAGCTTTTCATTGATCCTCTCTTGATCCTTCATCACTCTCAACTTCCTCCACATCCACTCACTCAAATCTGCATCTGCATCCCAATCTAATCAATCCAATCTGAGCCACCTCCAAGGCAACTACATCTTCCACTCCCTGCTAGTCCCCAATCACACCTCTGTTTCCATCAATCAATCAATGGCTAGTTATTATCTCAAGGCTGCTTCTTCCTATCTCAATCAATACAACATCTCAAGCTCTTATACCAACCTAAATTCCTTGCCCCCCATCATCTGTCTGGTTACCTGCGCAGGATTGGTCATGGGAACAACCTCCATCCCCTGACCCAATTGGTTTTTCCCATGACCAATCTTGCACTCCCATCTCCCCCATTGGTTGGTCATCCAACCATCAAACCAATCATCTCCACCCAAGCTTTCTCCTCCAATCATCACCCCCCACTGTCACATCCACCTCTACCATCTCCAGCCGCGGTCCTAATGATCTTACCCATCACTCTCCTCCAGCCGCTCTTGCGCAATCATCCGCAGGCCAGAAATTGCCGTGGCCTGTCAGCCTGTCTGCATGGTTCCTCACCCACAGCTCTCCTGCCCGTGCCCATCATTGGCATGGGCTGGTGTCCTTCCATCCCCGCTCATGCAAGATTCTTTCTGTTATTTCCTTTTTTTTGTTGTTTGTTTTCTCATCAGTTTCTATTTTCTGTGATGTCCGTATAAAAAAAAAAACAATCAAATTGTGTTTTTTTTCTGCTCTATGTGGGTTATCACTTGTACATAGTTTATAGGGACCCATGGCCCATAAAAGGAGGGGCTCTCCCCTACCTTTTTTGAATCATCCATGGGAGTGTGTGCAGATATCTCCCCCGGTATCATAGTAATCTATCATCATCATCCCGGGTATATCTTTGATTTCCCCCTGATCCATTTTATCCTGAATTGTTGCCCCCTCTGGGGCCTGATCCTTATCACCAACAAATAGCCTTTCTGGTTGAAGAGAATTCTGTCTGTTGGAATTCTAGAGTGTGTTACACCGCTCTTTGATCCCTTTCTCTGACCATACTGCTCTCAATCCTTTCTTGATCATCTTTCCGGAGCCAATCATTTTTGATTGAGGAGGTTTTTTAAGATTAAAACCTAGAGTGCTATACCTCCTTGTATTTTTCAAAGTTGCATTCTTCCAGCCTACTCTTGAGTTCCTTGAGAAATCTTGAGGTTATCCCTGTTTGAATCAGTTACTTTTTTCTATGAGAGCTTCTAAAAACATTGTGCTTTGTCTTGTACAGCCACCCTCAGTTATCTGGTACCCTTCAAGCGCTTGATTGTGGAGAGTTGGGCGGGTTCATTGAGAACCTGGAGGTTGGTTTGGGTTTTATTTGATAATCCCCAATCTTCTGCTGAACACAAGAGTTATTAGCTTGTGGGTGTTGTTTACATACAACAGCTTTGTTCTTTTGAAATTTTAACAAACTTTAAACTTCTTTTGTTCAAATATCTCCCACTTAATCTTGCTTCAGATAGTGCTGTTCCATTGCTACCAACTTTTATCAAACTTTATCCTTCCTACTTGATTCCTCACTTAAAATTTATGTACCTTGATCTTGGTTACATTTGAATATTTTTGGAACACTCAGGAGGGCAGCCTAAACAGCACCTTTCCCCTGCACGGAAATGCAACGGCCTAGCACTGTTTGAATTCCTACAGAGCGCACACTTTACAGGTGTTTGGGAGAGAAACTGGATGAGAAACAAAGAAAAACAAGATGGAAAGAGATAAGAAAAGAACATGAAAGATGGTAAATGACTAGATAAAAAGGAATACAGGAAAGATGAAAGAAATAAAGGAAAGATGATCCAGCATTCCAACAAACACAAGTTGGATACTGAGTGGCAAATCAAACAGGCCAAGTTTGAATTTCAAAAAGCAGAAAAAGAGAAGGATCAAGAGCAAGACCAACTCAAAAAGGAGGGGGAAAGGCTAACCACTGAAAAAAAGATAGGTTATTGGTATCCATGGAATGTATTGGTAGCAGTAGAAATGTGGATTAAATAAAGGAAATTGCTCAATTGCTTGGCTTTTAAATAAATTTACTTTGATAAAAACTTTAAAAATAAAAACAAAAAAATTATTTTTGATTGCAACAACGTTTGATAGTATTTATAAAACCACCAACAAACAAATTCTTTTTATTTTTATTTATATCTTTTCCCTAAGGTTTATTTTGCCACTGGACAATTCCTTGCTACTTTTTTGTGTTGTTTTTTTAATTTGCATGGACATGGCCATCCTAGTATGGTTGGCAGTATCCACTGCAGGAAAAGTACGGTGCTTGTACTTATTTGCTGCCCAAACCATTTTGAAGACGCCCTTTTGTTTGAAATCAATCCCAAAACCCAAGTCTGGGTACACAAATTGGCCCCTGGATACTTCATATTCATCCTTGTGGTCAATAATTTTTCCATTTGATTTTGGGGTTGGGACCACCAGTAAAAAGGAATAGGAGGAGAAATCACCTTTTTCAATATGGGCTGAGTTGTAGAAGGAGTCTGAGGTGAATTTGATGTGAGGGGAGAAGTAAAAAGCAGTAAGACCAGATCCAAATTCCAATGAGGAGAAGGAAGGGATATTGTTGTCCATCATACCTTCACTGTTGGAATCAAACACAAGTTTGACTAATTTTTGAAACATTTGGCCCAATATTTGATAGACCTTGTCAGACCTATGGTTCCAAAGACAATACTCTTTAGGGGAGGATTTGACAGCATTTTTCTTCAAATATTGTCCAAATATTTCAGAAGGGTCCATCAATTTTTTCCCTCCAATTTCCCACATTTTCCCAACCCAAGATCTTGAGCGACCAAAAGTGTTGACAAATTTTTTGGATTGGTGAAGGAATTTTTTTACTGAGTTTATTTCCTTCTTCTCTTGCTCAGAGAGTTCATTGAAAGGTAAAAATTTGATGATTGCAACCATATCCTCATGATAAAATCAATCTTAAACATATACTTTTCCAGAGCTGAAGAAATGGAATGGTTTGATCTTCTTTTTGGCCTGTTCCAACTCTTCAGGGGTGGTTTTTTTACTTTTCTTGACAATGCGCGGATACAGGTTCAAGGGAAGTAGTTTGCCTGAAGACCAAACAACCTTTTCATTAATTGTTTCCTCAGTCACTTCCAATTCAATTTCAGAATCCTGCATTTGAGCCCTCCTTCTCTCACAAGCCTTTTCCTTCCCACTTCTCTGTATGTTTTTCAAACTATCTCCTTCCATCTTTTTCACTCCCAACAGTATACTTTGATTTGCGTGAGGATAAAGATGGGAATCCATTAGTTTTAAATTTTTTAGTTTGGTGGTAGAAGAATGGGCTCACAAGAAATGGTGGTAAAAGGGGTGTAATGATGGATTGCATTGCATGGAATAAAAAAAAATTCATTATTCTGGTATAATCAACATAGATGATCAACAAACATAGAAAATAAAAAAATTTACCATTGAAATATCCTACAAAAAAACGAATCAGTCACCTTTTAATGATCAGGGAGGAGGAGGAGGATGAGGGGCAGGGGGCAGTCAGCCAATCAATCAATTGGCAAGCAATTGATCAACCACCCACCAATCAATCAGGAGGAGGTGGGATGGTCAGGGGGCGGTTGGCCAATTGATCAGGAGGAGGTGGGAGGGGCCAGGGGTCAGTCAGCCAATTGATCAGGAGGAGGAGGGAGGGGCTGGGGGCTGGTTGGCCAATTGATCAGGAGGAGGTGGGAGGGGCCAGTGTCACGCTTCAAGCTTAAAGATTATTTTCTCCCTCACTTTGACATATCCTTTCCTCGGTACCATCTACCTCAGGCCATACACGTGACACAAATAGAAGCACAACATCAATGGTGCCTTCCGCTTATCAACTCTGGCTTGCATAACAACCTTCCATTCTTGGCAACTGAATCAGCACCTACTTGCAAACCTTGCAGTTAACTCTTATCCATTCAACCATCCATTTGAGCTCCACTCTTCCACCCTGGTTATCAATCGCCCTTGGGTCCCCATTCCCGGTCACGCACTCTTGCTAGCTTGCACCCATGCTAGTCAGTCACACCAACTGTATAGTTTTAAATTAGACTACTCCCTTAACCTGCATAAATTACATCCTCATATTTTCATTGTATCTCACATCACTCCTTCCTATCTCATCTGTTACGCCCTTGTATGCTCAGAATCTATTGCCTCACATCTATTTTATGACCTCAGAAACGTCTATAATGTTATTTCATTTCCCAATCTGTTCATTTAATTCATTGCCTCATTTCCTCTTAACTGTAGTTGGCTGTCCATCAGGTTGTATCTTGTCACTTTGGATTAACTTATAAAGGCTACGCCGCTTGCCTGAAGATTGTCTCCTCAGTTAGTTAATTTCATAATTTCTTGAATTTTGCTAAATCCAGTCATCACATTAGGCTTGGCTTTAGTTTTCTTTCCATTCAAAAAATATATCCCTCTCACTTTGTTTTGAGTTACTCAACCATAAGTTTGCACTTTGCAGTTAGCTTTGCTACCTTTCACTTGCCCTTGCACTCAGTCTCTTCCTTTGCGCTCACAATCATCTAATATTGCCTTATATTACGTGGGGTGGTTGTGTGACATTAAATTAACCAACTCAACTCATCTATTGTATTTTGAAAACCTATAATATATTTCTTTTAAAATTTCACGTACTTTCTCAACCGGGAACGCTTCCCTCACCCCTTAAAATGATGATATCTAATGGATAGGGAGATACAGCACTTCTTGGGCCAGAAAAACTTTAGACCCTGTTCCTTCTTCTAAATCCCCTTTGGTTGATACTCTTGATGATTCCCTTTCTCCTCCTCAGGAAGCAGTGGATCCCCTCAAAGAAATCAAAGACTCCAACCACCCTTCCAATGAAACATTGACTCATAGTAGATCAAGGGTTTGCCCTAATGCTCCCAAACCCAACGCTGTGACCTTGCTCTCAACCCTGATCCAGGCCCTTAAGCAAACTGCTTTGCAATCTGGTCCAATTGGCCCTAGCCTTTGTACTCCAGGCATGAAGCAGCCTGATCATTTTACTGGGGAACACCCCCATAAACTTAGAGCCTACTTACAGTCCTGTAAAATCAATTTCTCAAACAATCCTCATAATTTTCATACAGATAGACAAAGAGTTATGTATGCGTCTTCCTTCCTTGGTGGATAAGCCTTGCAGTGTTTTGAACCTTACCTCAAACTATTAGATAACACTAGCCACACTTGTATCCTCAACAACTGGGAAAAGTTTGAGAAGCAATTTTTCACCCTGTTTGGAAACCCTAATGAAGTCCAAAACGCAGAATAAAAACTTGATAACTTAGTCATGAAGGAGAATAGTAGATTTTCCGTTTATATCTCCCATTTCCAAACTTTGCAGTATTGCATACAATGGAACAAGGCAGCTCTCCTATTTCACTTTTGAAAAGGTTTACCGGCACGCCTAATTGAGCAACTTGCAGCTGGGGGAAATAAGACAAGCTCCCTTCAGCAGTTAATTGACCGTGTGATTGAGCTTGATAGTGGCTACCACAACAAGAACCGCTCTTGACAAAACAACCATGGAACATCAAACTTGGCTCCAAAGGCAGACAACTCCTTGAAAAAATCCTCAAAGAATCAAAAACAATCCAACCAAGCACTCCAACCTGAAAGGGAAGGCTGTTGCCAAAACTCCAAAGTTCCTGGACAAAGAAACTGGGATGCTCCGGAACAAGGAATGGCTAAGGAGGGAAAAGAATGGGTTATGTATGTATTGTGGAGGAAAATATGATGTCAATAGTTGTGCAAAGCGGCTAGACAGTCAAAAAAATAGCTTGTTGTTTTTCTAATACTTGCAAGGAGAAGTACACATTATCTAAATTACAGCAAGTCAATCTTTGCACTTACAAGTCACTAGGTGCTCCAAGTTTGAGATTTGTCCTTTTTTATTCCAACAACTCCCCTTATTGAGTTTTGCTCACTTCTGGCGCTAACTTTTCTTTTATAAGTGAATCTTTTGCCACTTCCAAAAATCTTACGCATTCCAAGATAGATACATTTCCCATCTATTTAGTAAGTAGTGAAACCAAGCTGTCTCATTGGTTTTCACAAAAGGAAAAATGGACCTTTGCATTCTCCAATTTCCCCAGCTTTGAATGGGACTTATTTTTCTTGTATATTGCCAGAATGGATGATACCATTCTAGGCAATGACCTCTCAGTTCACTGGAATCCAAATGTGAATTGGCAAGAACAAGTAATTAACCTTCAAACCTTGCAACCCCAGGACACTAAACCTTCTGTCAAACAGGAATAAAACAACCTACCTGACACTGTCATTGAGTTGGATGACACTTTTCCACTGGGAGATTTGCAATATCCTGACCTCCATTCCCAAGTTCCCTCTTCAAATTTAGGAGTTATTTCTTATTTGTCCGCCTTACCCCTTCCTTTTTTCTTTGAAGAGAAACAGGCACCAACCAAATGATGTATCTTGAGCTCCTTAATCCTCTTGAATCATGCAAGCACTTCAAACCCCGTGCTTGAAGATGACAAGATTGAATCTCTAGAAATAATTCAAGATTCTTTACCTCCAGTTTATCATGACTTTGCTGACGTCTTTTCAGCTGTAAAGGCAGATAAACTTCCCCCATCCCATTCTCATTACCACAGGATTGAACTTAGTAGCCCACCTCTGGCACCCAGAGCAGTCTACTCTCTCTCAAAGCAAGAATCAACTGCGCTTCAAGAATACATTGTGGAAAATTTATTGAAAAGATTTCTTTGACCAAGCAATTTGAATACTGGTTCACCTGTCCTATTTGTTCCAAAGAAAGAAAGCAGACTTTATCCGTGTGTCAAATACAGGAAACTGAAACAGGTAACCCGGAAGAATGCCTATCCAGTAGCGCCTATGTCACACCTCCTCACTCTCTTCGATGGAGCTGCTTATTTCTCAAAGTTAGACCTTTTAGGCGCCTATAAACTATTTTTCATTGCAAGATGCCATGAATATTTGACTGCAATGAGAACACGGTTTGGCATTTATGAGTATACCTTCATTCCTTTTATCCTCTGCAATGCTACTTCCACTTTTCAACACTTTTTCAACAACATCTTTTCTGACCTTGTAGAGAAATAACTTGTGGTGTATCTTGACAATATTCTAGTCTACTCAAAAACTCTTGAGGATCACATTGAACATGTGCAAGAGGTTCTACAGAAAATTTGCAAGAATGACCTGTTTGCAAAAGCCTCTAAGTGCAAATTCCATACTCCTTCTCTTCAGTTTCTAGGTTTTATAGTCTTGCAGCAAGGACTATCAATAGATCCAGCCAAGAGACAGTGCATATTGGACTGGCCCCCACCTTCTTCTGTCAAATCCCTTCAATTTTTCCTTGGTTTGAGTAATTTTTACAGGATTTTTATTGAGCATTATTCCAAGAAAACCATAAACCTTACTAAACTTCTTCAAAAAGACACTCATTTTGTTTTTACAGAACAAGCTGCTTCAGAGTTCAAAGCTTTGAATAAAGCATTCACTACTGCTACAATACTTGCTCACTTCAACAAGCTAGCTCGCACTATTGTAGAAAAAATGCAAGCGACTATGCGGTTGCAGGAGTAATCTTGCAGTTTTCCTCCTCATCTTCCCTCTTTCATCCTGTGGCTTTTGAGTCTTGCAAATTTCTTGTTGCATATCTTAATTAGGAGATCCATGACAAGGAACTTCTTTCAATTTCTTTTTGCTTTAAAAAATGGTGTTCATACCTTTTGAGTCTTATGGAACCCTTTGAGGTCCTAACTGATCACAATTCTTTAAAATATTTCATGAGCTCAAAAGTCCTTACATGCAGACAGGCACAATGGGCCAAATACCTCTCCGAGTTCAACTTTAAAATCAGGTACCGCCCTGGGAAACAAGAGGTAGTCCCTGATGCTTTATCACGTTGGGACAACATTTAACCATGGGGGGGCACCTTTGCCAACAACAACCCTGAAAACTTTAGGACACTCTTCTCAACCCAATCTGCCCAACTCAGTTCAATCATCACTCACCTTTGAGATACAGCTTCCAAACTAAAACAAGCTCAACGCAATGATCCCAAGTGTACCAAAATTTGCATGAGTGCAAATCTATTAGATAGTGGTTACAGTATTGACAAAAATGGTTATTTAGTTTATCAGGACCATATATTAGTACCAGATAATACTTGCATTAAGTTAGATATCTTTGAGTCAAGGCATGATTCCCCGCTTGCTGGTCATCATGGGCAGGATAAAACCTACCAATTGATTGCATGAGACTTCTACTGACCCAGTATGACCAAGGAAATAAAAGACTATTTTAATGCATGCTATGATTGTAATTGTAACAAGTCCTCAAAAAAACAGAAGTATGGGCTGCTTCAGTCACTTACAATTCCATTTATTCCTTGGAACTTGCTGTCTATGGATTTCATTTTGCAATTACCTATTTCTAGTGGTTATGATCTTATTTTAGTCTTAGTAGATTGCTTCTCAAAGATGGCTTTATTCCTTTGCAGTAATGTGACGGCCTCCTTGGAAGACTTATCTAATTTATTCGTAGAATATTTATTCTAAAAATCTGGTCTCCCTGATAACATAATTAGTGATTGTGGATCTTTGTTTCTCTCTAGCTTCTGGATCTTGCTTTGCCAAAATTTGAAGATCACTTGCAATTTATCAATGGCTTACCACCTGGAAACAGATGGGCAAACCAAGCAATTCAATCACATTCTTAAACAGTACCTTTGAATGTATCTTGCCTACCAACAGGACAACTGGTTGCAATGGCTCCCATTAGCCAAGTTTGCCTAGAAAAAATCAACTCATTCCTCCAGCAAACAGTTGCCCTTCCTGAATCTTTTTGGTAGAAACCCAATTTGCCTTCTATTCACGTAGCACCTTCTCAACCTGCTACCAATTACCTTAGTCCCATTCATTCTCTTCAAAAGAAACTTTGAACCAACCTAAAAGCGGCAAAACAGCGCTACAAGGAACAAGCAGACCAAATTTTCACTTTGGCCCCAACCTTTGCAGTAGGAGATCAGGTATGGCTGAATGCTTGCAAAATTTGCAGTACTTGCCCAACCCAAAAACTCTCTGAAAGAAAACTTGGCCCCTTCAAAGTGAAATCAGTCACTTCCCCTAAAGCTTTTAAACTCACCTTACCTGCAAAATGGAAAGGTATCCACCCAGTCTTTCATGTGTCTCTCCTAGAGCCAGCTCAAGTCTTATACCTGGGAAAGGCTCATCCCCCTCCTGAACTGGTCAAATTCCAAGATCAGTTAGAGTTGGAAGTAAGTTGTATTCTGTATTCCAGGCTAGGCAAAGGAAAACTTCAATACATTTTTGAATTGACTGGCTTCCAGTCCAACAAAGATTGCACCTTGTGGGAACCAGCCCATCACCTTTGCAACTCTCTCAATTTGATGTGAGACTTTCATGCAAGTTACCCCTGAAAACCTCCCCAAGCATGACTCCCATCCCATTCAGCACTTCCATCTCATTCCATCCCATCAATCTCATCCCATTTCCTTACTTTCTCTCCTTTCCAGTTCCTCAAAATTATCCATTTGCTTTTCAAAATCTTTTATTCTTTCACGTTTGTTTATTTAAAATAATAATAATAAATATATATATATATATATATATATATATATATAATAATAATAAAATAACCTATATATATTGTAATAAATTAAGATTACAAATAAAATACTTTTTTACAAATTTTCCTTTACTTCCCTTTCTGCTTCCTCCCAATTTTTGGTCAATTCCTCCACCATCAACCTCAATTCATCCAAATCCTTGTTGTTATTATCAGAGAAGACATCCTTTGCAACACCATTACTTGTTTAGCCAGGTGCCTTTCAAAGATTTCCTTGCACCTTGCAGTCCAAGCCCTCTTTGGCCAGGCATTCCATCCACCTTCCTCCAAGAGCTCCTCATATGCTCTCTTCCTTCTGCCCCTTGACAGACCTTCTCCAAAGTTGCCAGTTAATTTCCTTGCATCAGTTTTGATGGGCGCTTTGACTTGCACCTGGATCTCTCCATCTCAGCCTTCCATTCCACCCCATTCTGCTATCTCTTGTTCCATTCCATCCCTTCCCCCTGTCCCATTTCCTTCTTCTTCTCCATTTCCTTCCCTTTGTTCCGTATCACCTTCTCCTTAAGCCATTATCCCTTCCTCCCTTGCTTCCTTAACTACTTCTGATTCCTCAGCTTGCACTTTGCCTTGCACCTCACGATTCATCTGATTCACCTCAAATTTGGATAACGGTCCAATATACGGTGGTGGAAGGGGAGGTGTATTAGTAGTGTACCTTCTGAATGGTGGTAGTACTATCAAGAACAAAAATTATGTTAGTTTGATTTCTTTTTTTTTTAATTATTGTTAGTCTCTAAGCCTTAAACTTACCAGACATTTGGAGGCCTAAGAATTTTATCTCTGGCACTGGCGGTATATGAAAGTTCACTTGCGGCACAGATCTTCAGATTTGCACCTCACTCCTAGATTCTACAGGGGTATCCACTATTTGTTTGCTGTTTATAGGAAAATTGAAAGCAACCTTGCACAGGCAACATTGTTTGCATTTGCCTTGGAGACCTCTTGCGGCATTACAAGGGAAACATTTCTCATTTTTACAAATGCAGTTTTCACAACAACAAGATGACAATGGCAAAATATTTTAATTATAAATTCATTTGAGAGATGAAGAAGTAGGATAATAACTAGGGGTATACATTAATCACAACAATTTTTGGAATTGATGGGAAAATCATCTGAATGCTTGCAGGAGCTTGTGTCTTTATACCAGAGAAACTATCATGCTTCAAGCTTAAGGATTATTGTCTCCCTCACTTTGACATATCCTTTCCTCAGTACCATCTACCTTAGTCCATAAGCATGATACAAATAGAAGCACAACATCAATGGTGCCTTCCGCTTATCAACTCTGGCTTGCATAACAACCTTCCATTGTTGGAAACTAACTCAGAACCTACTTGCAAACCTTTCAGTTAACTCTACTCCAGTCAACCATCCATTTGAGCTCTGCTCTTCCACCCTGGGTATCAATAGCCCTTGGGTTCCCATTCCCGGTCAAGCACTCTTGCTAGCTGGAACCCATTCTAGGCAGCCACACCAACTGTATAGTTTTCAATTGGACTAGTCCCTTAACAGCATAAATTAAATCCTCATATTTGCATTTTCTCTCATGTCACACCTTCCTATCTCACCTGTTACGCCCTTGTACGCTCAGACTCTATTGCCTTGCATCTAGGTTATGACCTTGGAAACGTCTATACTGTTCTTTCATTTCCCAATCTGTTTTTTTCATTCATTGCCTCTTTGCCTCTTAACTATAGTTGGCAATCCATCAGGTTGTATCTACCAGCTCTTGGACCTTATCTTATCTTATCATTGGATTGGATCTTGGGACAAGGAAAGGAAAAGGAAAGTTAAAGAGAAAGAGGAAAGAGAATGGAATGAAAGAACGGAAATTAAAGGAAATTGATCCCTTTATCTCCCTCTCTCTCTCTCTTTACTGGAGCATCTTTATCCTTACAGATGCTGGGACCATTGATTGCAGAACTCAAGGATAACTGGAGGACTTTCACCCTCTCCTTGTTTCCACATCTGGGGGTCTGGCTGGGAACTTCATTCATCTCAAGTCTCTCAAAGTTACTCAATATGCTACCAGCTGTCACTTCTACCTCTTCTTCCTCCTCCCGCAATCTCCTCATCAACTCAAAGGATTACCCTCACATTTAATTCAACACCACAGATGTGGGGTGATTCATCTCACAATATGAAGTGATTGCGGACTCCAAAGGCGCATTGGATTCCAACAAGGTTCACAATGTTGTCCTATTCATCATGGAAGGGGAACAGCTTTGGAACGTAGAAGAGATGGAAGGCTACCAGAACCTGGATTGGCCAAAGCTGAAGGGGGAAATGTTGGCAAGATGGGGGAAGAGCAAGCCTTGTTTCTGGGAAGGCAATTTTAAACAATCCATGGCAGAGGCAGGGGCGCGCAGTGGGGTCTGGCTGCAAGCGGAATTGGATTACACAGAATTGGATTACAAGGCTGGCGGGCACGGCAGAGTCCATTTGCAAGCAGGATTTGATTACAAGGCAGCATTTTCTCCGGCCCCACCACTGGAAACCATCCCTTGGGTTAGTGAACTTGCAGAGTTGGAAAGGCACCTTGAGATCTATTTGAAGGGTCTTCAACTCCCTAGCGTGCCTGGGCCCCGGGTGTACATTTATGGTAAAAATAGCCGTTATTGGAAGTTGGGACACAAGAACCAGGCAAAGGATTCAAACGCTGGATTGGTTTCCCCAGCGGGGACAAGATACGTGTTGGGAAAGTGGGTCTTGGCAGAGTTAGATCAGCCCATTGCTATGAAACAATCAAGGACAAAGGAATGGGAAGCAGATATTGTGCGTGGCTTGGGAATCAATTAGCAGAAGGCAAGTCTTGCAGAGAAGGGGATGGGAACAGATGTTGCGCATGGCTTGGGAACCAATGAATGGTGGATGGGTCTTGCGGAGAGGATAGGAGCGGTGGAAGAAGGATTGCAACTGGAGGCAGATTGGTCTTGCGGATATTTTGGCATTGGTGCCACAGACACGCCCAATGGGGCTTCAGGTGCGGAATGGGGAGGGACTGTCTTCAACATTAAACTTTTGAGAAGGAAGTTGGGGTTGCAAGGGCTCTGGCAATGGAAGGCGCACCTGGACGGAAGGTTGGGAAAAGGGCCAGTGGACACATCCCGTGTGGGATTGAATGGGGCTGTGCTTCTCTCTCTCTCCTTGAGAAGCAGAATGTTTCAAACCACTGGGGACAGCTTCCAAGCTGGGGGGGCGCTAGGGAAGAAGGGGAAGCCTGATTTGGTGAGGGGTTTCTCTAGCCAGTTCACAGCTGGAACAACTAGACACCCCAGAATGTTTTTTTTCTTATTTCTGTGATTTGATTGGGTTCTGGATTGGTAGTGGCTTTGGGTTGTCAAATTGCAGGTACACAGGCGCAGCGCAATGTTTCTCTCTATCTGTTTCTCTTTCTACGGACGGGCGTAATGGGGGGGTAGTATGGTAGGCAAGCTTGACTTGGTGAGGGGGTGTCCTAGCCAGTGAAAAACCCCAAACGGTGCTAAGCCGCAGGCAGTTCTGTGGAGGGGAAAGGTGCTGTTTAGGCTGCCCTCCTAAGAGTTACAATAATATTTAAATGTAACCAAAATTAAGTTCCAGGAACTTATAAATAAGGAATCAATGTAAGGTAACCGGAATCAAGGTCAAGGAACTTGGAAATAAGGAATCAATTTAAGGGATTATTTCAGGAAAATTGGGTAGCAATGAAAACAAAACTATCTGAGGAGAGATGGTGCAGGGAAAGACTTCAACAAAATAAGTCAAATTTTTGTTCAGAGTTCAATGGAACAAGGCAGTTGTAAGTAACAACACCCAAAAGCTAATAACTCTGGTATTTTGCAGAAGATTAGAAAAGATCAACTCAATCCCAACCACCCTCCAGGTTCTCAATGAGCCTGCCCAACTCTCCGCAATCAAGTGCTTGAAGGGTACCAGATAACTGTGGGTGGCTGAAAAAAACAAAATGAATTTTTTTATGAAGCTCTAGAAGCAAAGCAATAACAGATTTAAACAAGAATAACCCAACACTTCTTGAGAAACTCAAGAGTAGCGTGGCAGAATTCAACTTCAAACAATAAAGGGAGGTCTAACACTCCAGGTTTCAAGCTTAAAGAAACCTCTCAGTCAAACATGACTGGATCTGGAAAGATGATCAGGGAAGGATCAGACCAGTATGGTCAGAAAAAGGGAACAAGAGTGGCATAAAACACTCAAGAATTCCAACAGACAGAATTATCTTCAACCAGCAAGGCTATGGTTGGTGATAACAATCAGGGTCACAGATGGACGGATCAAGGATTGAGTATGAAGGCTCAAAGGATCAAGGGGAAATCAAAAGATATACCCAGCTCAAAAGTTGCACATGAAGGGAAAGAAGCCCTCTGGAATGATTAGATTGCTGATTGATATATGAGATGGATGATGCCCCAAAAAAAGGCTGGGGAAAGCCCCTCCTTTTATAGACAAGAGGCCTGTAGACTATTTACAAGAGATAATTACAAATGAGTGCGGAATTTTTTTTCATTCAATGATGAAAGGATCAGAAGGCCCATGGAAGTCTGGCCTACCCTAATTGACAACCTCCTGCGGCCGGGGTGAGAAGAACGCTCACCCCGTCATTCCTTGCGTCCGTCCCCAGACAGACGCGCACAGACAACCTACAAAATTTTTCCCACCCCCATCCAAAGACGGAAGGGGGTGCAATTGGACTGAAGGAGGGTGGTTTGAACAAACTTGCAGTAGTTGCAAGACAATTGGGCAAGATGGTTGGGTGATGAGCCAACAATGGGGGGATGATTGCAAACTGGCAGGCAACAATGTTGTGGTTGCTCAATGTTGATTTAGTGACCTTGGGCCGGTGATCAATGGAGGAGGGGATTGAAGAAAAAGGAGGGTTTGGCAATGTTGAGGGCACCGGGGACAGTGCTTGGAGCAAATGATGGGCGGTTCACAATTCCTCCTTGTTTCCGTGATCAAGATTGGTTGGGAAGATGGCTGCAAGCAGGAGTTGCTCAAGCAATTGTTGGAGGGTGATTTTTATGTGGCTTGGTTGGATGACCAAGGTTGGAGTTGCAAAAAGGTCACAATGGATTGTTGGAAGAGGTGGGAGATTATCTGAAGGCAAGGGAGATTTTGTGGCTCAATCTTGGCCAATGATTGGCAACGGCGCTGTCAATGGCAATGGTAATGGTGAGAAATCAAGTTCAATGAGGAAGCAATGATGGGATTGGGGTGGATGGATGGATGATTGCAGGATGATGATCAATAGACAGTGATGGTTGTAGGAAAACAGGTTGGAAATGATGGAGCCGATGATTGGTGCTGGTTGGGATCCGATCCCGGAGTGATCCACCACCAGCCAATTGATGCCTATGACTTATGAGGATGATCAATAATCAGAATTGGCACTCCAGATGGTCAATGCCAATGCTTGTGAGGGTTGAGCCAAGCCAAGCCGGTCTTGCCTGTTGAGGTTAAACCTGCTAGTATGATGTATCACCACAGTACAGAGGCTGTGCAGTTGAACCTAGACCAGTAATACCAAACAACCCTGGAAGCCACAAGCGTCTGTAGCCTAGTTGGTAAAGGCAGCGCTCTAGTATGTTTCTCAGTCTATCTGAGGTTGTGGGTTCAATTCCCACCAGACACATCTTCATTTTCACAGTCTCAACAGGTTATGAGCCCAGAGCCTACCTGAGCGTATACTTGCTTACTTATGAGACTTGAATAAGATGTGAATGCTTCCTGTAAGACCATCATCCCCTGTAAGCCTATCTTGGGTTCAATCCCCACACTGATCACACTTTCACCTGGGTATTTCCATACCTATTTCTACATCACGTAGGAAGGGGGGGTGTTGAGGTTAAATCTTCTAACATGATGTATCACCACAGTACGGAGGCTGTGCAGTTGAACCTAGACCAGTAATACCAAACGACCCTGGCAGCCACAAGCGTCTGTAGCCTAGTTGGTAAATGCAGCACTCTAGTATGTGTCTCAGTCAATCTGAGGTTGTGGGTTCAACTCCCACCAGACACATCTTCATTTTCACAGTCTCAACATTGCCTGCACGCTTGGCAAAAAAGGAACTGGAGGATGAGGAGTGGAGCAAGAGGGACTTGAGCACCAGGCACAGGGGCCTAGAAACCTGAGATATCCTCCTAGAAAACTAGTAGAAGGGAAGGCTGGGAACTGGAAACTACAATAGGGAATCATTCTGGAAAAGATTTTTTTTTGAGGATGTATTGATGGGTAAGGGGATTTAAAAAAAAAATCAAAAACTTCCATTTTCCATGAGGTGTCCTGGATTGGTCACCACATCTCTCCCCAACTTGCAGACTGTCCCTAGTCTGCATCTTGAAGATATAAAGAGAAGGAGAAATACAAGGAAATTGAACAGAAGATTGGCCATTTCTTGATCTTGAGAGGGATTGAAGAGTTGGAAAATATCTTGATCCATCCAAAAGAGCCCTATAAGCGGCAGAGATAAAGCACAGAAGGCGTCCCAGGTGCTCAAATATGTGGCATACAGTAGAGTTTACAACAAAAACACAGCATATAACCCTGGCAGTGCACAATTGGGAGGACTTACTTCTGAGATAAGTTGCCTCCACAACGCTGAAACTTCTGGACTTGATCAGCAGAGAACCTTCTGGCCAGTTGAGTACCATCCAGCTCCTCCAAAAAATAAGATCCACCTCTAAATTGGCAAACCACTTGATAAGGACCATTCCAAAAATTTCATAAAAGCTTGCCCAACTGGGTCTCCAAAGATTGATTTTAAGGTAAAACTACATGACCAGGGTTCAAGGAGTCCCTGATTTGATTGGAGTGCTTGTCCTCCCAATACTGAACTGATTTTGCTCTGGACTCCTTCATCTTCTGATAAGCTTCATCACGAACATCTTCACTTTGCTCCAGTTGCTTGCATGTAGCAACTAATATATCAATAGTTGAGGACACCTTGTCCCAAGGTGTACCCAAGAAAGTTTCCATTTCCAGAGCCAAAGGAAGAACTTCTCTTTGGCCAAAGATGATTTCATAAGGTGAGTAGGCAGTAGTCCTTTTGGATGAGTTTCAATCAGAGAAGAGAACAAGAGGAAGGAATTTGAAACAATTCTTGCCACTTTCACCGGAAAGCTTAACAAGTGCAGCCTTCAAAGCAGCATGGCCTTGTTCCACAATGCCTTGGCCTTCAGGATAATGAGTGTTGATTGAGTAATTTGAATTAATAGAAATTATCACATTGAGGGACCAGCAACATTCTGACAAGCAGCAGCATACAAATAGAGGCATAAGGTGAGTGAGAAAATAAAAATAGAAAAGAAGTTGAGGAAGGAAATGAAAAGGATTGAAATCATAACAGACAGTCAAAGTTGAGATTTGAGGAACGTGGATCATATTGAGGCAGGTTGAGGATGGTGGTTGAGCAATTGAGCAGTTTGCAGTGGAGAGGTAAACATTGGGAGTGAAGATTGTATGAAGAAATTGGAAAAAGAAAGAAAGAAAAGAATGAAATAAAAATAAGAAAGAAACAGATAGATGATAATGGAAACAAGTTGGAAAAAGACTCCCGGGGACCTTTAAGTAAAGTCTTGGGTAAGAACAGGTAAGCGCGAGGTCGCGCAAACTTCTGCAGATGTCACTATAACTGCGCCGCAAGTGTGCGCGTGCTGTTAACCAGTAGGAGGAGGATTTGACACTTTGACACCCCTCGTGGCTGGTAGGATTTTGAGGTAACAAAAGAGAGGATTAATGACTTGAACTAGCTTTGAAAAAGGAATGCGAGGTAGTGCTTTTGTCAGCCCATCAGAAATCATCTTTTTCAAAGGGATTAGTTTGACTTTGAGATTGTTTTCTCGTAGTTCCTCCATGATGGCTTTATTTTTTATGTTGATATGGCAAGTTTTGGAATTGCAGCCAAATTTCTTCAATTTGTCGTCCAATCCTTTGTTGTCAATATGGTGTAAGCAAGGTTGCGTTGGTTTTTCCCACATTTCTGAAACTAAACCCCTCATCCAGATAGCCTCCAAAAAGGGGTTGACTAATGGGTTGAGTTTGGCCTCAGTGGTGGAGTGTGTTACGTTTCTCAGGCGGTAGCTGCTCCAAGCTATGGGTGATCCAAATAGTAGGGTTATGTGGCCGGACTGCAAATGTCTAGTTTTGAGATCGTTGTTCCACGTGGCATTACTGAAGCATTGTAGTTGGGTGTCTTGATGTTTTATTTTCAATACTAATGAAAGTCCTTTCGTCGCTTTGAGATCCTTCCAACAGTGATTAATCCCGGGACGTTTGCAGAACCGGGCTAAGCTGGAGACAGCGTAACTGATGTCGGGTTGAGTTAAGCAAGCAATGTAATTCATTAGGAATACAGATGACCTGTAATTGATTCCTAAAGCTTTGAACTCTTCATGTTCTTCTTTGGTAGCTGGTTGTAAATTGAAGTTAGCAGTTAATGGAATGGAGGATGGATGACAGTCTGAAAGCTTGAGTTCTTCAAGCCCATGTTTGATGTGATTGGGTTGAGAGAGATATATTTTGTTTCCGTTTCTGGAGTATTTCATACCCAGAATTGTGTTAGGATCATGAGCAGTTGAATTTGGAAAGCACTGTAAAAATTTTTCTTTAAAATTGTTTCCAAGACCAACCAAGATTAGGTTGTCAACGTGGAAGAAAATCATGGATTTCCTTTGGGGATGCAGATAGAGACAGGGATTGGATGATGACTGGTGAAATCCTTGGTCGGAGAGCCAGGTGGTGCGGGTGTTGAACCAATTGAGAGGAGCTTGTTTAAGCCCGTACAACAATTTCTTAAGTTTGAGGTATTTTGATTTTTGTTTAGATCATTTTGGAGTTTTAATAACAACGTGTTCCTTGAGTGGCGCGTGAAGAAATGCACTCTTCACGTCAAACTGAGTGATAGGAAGAGAGTGATAGAGACCATAAAGTAGAGCTATTCTGAGAGACGCCGCTTTGCCAGTTGGTGAGAATGTGTCTTGGTAGTCCAGGCCATATATCTGATCAAACCCCTGCACGCAAAGTCAGCTTTTGTAAATCAACAGGTCCCCATGGCAGTTGTCTTTCAGGCGGTAAACCCATGTAGTATTGAGAGGATTTGAGGGTTCAGGACTATTTTAGTCTTCCCAAACATCCGTCTTTTTGATTCTGGATAATTCTGTGTCCATCGAGAGATCCCAGCTTTTATAGTCTTTACAATTCTTAGCTTGCTTGAAAGATTTAGGAACAAAATAATGGTGAAATCCGTAACAATCGGGAGGATGAAGAGTTGATTGGTTGTGCAGTATTTGAGAGGGAGCCAGTTCATCAGCAACCTCCTGGGATGAATGAGAAGACTCGTTGTCTGCAGGCTCCGTAGCCTTGGTCAATGACCAGGAGGGATCATCGGGTAAGGAGGAAGTGATGGTAGCTGGAGAGTTGGAACAAGGACAGTCATGAGGGATAAAAGGTAAATCTATGTCAATCAAAGGGATAGCGGCTGGAGGGTTTTCTGTGGTTTGGAAGTGGGGACTGGACTTAATTATTTTGATGTGTTTTGACAAAATAATGGTATTATCTGGTTTGAGAATTCAATAAGATAGGAGATTAGGGTTGAACCCTACTAACGTGCCTTCTAATCCACAATTATTGAACTTGTCTCCGCGCGGAATCTTCAAATTTAGATAGACCACTCTGGAACCTAGCGGATGAAAATAATCCACGGGTAGTGACTTATTAGTGAAGATCTTGTAGGGGGACTTTTTGTTAGGTTGTTTGGGAATCTGATTCAGCATGAGAGTAGAGGCTTTGGACACTTCTGCCCAAATATTAAGGGGTAAATTTGACGATCAAAGGACAGTTCAAATAGATTTGGCAATAGTACGGTTAGCGCGTTCCACTTTTCCATTATGTTTGTGGTGGTATGGTTTGGATACAATGTGTTGGATTGAATTTTCTTGAAGGAAGGATTTGAGTTCTTGCAAAATGTATTCTCCTCCACCATTCGTACAGACAGTGGAAGGGAAGCATCCTTGTTTTTGCTTCTCAAATCTAAGAATTGATAAAATTTGAGGACAAGCGTCACATTTGGAATGAAGCGGGATAGCGGATAGATAGCCAGAATGGTTATCAACAATGGTCATAATGTACCTCATCCCATTACAGGATGCCGGATTAATTGGACCCATCAGATCAATTTGAAGTCTTTCAAAGGGCTTTGACACAATGGTTGCTTTGGAGTTGAATGAGGTTTTGGAAATTTTTGAAAATAAGCAATTGGCACATTGGAATTCTTTGATAAGAGAATGAGGAATTTCCGGTTTAACAAGTTTGAGACGGTATGGACTGGAATGGCCAAGAGATTGATGGAGATAGAGTATCTTATCATGATCAAAAGTTTTGCGAGTCAGGTAGCTTATTTTGCAGTTATTACCAATGGAGTGAGGAAGATTAAGAGCGAAAAGATTATCCCTTATGAATCCTTCAAAAGCAGTTGTTCCATTATGCAGTACCTTGAACAAATTTCCACTAGCAGTGACTGAGCATTTTTTTTCAGAAATTAAGACTCCAGGACTGATCAGATTGATTATGAGATTCGCAACAAAGAGACAGTCAGTGAGTCTGATGAGAGAATTTCTCCAGGCAAGAGCCACTTTGCCTTTTCCTTTAATAGGAAGATTTGCTCCATCTTTTCCTGTACTTATGTGTTCACCGTCGCAATCTTGTAATGAGGAGAAATACTGAGTCAAATTGAACATATGGCAAGATGCTCCCGATTCAAGGATGATGCAATGGTTGGTGTTCACTTTGTTGATCCACGTAGTCAAAAGAGCATGGTAATGAGCAACTTTGTTGCTTTTGGACTTCTTTTGAGCTCTCCATTTTGCCTGAGCTTCTTTCCATAAATCCGCAGCAAGATGCTCGTATTTATGCCAGCATCTTTCCTTGGGGTGATCAGTTGCATTGGGATTGTGATAAACTTGCCGGCATCGTTGGATTTTAGTTAAAGGAGGTTTCAAATTTTAGGTTACGAGAGCAGTTTCTCTGATGGGGGCTTTGGTGAGCTTTGATTTTGATTCATTATCCAGTTGCTTTAAGTGATTGAGGACCAAGTCAACCGTCACTTCCTTATCGGAGTGCATGATTTGCTGCCGTAGGGACTGAAGGGAGAGTGGGAATTTGAAAAGAACTAGATAGGCCAGAATATCCAAAGGAAGTTTGATACCAACATTGAGCATTTTCTTGAGGGAAATTTTGATCTTGGTAATAAAGGAAGAGATAGCGTCAGGTTGAAGGGATGATATAAGAAGTCGGTAAAGATTTGAGCTTGATTGGCGGTTTGAGATGAGGCAAATCTTTCCTTGATAGTTTTCCATAAACCTTTGGCTGAGTTTATATTATCAGAATTGATGACATTGTTATGAGTGACAGTATCAATTTTGGACAAAATGATGACCCGAGTTTCAAGATCATCCATGGGGCTAAGAGATTTGGTATTGTCTTTGAGAATTTGTTTGGTTCCTTTAAGTTTGAGTAGGATGGTGATCTTTTCCTTCCAAATTGAATAATTTTTGTCTGTCAGATTAGGAACAGCTTCAAGTGCAGCCTTGAGCATGATTTGTTGAAAGCCGTCCATAGTGCCAGGTCCCTCCATGAAGTAGCAAGGTTAGATAGTCAAGCGTTTTGGCTTTTAACCATGTTGATTGAGTAATTTGAATTAATAGAAATTATCACATTGAGGGACCAGCAAAATTCTGACAAGCAGCAGCATACAAATAGAGGCATAAGGTGAGTGAGAAAATAAAAATAGAAAAGAAGTTGAGGACGGAAATGAAAAGGATTGAAATCATACCAGAAAGTCAAAGTTGAGATTTGAGGAAAGTGGATCATATTGTGGCAGGTTGAGAATGGTGGTTGAGCAATTGAGCAGTTGGCAATGGAGAGGTAAAAATTGGGAGTGAAGATTGTATGAAGAAATTGGAACAAGCAAGAAAGAAAAGAATGAAATAAAAATAAGAAAGAAACGGATAGATGATAATGGAAACAAGTCGGAAAAAGACTCCCGGGGACCTTGAATTAAAGTCTTGGGTAAGAACGGGTAAGCGCAAGGTTGCGCAAACTGCTGCAGATGTCACTATAACTGCGCCGCAAGTGTGCGCGTGCTGTTAACCAGTAGGAGGAGGATTTGACACTTTGACAATGAGGAGTAGTAACTCTATGTTGTCCAGGAAGAGATCAGATCATTTTGGCAAGTTTGCCACCAAATTCTGAGCCACCATCAGTAGAGTAAGATCAAGTCAGGCCATAATGCATTGTTCAGGTCTCAGAGAGGAAATCTGCCACTGATTCAGAGCTAAGATTTTTAAGAAATTTTGCTTCAAACCATTGAGAAAAATCATCTCTAGCCACAATCAGATTTTTAGCACCACCTGCCTTAATATGAACTACATCCATAGCAATCCTTCCAAAAACAGTGAACTCCCCAGTAGGATAACAAATTTCAGTTGGACGCCTAAGAACACGTTTTTGACAAACTTCACAACTCTTGCACCACTGAGAGATGCATTTCTTCAGAGATGGCCACCAGAATTTTTTGGATAATTGTCAATAAGTTTTGGTTTCCCCACAATGACCAAGACCTTAATGGAGACTTTCAAGGATAGAATCTTGTTTAGAAGGGATATTAACAACAATAAGAGCACAAGGATATCCTCTTTTCATAAGCCTAGAGCTTTGGAAAAAGAAACTAGACAAATTTCTTTTAAGAGATCAAAATTCTTTAGCAGCAAGATCAGGAGGTTTTTGAAGAGTCAAAAGGTACTGCTCTACTTTAAGCCAGAAACCTTGTTGAAAGCCTGAATAATCTTGAGAAGAGAAAGAGAAGACAGGCTGGATTAAAGTTTCTTCTTCATCAAGATCAGTTCCAACATCAGATTCATTGTCTCCAAGAGGTTGTCAAGATAAACCATCAGGAATAGTGAAAGATTTCCCAGGCCTGTGAAAAATAACAAAAGACAAAAGCTGGATAAAGGCCACCCAATGAGTCATAGGAGAATTGGGGAGGCTGGGAGCATTGATCATTTCAATGGTGGATTGAGAATCAACTTTTAGTTCAAAATTTTGGCCCCAGAGAATGGTTTGAAGTTTCTTCATCATTCAAGCCACACCACAAAGCTCCAATTTGGGCTGAGAATACCTAGACTCTACATCTGAAAATGGCAAAGATTCATAAAGAGCAGGACATTCCCAACCATTCCCATCTTCCTGAGTAAGGACAGCCCCAACAGATTGATAACTAGAATCAACAGCCAGCTTGATCTTGCCAGATCCAGTTCCATAAGCAATCTTTTTCAAGACTATGTCTTTTCCAACCATCATTTTGATCAACTTAAAAGCATGTTCACAATCTTGGGTCCAAATCCATTCAGCATCTTTCCTGGTTAGACAACGTAAGGTTGCACATATTTTGGATAGCAATTGGATAAAGAGTCTAACATAAGTGAAAACACCTAGGAAACCCCTAACTTCAGTGGGATTGATTGGAGTAGGCCAAGAGATGATCTTGTTGACTTTGGCTGGTGCCATCCTTCTTCCTTCCTTGCAGACCACATGACCAACAATTTCCAGAGCAGGGACACAAGCAGCTAGCTTGGATCCAGAGACAGTAAGGCCAGATTCTTTGATTCAAAACAGAATCCTTTCCAAAGTAGTAGCATATTCCTAGATAAAATAAAAAATTCCTGAATGCCAAGGTAAGAGCTCATTATCATAGTCAGAGACTGGACCTTTAATTCCACCATTTTCAATAAAGATACCAGCATGATCAGGGATTTCATCCTGGAGGATCCACATCATCCAAGCCTGATAGACTGCAACCAAATTGACGGCACCTTGAGGCAATCCATTAAGTTGAAATTGACCAAGAGGAGTATCAAAGGTAGTGAGAGGGCAAGAAATAGGATTTAAGGATTGTTTTTCATAGCCACCCATAATGTCCCCTAGACCATAGCAAGCTCTCCCAGAGAAATATTTGACAAATTCTTCAGTAGCAGGAGGAATACCAGAGTCTTTAATAGTAACTTTATTAAGAGGTTGGAGATCATGAACTATTCTAAGTTTACCATTACTCTTGAGGACACAGAAGACAGGGCTGGAATAACTAGAGGTTGCCTTCTCATATAAGCCATTAAGAAATTGTTCTTGAAACAACTCAATAAATTTGTCAACTTTAGAAGCAGGGATAGGGATCTTCTTCCTTTGCTAAGGATCATGTTCAACTACAGGGATGATATAAGGGAGGCCATAGGATTATTTCAAGATACCTCTCTCTTCTTCACAGAAAGAAATAGATTTTTCCCTTAGAGATAAGACATTTTTGATCAAATTTAACTCATCAGGAAGAAGCCATCAATCTGTACCAAAGTTGACCAGCTTCAGAAGTTCTTCAGTGACCCAACCATTGGTCAGAAAAGGACCAGTAAGAGATTGAGAAAGACCACAGTAAGGAGCATGAGATAAGGGAGGACGCATAAGAGCAGGATTGAGGTTGAGAGGCATAGGCTGGTGGACTGGTTGGACCTTCTTGGCAGCTGGCTTATACTTGGTGGCAAACAAGGGAATTTCTTGTTTCCTCCAGGGGTTGACCAGTGAGACTTGATCACAAAAACTGAGTCCAAGTTCCAACATTTTCCATGTCCAAGGTTCTGCAATATCCTCAAAGGAGCCTTTTCCATAAAGGGAGAACCAGGAGATAATATGTTTCTCACATGTGTGGCACAAGGTAGGGTTTTGAAGATGATGGTAGAAGGTTGCCCTGGAAGTGCACAATTGGGAGGACTTACTTGTACCCCAAATTGCCTCCACTGAAGCCCATATTCCTCCATACCAAAACCATCAAGAATAGAATCAAGATCAGGATCTAGTTTAGACTCATTACAGAGATTCAAACCAGAACTGAGAGAAGATTGATCAGACATAAGATGACAAGGAAAAGAAGACACAAAAGATACAGAGAAAGAATGAAAACAAATATTTTTGGATTTTTCTATTTTGACATGTTTTTGATTTTTGATATTTTCCAATTTAGGTGAAAATGATGAAAAGAATGAAAAATAAGCCTGAGGGATAAGAGTTGACCTTTGAGTTGAATTCTGAGGCTGAAAAGAGCTACAACTATTAGTAGGATCAACTATTCCCATAAAAAATGAGAGGAATTGGAATTATCCTTCTGCTTCCCCTTTAAAGATGATTTAGAAGGATGACCAGGAAAATCTCTTTCCCAAAAACCAGAATCTAAAGAACAGAGAGGAACTTCAATCTTTCTACCATCAGCATCAGGGAGAAGAATTCTCTCCCCAACTTGATCAGAAAACATCAGAGTAGCACCAAAATCCATCAAGAAAGGTTGCCCCAAGATCATAGGCCCTTCCAAAAGAGTGATCCAAAAATGACAGGTTCCAACAATACTTTGACCAATCCTGACTGGAAAATCTTCAGCAATACCAACCAATTCACAAGATTGATTACCTATCCCATAGACTGCAGAATTGAAGCCAACCCTAGGACTGAGTTTGAGTTTACAGGCCATAGCATCCAAAATTAAGTTGAGCTGAGATCCAGAGTCCACAAGAGGAGAAAAAGTTTTAGCTGAGTCACCAAGATAACAGGGGAGATAACCAAGAGGACAGGAGTAAAGATTGGAATCAGAAGAAGGACTATTTCCACCAGAGTCCTCTATCCAAGTGCCAGAGGAGACCTTCAATTCTTCAGGACCAATCTCCAAACGTCAAAGAGAGAACCATTTCTTCATTCCTTCAGCAAAAGATGAAGAGATTGACGTTAGTTCAGCCACAGACAGATCAGGGATTTTCAGATCAGAAATTTTCTTTAATACTCCTTCCACAGTATTGGGGTGGTCCTTTGAGATTCCCCTTTCAAATCAAACTTTGGGCTGGGTGGAGGGAGGAAGTTCAGGTGAAGCAGGAACTAAGATGGGATCAGAAGTTTGAGGTGACTTGGATGAAGGAGGAGGATCTGAGTGATCTGGAAACCTTTCCATGAGTGGCTCCTTTTCCACCTCCATGTCTTCCACATCAGAGGAAGGAGGCTCAGGTGAGGATTGACGTTTGACTGGTTTTCAAAGAATTGAAGTTGGCAAGGAAGTGGATTTGTGAGGTTTAGGTTCCTCATACCATTTCCTTGCTTAATCAGATTGATAAGTAGTCCCAGCAAGACTGGAGGAAGAGATAGCTGGAGGGTACCAAGGTTGGAGAGTACCACAGGAAGATTGGAAATCAAAGGAAGCAAGGGATGCTTTCATTGGAGGTGGAGGCTGATAAGAGGCCACCACATGACAAATAGGGCAAGATGAATCAAAAGGGATCAGAGAACCATTAGGAAAAAATAAATTTTTCCCCTTCTGCTCCACCAACTTTTCCTTTATATCCTTCTGGAGTTCCAAGCATTGTTCAGTTCCATTGCCTTCCCTATGACAGTAGTAACAGACCAGGGTAGGTTTAGGGACAGAAATAGAGGGTTTAGGAGTAGCAAGGGAAGAAATCTTTTGGTCTAATTTTTTCTCAAAAGCTTGAAGTATCTTGGTGATTTTGTCTAGAGTAGTAGGTTCTTGAGTAAAATTAGGATCTTCTTTAGGTATTTCATCTGCCATCATCTTATTCATAATATTGTTGGATTCTTTAAAAGAAGGAGCATGGACCGGTTCAGTCGTTCTAGGTTTTTCAAAATTTAAAGCAGTTTGACCTTTCATAACTTCATCCACAGTACTCCTGAGGATAAGGAAAACAGGGAGCTTGAATCAATTATCCCTGGTGGTGATCATAGATCCAGATTTGACCAATTCATCTTTAATCCTTTCCTGCGCAGACAACAAAAAAGATTGGAAGAATTGTGCTCAAACTGTGTCCACTGAATCAATGTTATTGTTTTGGATAAGATAGTTTTGGATAGGATCCCAAGACTTCCTAAAAGACTGGTAGTCAGGGGCTGAAGACACACCACCATTCAAGATCCATTGAGAGACAAGAGCATCCAAGTCCTGCAAAGTAAACAAAGCTACATCTATTTTACCCCAATATTCCAACATTGCTTCACTCAGAAGCGTCCAGTAATGGGATTTGAATCCTTCAAACAACTCAATTACTTCCATAACTTCATCAGAGGAGATAAAGAATTGTAACTGATACGCAATATTGTATTTGCTTGCTCCATCCACTTCAGCAGCCATTTTGTAAGAGTCCAAGAACCTTTCAACATTTACCCCATTGAACCCTAAGTTCTTGTTCTGAGGTTTGATCTTGACCATCTTTGGTCAAGCAGGAGTGGTTGGGTACCAGTAGATGCCATTTTGAATACAGAATTCCTTTCCCAGATGGTGCACAAATTTGGAGGACTTACTTCTAGAATAAGTTGCCTCCATGGATCAGATCTGAGAGAGAGAGAGAAACAGGGAAAAAAAGGGAAAAATATTGGATTTTGAAGTTTGATTCCAAATTTTGATGATGGGACTGTAAATCCCAAGGTTGCTGGTTTGATCCTGGCCCGGGGGAACAAATGTAAGACTCCAGACGGTGCTAAGTCGCAGGAATTTCTGTGGAGGGGAAAGGTGCTGTTTAGTCTGCCCTCCTAAGAGTTACAATAATATTTAAATTTAACCAGAATCAAGGTCCAGGAACTTGTAAATAAGCAATCAATTTAAGGGATGAGTTTGGGAATAGTTGGTAGCAATGGAAACAACACTATCTGAGGCAAGATGATGCAGGGAAAGACTTTAACAAAATAAGTCAAAGTTTTGTTCAGAGTTTAATGGAAAAAGGCAGTTGTAAGTAACAACACCCACAAGCTAATAACTCTGGTTGTTGGCAGAAGATTAGGAAAGATCAACTCAACCCCAACCACCCTCCAGGTTCTCAATGAACCTGCCCAACTCTCTGCAATCAAGCGCTTGAAGGGTACCAGATAACTGTGGTTGGCTGAACAAAACAAAAGCAATTTGTTTATGAAGCTCTAGAAGCAAAGCAATAACAGATTTAAACAAGAATAACCCAACACTTCTTGATAAACTCAAGAGTAGCGTGGCAGAATTCAACTTCAAACAATAAAGGGAGGTCTAACACTCCAGGTTTCAAGCTTAAAGAAACCTCTCAGTCAAACGTGACTGGATCTGGAAAGATGATCAGGGAAGGATCAGACCATTATGGTCAGAAGAAGGGAACAAGAGTGGTATAAGACACTCAAGAATTTCAACAGAAAGAATTCTCTTCAACCAGCAAGGCTATGGCTGGTGATAAGGATCAGGGTCAAAGATAGACGGATCAAAGACTGAGTATGGAGGCTCAAAGGATCAAGGGGAAATCAAAAGATATACCCAGCTCAAAAGTTGCAGATGAAGGGAAAGAAGCCCTCCAGAATGATTAGATTAATGATTGATATATGAAATGGATGGTGCCCCAAACAAAGGCTGGGGAGAGCCCCTCCATTTATAGACAATAGGCCTGTAGACTATTTAAAAGAGATAATTACAAATGAGTGCAGAATTTTTTTTTATTCAATGATGAAAGGATCAGAAGGCCCATGGAAGTCTGTTCTACCCTGATTGACAACATCCTGCGGCTGGGGTGAGAAGAATTCTCACCCCATCATTCCTTGCGTCCGTCCGCAGACAGACACGCGCAGAAAACCTACAAAAATTATCCCACCCCCATCCAAAGATGGAAGGGGGTTCAATTGGAATGAAGGAGGTTGGGTCAAACAAATTTGCGGTAGTTGCAAGAGAACTGCGCAAGACAGTTGGGCAATGAGCCGAAAATGGGGGGATGATTGCAAACTGGCAGGCAAAAATGTTTTGGTTGCTTGATGTCGATTGAGTGACCTTGGGCGGTTGATTGATGGAGGAGGGGATCAAAAAAAGGAGGGTTTGGAAATGTTGACAGCACTGGGGACAGTGTTTGGAGAAAATGATGGGTGGTACACATTTTTTCCTTGTTGCAGTGATTGAGATTGGTTGGGAAGATGGCAGCAAGCAGGAGTTGCTCAAGCAATCCTTGGAGGGTGATTGTTATGTGGCTTTGTGTGATTACCAAGGTTGGAGTTGCAACAAGGTTGCAATGGATCATTCAATGAGGTGGGAGATTATCTGAAGGAAAGGGAGATTGTTTGGCTCAATCTTGGCCAATGATTGGCAAAGGCGCTGTCAATGGCAATGGGAATGGTGAGGGATTGAGGTCAATGAGGAAGCAGTGATGGGATTGGGGTGGATGGATGGATGATTGCGGGATGATGATCAATAGACGGTGATTGTTGTAGGAAAAAAGGTTGGAAATGATGGAGTCAATGATTTGTGCTGGTTGGGATCCAATCCCAGAGTGATCCACCACTGGCCAATTGAGGCCTCTGACTTATGAGGATTATCACTAATCAGAATTGAAACCCCAGATGGTCAATTACAATGCTGGCAAGGGTTGAGCCCAGCCAAGCTGGTCTTGTCTGCACGCTTGGCCAAAAAGGAACTGGAGGATTAGGAGTGGAGCAAGAGGGACTTGAACACCAGGCACAGGGGCCTAGAAACCTGATAGATCCTCCTAGACAACTAGGATAAGGGAATGCTGGGAACTGGAAACTAAAATAGGGAATCATTTGGGAAAAGATTTTTTTTTTTGAGGATGCATTGATGGGTAAGGGGATGTAAAAAAAATCAAAAATTTCCATTTTCCATGAGGTGTCCTGGATTTTTCACCCCACTGATTCACAGCTGGAATAACTAGGCACCCCAGAATTAAGGGCACAGGGAACTGTGCAGCAGTTCTTCTGGGGTGGTCCAGGTACCTTCCGGGGAACATTGGCAACTCAGGAGGCCCAGACGCGGATTTTTCTCTCACTCTCATTTGCGGCATGCAGACCCAGATCTTTCTCTCAATCACTTGCTCACATTGTGGGTTGTTCTCACAGTATGACTAGCTTGGACAGGAAGGTGCACATTGGAAGCATGTATTTTCATAGAACTAAGGAAGGCACAGATACATTCAATGAAGAAGGGAAAAAAGGGGGGCAATGCGTCTATGCCATTCTCATCATATCCTCCATTTTTGCCCGTGACAATGCCAGTAATTCCCGGAATGTTGCCAGGAGCTTGCGTTGTGAAGCCAAGGATTGCGCGCTGGGAGAGGAAATCTTGAAGCATTGAGTTTGACCCTTTGGCAAAGCTATCAAAGTTGGCCGCCAAGAGGGCCATCATGGTGGGGATCTCTGGGATCTTGGGCTGGCCAGAGGGGAGGCCGGCGGCCAGGAAGGCGCTTCAGAAGGACCACTTGGAGTCCTTGATCCAAGAGGAGGGGACAACGCAATGACTATAGGGGACGGTGTGGTGTCAATTTATAGACATGGATTGGGAACTGTGTCGCGGCTGCGCACTCAGCATTGGAGGCAAGCGGGCTCAGCATTAGGGTATGCGGATTGCTCAACAGCGGCAGCTGCTGTTTGGCTCCGCACCTAGTGGACAGGTTGGGCTCAGCATTGAATGCGGCGTGGGCGGCGATCCGCCCCGGAGATTGGATTCGGAAGGTAGTGCGCTCAACTAGGTTTGCAGGCGCTGTAAGACTCCAAACGGTGCTAGGCCGTGGCATTTCTGTGGAGGGGAAAGGTGCTGTTTAGGCTGCCCTCCTAGGAGTTACAATAATATTTAAATGTAACTGGAATCAAGGTCCAGAACCTTATGGATGAGAAACCAAAGTAAGGGAAGAGGATAAGAGTTGTCGGTAGCAATGGAAACAACACTATCTGAGGCAAGATGGTGCAAATAAAGACTTGAACGAATAAGTCAAGGTTTGTTCAGAGTTCAATAGAACAAGGCAGTTGTAAGTAACAACGCCCACAAGCTAATAACTCTGGTTGTCAGCAGCCAATTAGGAAAGATCAACTCAATCCCGACCAACCTCCAGGTTCTCAATGAACCTGCCCAACTCTCCGCAATCAAGCGCTTGAAGGGTACCAGATAACTGTGGGAGGCTGAACAAAACAAAAGTAATTTGTTTATGAATCTCTAGAAGCAAATCAATAACGAATTCAAGCAAGAATATCCCAACACTTCTCAAGGGACTCAAGAATAGCGTGGAAAAATTCAACCTTAAAAAAGAAGGGAGGTTTAACACTCCATTTTTTAAGCTTAATAAAACCTCTTCAATCAAACGTGATTGGCTCCAAAAAGATGATCAAGGAGAGATCAAGACCAGTATGGTCGGAAAAAGGGGTCAGATTGGTATAACACACCCAAGAATTCAGACAGACAGGAATTCTTCTTCAACCAGCAAGGTTATTGGTTGGTGATAAGGAACAAGGTCACAAGGGACAGAGTTTGAGTATTGAGGCTCAAAGGATCAAGGGGCAATCATGGATATACCCGGATAAATTGCCCAGATAAGTGGGAAGGATGCCCACGGATAAGTTGATTTCTGATGATGGTCTGATTGATTTTCCTGGGCCAAAAGGCAGGGGAGAGCCCCTCCTTTTATAGACATGAGGCCCTGTATACTATGTACAAGTGATACTACAAATAGGTGCGGGAAAATGAAAACATAATAATAAAAAAAAGAAAAGAAAAGAAAAAAGAAATGTTGCCCGCGTCAAGAATGACCGCGGGCAACCAGATGGACACCCGCAACAGCGGTTGCGGGTGTCAACAACGGCTGTCGTTGCCCGATCGGCGGCGACAGCGGGGTGAAGGTTCCGACGGCCGCAAGTGGTTGCTCGCGGTCGTCGGTCGGATCAGATGATGGGCGAGGATCTGAACTCAGATGAGCAGGGTTGAGTTTGGGAGGATCTGATGAACCCAAGGGAGCCGGGGAGATTGATTTGATGTTTGACGACCGTCGCGACAAGCGACGGCGTCAGTTGGATGAGTGGATTGGGAAGGATCGAATGAGGGGGTCATGAGGGATGAGGATTGATGGATTAGAGACAAGCGGGTTGGGGAGGATGGCACCCTGAGAAGTTTTGATCAATAGGACCGGTTGGGGGGATGAATAGGATGGACCAATTGGGATTGGAAGGATCTGAGGACTCAAGCAGGGATGAGATCATGGTGGATTGAGGCGGAGAATCGATTGGGGGTGGATGATGATGAGTCAATGGTGACTGAGTGGGTTGGGATGAGGAAAGGGTGGTGGATGAGTGTGGATGGAGTGGAGAGGAGGAGAAGGGATTGTCAAAAGTGGTTTGACAATCGCTCGTGTCGCCAAAAGTCAGGGACGCGAGCGCGACAAGTGGGAGTTGAACATAGGAAGAGAGGATTGAAGCGGAGAGACAGGCAAGAGGCCTGTCCTAGACCGCTAGGACAGGGAGAAGTTGAGAGATGGGGGGAAATCAAGGTACCCATAGGAGTACAACCAAAAAAAATATTTTTTTTTTTGTGGTGTCCCGGATTGGTCACCACATCTCTCCCCAACTTACAGACTGTCCCTAGTCTGTATCTAAAATTTGAAGGGATTAAAAAAAAGGCAGGGAACAAAGAAATTGAAGCAAAGATTGGCCATTTCTTGATCTTGAGAGCAATTGAAGAGTTGAGGAAAATATCTTGATTCTTCCAAATGAGCCCTAGAAGCGGCAGGAATAGAACAAGGAGGGCGTCCCAGGTGCTCACATATGTGGCATGCAGTAGAGTTTTACAACCAAAAATGCAGCAAATGACCCTGGTAGTGCACAATTGGGAGGACTTACTTCTGAGATAAGTTGCCCCCACGACAATGAAACTTCTTGACTTGATCAGCAGAGAACCTTCTGGCCAACTGAGTACCATCCAGCTCCTCCAAAACATAAGATCCACCTCTAACTTGATGAATCACTCAATAAGGGCCATTCCAACAATTAGAGAAAAGCTTGCCCCACTGGGTTCCCCAAAGATTGATTATAAGCTAAAACTAGGTCACCAGGGTTCAAGGGCTCCCTGATTTGATTAGAGTGCTTGTCCTCCCAATACTGGACGGATTTTGCTCTGGACTCCATCATCTTTTGATAAGCTTCATCACGAACGTCTTCACTTTGCTCCAGTTGCTTGGATCTAGCAACTAACAGATCAGTAGTTGAGGACACCCCTTCCCAAGAGATACCCAAGAAAGATTCCATTTCCAGATCCAAAGGAAGGAATGCTCTTTGACCAAAGATGATTTCATAAGGTGAGTAGCCAGTAGTCCTTTTGGTTGAGATTCAATCAGAGAAGAGAAGAAGAGGAAGGAATTTGCGACAATTCTTGCCACTTTCACCAGCCAGTTTAACAAGTGCAGCCTTCAAAGGGGCATGGCCTCGTTCCACCATGCCTTGGCCTTCAGGATAATAAGGAGTAGTAACTCCATGTTGTCCAGGAAGGGATCAGATCATTTCAGCAAGCTTGCCCCCAAATTCAGAGCCACCATCAGTAGAGTAAGATCGAGCCAGGCCATAACGCATTGTCCAGGTCTCGTAGAGGAAAGCTGCCACTGATTCAGAGCTAAGGTTCTTAAGAAATTTTGCTTCAACCCATCCGGAAAAATCATCTCTAGCCACAATGAGGTACTTAGCACCACCTGCCTTAATATGAACCACATCCATAGCAATCCTTCCAAAGACAGTGGACTCCCCAGTAGGATAACAAATTTCGGCTGGGCGCCTAAGATCACGTTTTTGACAAACTTCAAAACTCTTGCACCATTGGGAAATGGATTTCTTCAAAGATGGCCACCAGAATCGTTTGGATAATTGTCGATAAGTTTTGGTTTCCCCACAATGACCAAGGCCTTCATGGAGACTTTCAAGGATAGAATCTTGTTTAGAGGGAATAGTAACAACAATAAGAGCACAAGGATTGCCCCTCTTCATAAGTCTAGAGCCTTGAACAAAAAAATTAGAAGACTTTTGTTTAAGAGATCGAAATTCCTTAGCAGAGAGATCAGGAGGTTTTTGAAGAGTTGAAAGGTACTGCTCTAATTTAAACCAGAAGCCTTGTTGAAAGCCAGAATAATTTTGAGAAGAAAAAGAGAAAATAGGTTGGATTAAAGGTTCCTCCTCATTGAAATTGGTTCCAACATCAGATTCTTTGTCCCCAAGAGGTTGTCGAGATAAACCATCAGGCATGGTGAAAGATTTCCCCGGCCTGTGAACAATATCAAAAGAGAAAAGCTGGATAAAGGCCACCCAACAAGTCATAGGAGCATTGGGAAGACTGGGAGCGTTGATCATTTCAATGATGGATCGAGCATCAACTTGCAATTCAAAATGTTGGCCCCAGAGAACGGTTTGAAGTTTCTTCATCATTTGAGCCACACCACAGAGTTCCAGTTTGGTCTGGGAGTATCTAGATTCTACATCTGAAAACAACAAAGATTCATAAAGAGCAGGACGGTCCCAACCATTTTCATCTTCCTGAGTAAGGACGGCCCCAACAGATTGATAACTAGAATTGACAGCCAGCTTGATCTTGCCAGCTCCAGGTCCATAAGAGATCTTTTTCAAAACTATGTCTTTACCAACTATCCTTTTGAGTAGCTGGAAAGCACATTCACAATCTTGGGTCCAAATCCATTCAGCATCTTTTCTGGTTAGACAACGCAAGGGTGCACAGATTTCGGATAAAGATGGGATAAAGATTCTAACATAAGTGACAACACCTAGAAAGCCCCTAACTTCAGTTGGATTGATTGGGGTAGGCCAAGAGATGATCTTGTTGACTTTGGCTGGTGCCATCCTTCTTCCTTCCTTGCAGACCACATGACCAAAAATTTCCAGAGCAGGGACACAAGCTGCCAGTTGGGATCCAGAGACAGTAAGGCCAGATTCCTCAATTCAAAACAGAATCCTCTCCAAGGTAGTAGCATATTCCCAGATAAAACAACAAATTCCTGAATGCCAAGGTAAGAGCTCATTATCATAGTCAGATACTGGACCTTTAATTCCGCCATTGTCAATAAAGATACCAGCATGATCAGGGATTTCATCCTGGAGGATCCACATCATCTGAGCCTGATAGACTGCAACCAAGTTGGTGGCTCCTTGAGGCAATTGAGTAAGTTGAAATCAACCAAGAGGAGTATTGAAAGTAGTGAGAGGAAAAGAAATAGGATGTAAGGATTGTTTGTCATAGCCACCCATAATATCCCCTAGACCATAGCAAGCCCTCCCCGCAAAGGATTCAACAAATTCTTCAGTAGCAGGAGGGATACCAGAGTCTTTAATAGTAACTTTATTAAGAGGTTGAAGATCATGAACTATTCTAAGTTTACCATTACTCTTGAGGACACAGAAGACGGGGCTGGAGTAACTAGAAGTTGACTGTTCATGCAGGCCAGTTCGAACTCGTTCCCAGACCAACTTGATGAATTCGTCAACTTTAGCAGCAGGGATAGGGATCTTTTTCTTTTGCCAAGGATCATGTTCAACTACAGGGATGATATAAGGGAGGCCATAGGATTCCCGCAAGAGACCTCTCTCTTCTTCACAGAAAGCAATAGATTTTTCCCTTAGAGATAAGACATTTTTGATTAAATTTAACTCATCAGGAAGAAGCCATCCATCTGGACCAAAGTTGACCACCCTCAGACGTTCTTCAGTGACCCGTCCATTAGGCACAAAGGGACCAGTAAGAGATTGAGGAAGACCACAGTAAGGATCGCAAGATAGAGGAGGACGCATAATGGGAGGATTGAGGTTGAGAGGCATAGGCTGGTTGACTGGTTGGATCTTCTTAGCAACTGGTTTATACTTAGTGGCAAAAGAGAGAAGTTCTTGTTTCCTCCAAGAGTTGACCAGAGAGACTTTATTACAAAAGCTGAGTCCAAGTTCCAACATCTTCCAAGTCCGATGTTCTGCAATATCCTTGAAGGGTGCCTTTTCCATAAAAGGAGAACCAGGAGATAATACGTTGCTCACGTGTGTGGCACAAGGTAGGGTTTTGAAAATGACGGTAAAAGATTGCCCTGGCAGTGCACAATTGGGAGGACTTACTTGTACCCCAAATTGCCTCCACTGAAGCCCATATTCCTTCATACCAAAATCGCCAAAAACGGAATTGCAATTAGGATCTAGTTTAGACTTGTTGCGGAGATTTGAACCGGAACTGAGAGAAGATTGATCAGACTCAAAATTAGAAGGAAAAGAAGACAAAACAGATCCAGAGAGAGAAGGAGATGGAGAAGAAATATTTTTGGATTTTTCTATTTTGATATGTTTTTGTTTTTTATTATTCTTGAGCTCAGAAGAGAATGATGAAAGGAATGAAAAATAAGCCTGAGAGATGGGAGTTGACCCTTGAGTTTCAGTCTGAGGCTGAAAATAACTACAACCATTAGTAGGATCAACTATTCCCCTAAAAAATGAGAGGAACTAGAGTTATCCTTCTGCTTCCCCTTAAAAGATGATTTGGGAGAATGACCAGGAAAATCTCTTTCCCAACAACCAGAATCCAAAGAGCAAAGAGGAACTTCAATTTTCCTTCCATCAGCATCAGGGAGAAGAATTCTCTCCCCAACTTGATCAGAAAACATCAAGGTTGCACCAAAGTCCATTAAGAAGGGTTGTCCCAAGATCATAGGACTGTCCAAACGAGTGATCCAAAAGTGGCAGGTTCCAACAATATTTCGACCAATCCTGACCGGTACATCTTCAGCAATACCAACCAGTTCACAAGCTTGATTTCCTATCCCATCCACTGCAGAGTTGAAGCTGACCCTAGGACTAAGTTTGAGCTTGCAGGCCATAGCATCCGAGATTAAGTTAAGCTGAGATCCAGAATCCACAAGAGGAGAAAAAGTTTTAGCTGAGTCACCAAGATAACAAGGAAGGAAGCCAAGGGGACAGGAATAAAGGTTGGATTCTATAGAAGGACTGGTTCCACCAGAGTCCTCCATTAAAGTGCCAGAGGAGACTTTGAGTTCTTCAGGGCCAATTTTCACACGTCGACGAGAGACCCATTTCTTCATTCCTTCAGCAACAGATGGAGATATCAATAGGAGTTCAGCCACAGATGGATCAGGAATTTTGAGATCAGAAATTTTCTTTAATACTCCCTCCACAGCATTGGGGTGATCCTTGGAGATGCCCCTTTCAAATCAAACTTTGGGCTGGGTGGAGGGAGGAAGTTCAGGTGACGCAGAATCTAAGATAGGATTAGAAGGTTGAGGTGAGGGAGAAGGATCAGGGTGATCTGGGAACCTTTCCATGAGTGGTTCCTTTTCCACCTCCATGTCTTCTACATCAGAGGAAGGGGGCTCAAGTGATGATCAACGTTTAACGGGTTTTTGAAGGATTGAAGTTGGCAAGGAAGGAGCCTTATGAGGTTTAGGTTCCTCATGTTGTTTCCTGGCTGGATCAGATTGATAAGTAGTCCCAGCAAGACTAGAGGAAGAAATGGCTGGAGGATACCAAGGTTGGAGGGTACCACAGGATGATCAAAATTCAAAGGAAGCAAGAGATGCTTTCACAGGAGGTGATGGCTGGTAAGAGGCCACCACATGTCGGATAGGACAAGACGAGTCAAAAGGGATTAGGGCACCATTAGGAAGGAAGTAATTGTTTCCCCTCTGCTCTACCAATTTTTCCTTTAGGTCCTTCTGAAGTTCTTGGCATCGTCCGGTTCCATGGCCTTCCCTATGACAGTAGTAACAGACCAGAGTTGATTTGGGGACAGAAGAAGGAGTTTTGGGAGTAGCTATTGAAGAAATCTTTTGATCTATTTTGTTCTCAAAGGCTCTAAGTAACTTGGTGATTTCATCTATAGTAGTAGGTTCTTGATTGGAATTAGGATCTGCTTTAGGCCTACAATCTGCCTCAATTTTAATCATAATATCGTTTGACTCTTTAAAAGAAGGAGCATGGACCGGTTCAGTAGTTCTAGGCTTTTCAAAGGTAAGAGCAGTTTGACCTTTCATGACTTTATTCACAGTACTCCTAAGGGTGAGAAAAACAGGGAGCTTGAATTGATTATCCCTGGTGGTAATCATGGATCCATATTTGACCAGTTCTTCTTTAATCCTTTCCTGCACAGCCGACAAAAAAGATTGGAAGAACTTTGCTCAAATTTCGTCCACTGTTTCAATGTGATCGTTTTGGATAAGATAGTTTTGAATGGGATCCCAAGACTTCCTAAAAATCTGATAGTCAGAGGCTAAAGAAATACCACCATTGGAGATCCACTGAGAAACCAGAGCATCCAAATCCTGCAGAGTAAACCTAGCCACATCTATTTTACCCCAGTATGCCAACATAGCCTCCCTGAGAAGCGTCCAGTTGTGGGATTCAAATCCGTCGAAAGACTCGATTACCTCCATAACTTCATCAGAAGGGATAAAGAATTGCAACTGATAAGCCATATCAAATTCACTAGCTCCATCCACTTCAGCAGCCATTTCATAGGAGTCCAAGAATTGCTCGACATTTGTACCGTTAAAGCCTAAGTTCTTGTTCTGAGGTTTGATCTTTACCATCTTAGGTCGGACAGGGGTGGTTGGAGTAGCGGAAGATGCCATATCAAATAACAGAGTTCCTAGGGGATCCAAAGAGCAGATTTCCAAAGTGGCTCACGAGTGTGGCAAGAGTAGGTTTTTGCCAAAAACAACAAGTATCTTGCCCAAGCGGTGCACAAATTGGGAGGACTTACTTCTAGGATAAGTTGCCTCCACGGATCAGATTTGAGAAGAGAAAAAAATAGAAAAAAAAAGATTGGATTTCGAGGTTGATTTTAAATGTCTTGGGACTGTAAATACCAAGGTTGCTGGTTTGATCCCGGCCCGGGGGACCAAATGTAAGACTCCAAACGGTGCTAAGCTGTGGCAGTTCTGTGGAGGGGAAAGGTGCTGTTTAGGCTGCCCTCCTAGGAGTTACAATAATATTTAAATGTAACCGGAATCAAGTTCCAGAACCTTATGGATGAGAAATCAAAGTAAGGGAAGAGGATAAGAGTTGTCGGTAGCGATGGAAATAACACTATCTGAGGCAAGATGGTGCAGGTAAAGACTTGAACAAATAAGTCAAGGTTTGTTCAGAGTTCAATAGAACAAGGCAGTTGTAAGTAACAATGCCCACAAGCTAATAACTCTGGTCGTCAGCAGCTGATTAGGAAAGATCAACTCAATCCCAACCAACCTCCAGGTTCTCAATGAACCTGCCCAACTCTCCGCAATCAAGCGCTTGAAGGGTACCAGATAACTGGGGAAGGCTGAACAAAACAAAAGCAATTTGTTTATGAAGCTCTAGAAGCAAATCAATAACGAATTCGAGCAAGAATATCCCAACACTTCTCAAGGGACTCAAGAATAGCGTGGCAAAATTCAACCTTAAAGAAGAAGGGAGGTATAACACTCCAGGTTTTAAGCTTAATAAAACCTCTTCAATCAAACGTAATTGGCTCCAGAAAGATGATCAAGGAGAGATCAAGACCAGTATGGTCGGAAAAAGGGATCAGAGTGGTATAACACACTCAAGAATTCAGACAGACAGGAATTCTTCTTCAACCAGCAAGGCTATTGGTTGGTGATAAGGATCAAGGTCACAAGGGACAGAGTTTGAGTATGGAGGCTCAAAGGATCAAGGGGCAATCATAGAAATACCCGGATAAATTGCTCAGATAAGTGGGGAAGGATGCCCACGGATAAGTTTGATTATGATGATGGTCTCATTGGATGCTAGGATGATGATGATAGGATCCTTGGCCAAAAGGCAGGGGAGAGCCCCTCCTTTTATAGACATGAGGCCCTGTATACTATGTACAAGAGATACTACAAATAGGTGCGGAAAAATGAAAACATAAAAAAAATGAGATGAGAGGAAAAAAAAAAAAAAAAAAAAAAAAAAAAAAAAAAAAAAAAAAAAAAAAAAAAAAAAAAAAAAAAAAAAACAAAAAAAAAAAAAAAAAAAAGAAATGTTGCCCGCGTCAAGAATGACCGTGGGCAACCAGATGGACACCCGCGACAGCGGTCACGGGTGTCGACAACGACTGTTGTCGCCTGATTGGCAGCGACAGCGGGGTGAAGGTTCCGACGGCCGCGAGCGGTCGCTCACGGTCGTCGGTTGGATCAGATGAATGGGCGAGGATCTGAACTTGGATGAGCAGGGTTGAGTTTTGGAGGATCTGATGAACCCAAGGGATGATGTAGGATGTCATGATGGAAGGATCAAATGGGACGAGTGGAGATAGTGAACCAGATCAAGATTCCTACGGGGATCGAGTCGTCAGAGAGAGTTGGTTGAGGAACAAGTTGAGCTTTGAAGTCCAGGTTCGATGAGATTGAGTTGAGACTGGGATGGGTAGTAGTGATAATCAATCTTTGTGATGATGTTTGATTGAGGATGAAGGCCTTTGGATGATTGGCGGTGGTGGTTGATGGAATGATGGATAATGAGTCGTCCTAAGATGATGATGGTTGTAGTCATCACCCACTCGGTTCTTCATGATGATGATGATGATGATGAATCGGATGAGGGTTGACGACCTTTGCGACAAGCAACGGCGTCGGTTGGATGAGACGATTGGGAAGGATCGGAGAGATTGTCAAAAGTGGTTCGACAATTGCTTGCGTTGCCAAAAGTCAGGGCCGCGAGAGCGACAAGTAGGAGTTGAACATAGAAGGGGGGGATCGAAGCGGAGAGACAGGCAAGAGGCCTGTCCTAGACCGCTAGGACAGGGAGGAGTTGAGAGATGGGGGGAAATGAAGGTACCCATAGGGGTACAACCAAAAAAAAATATTTTTTTTTTTGTGGTGACCCGGATTGGTCACCACAGCGGGTGATGCGGTGCAACGCTGGCAAGTACAAGCCAGTGTCGCAGAAGGTCGGACAGAGGAATGAGCCAATGCCCCAGGAATTGAACGGATGGCTTTGACCAATTGCTTGGTTGCGGGACCCTTGGGTCACCCCAATTAAGGCTTTGGGGTGGGTTACTAGTTTGGCGCGGATCACAAAGGAGTGGATTGCAGCTTTCAATTTTGGCCTGACGGGATGGTTTAGTACGGAGGAGCGTGAGTTGCTGGTTTTGGTTCTGGTTCTTTGGGAAAGAGCGCTTGCATTTGGACCTGAAGAGCAGGGGCTTCTGAAAAACAATATTGGCGACCCCTATGTCATCCCCACTGTCAATCACAAGCAGTGGCAGATCAAGCCAATTCCAATACCGCGGGCGGTCCAGGAGCAGTTTCTGGAGTTGGTGCGGCAACAGGTGAAGACTGGCCTTTACAAACAGTCAACGTCTAGTTACTCCAGTCTGATCTTTGTGGTAGTTCAGCAGGACGGAAAGTCATTGAGGATTGTCCATGATCTGCAGCGGCTCAACTCCTTTACGATCCGGGACGCAGGACTGCCCCCCCCGCGTCAACAAGTTCCTTGAGTCAATGGCAAGGCGCGCTTGTTACGGTTTAGTGGATGTGATGGGGGGATACGACCAGCGCGAGTTGGATCCTTGCTTGCGGCCTCTAACAGCATTTGAAACTGGGTTGGGAAGAATGCAGCTGACTTGGCTACCGCAGGGCGCGACCAATCTGTGGCCGTGTACCAGGTGCAAATGGCTTGGATCCTGAAAGATGATCTTCCGGAGGGAGTCCAAATCTTCATTGACGATGCAGGCATCAAAGGTCCGAAATCCAATTACGGAGGAGCAGAGCTGGTTGAAGTTCCCGGGGTCCAACTTTTTGTGTGGGAATACGCGCAGACGTTGGAACGCATCCTGTTTTGCATCAAGGAGGCAGGGCTGAGGGTGTTGGGGAAGAAGTTGGCGGTTTGTGTTCCGGCGCTTGAAGTCCTGGGTCATGTTGTTGCTTCCAACGGCCGGCGCATTGCGGAGAAGAAGCAGAACAAGGTCCTCAAATGGCTGACCCCGCGGACGGTGTTGCATATCCTTCAGTTCTTGGGATTATGTAGCTATGTCCGTATGTTCATCAAGAGGTTTGCGGAGTCGGAAAGCCCGCTCCAATCATTAACGCGGAAAGGCACAGAGTGGAATTGGGGAGAAGAGTGCAATTGCGCGTTCCGGAAGCTCAAGGAGATTGTGGGACATGACATTGTGCTCCGCAATCTTGACTACAATGCAGGAGGAATTAGGCTAGCAGTCAATTCCAGCAAATTTGGCGCGGGGGGGTTCTCACTCAAGAGGATGACGGCAAGGATAGGCCGGTGCTTTACGAGTTGGTCACCTTCACTCTGACGGAAAGCCGGTACTCTCAGCCAAATTTGGAGTTGTGCGGGGTCACCAAGATTGTGCGACGGCCTCAGTATCTTTTGTGGGGGGTTCACTTTGAGCTTTTGGTGGATGCGGAGGCGCTGGCGCAGATGATTGATTCCCCGGCATTGCCCATTGCTCCCATGACCCGGTGGGTGGTGTTTCTTCAACTTTTTTCCTTTACTGTTTTTCATGTTCCAGGGAATTCGTTCACTATGCCCAAAGTGTTGTTGGGGTATCCAAGGGACAACCCGTTTGAGGACGCGGAACTGCTCAATGTGGAGACCCCGGTTGTCAAGGTAGGGGTTGTGGAGGCGGGCGTTCAGCTGCCGCTCTGGAAGACTGGGCGGTACGCGATTCTTTGTGATTACTTGCGGAACCTTTGTTTTCCCAACGGAACTACGGACAAGCACATGCAATGGGCAAGGCGGCAAGCAGGAAACTTCTACGTACAGGAGGGGCAGCTTTGGCGGCGGAAGACTCTGGTTCCTCTTGTGGTTACCACTTTGAGGGCGGATCAGGAAGCTATCCTCCGAAGCCTTCACAACAATCTTGGCCATTGAGGGGAGGTTGAAACGCGGAGGCGGGTGAAAGAGCGGTTCTGGTGGCCGGGGGTAGTGCGTGCGGTACGGGAATGGTTGGCTTCCTGCAAAGCCTGTCAGCGGTGGAGCGCAAGATTGCCTAAGGAATTCGGAAACCCCACAGGGGAAGACGCCCTCTTTGGTCAAGTCTTGCTTGATGTCTTCCACATCAAGGCCGTTGCTCTGTTTTTGGAGGAAGATTGGTTCGCGCGGTATGGGTTGCTTTTTCTGGTTACAGTGGATGGAGGGGCTGAGTTTTGCGGCCGTTTGGTCAAGTTGGTGAAGAGTTGCGGAGCCAAGTTTGGCCGAGTAACGGAGTATTATCCCGAGGGGGCCAGCATGATTGAACGCGGGCATCAACCAATCAAGGACAACCTGGTCAAGATGTGCGGGAAGGACGGTAAGCGCTGGCAGGAGACCCTTCCAATGGTTCTGTTTGCAGATTGGATTTTGGTGAAGCGGTCAACAGGCTACTCGCCGTACGAGTTACTTTTTGGACAGCACCCCGTGCTTCTGGTCGACATTGAGTTGGAAACGTTCCTGGGGGTTGACTGGTGGAAGGTGAAGACCTCCGCCAAATTGCTTGAGGCTTGCGCCAAACAGCTCCTTTGACGGGACGGGATGCTCGCCAAGGCCGCGGACCGGCTGAAGAAGACTTGGACAGCATTGGTGCGCTATTGGGACAAGCGCTGCTTGCATCGTCTCCGGGATCCCTTGCAGAAGGGGGATTTGGTGCTCCTGTACAACCGGAGTCTGGAGTCTCAGTGTGGGAAGTTGTTTGCCAACCGGTGGAACAGCCCGTTCCGCGTGTCGTCCAAGTTTGAGGGCGGCAGCTATCAGTTGGAGGAATTAGACGGTACTCCGCTGAAACAAAAGGCGGCAGCTTTGCATGTCAAGCGCTTCTTTGCGCAAGGATCTACCTTGTTTGACGAGACAGTGAAAGGGGGTGATGGATCTGACAAGGGGAGTGTGGAGGGCGGCAATGGTGTAGGAATGCAATCCGGGGATTCGTCTTTGGGCGGAGAAGCGGAAAACGTGCCGTTGCAATGGAGTAGGCGGTTGAAACCAGCTGGGGACAGTGGCCAAGTTGGGGGGGAGGTGGTGGGGGTAGGGGATAAGTTTTGATTTGGTGAGGGGGTGCTCTAGCCGGTTCACAGTCAGAACAACTAGACACCCCAGAATGTTTGTTTCTCTATGTTTCTTTCTTGTGTTCTTTTCTATTTTTCTTCTCTGTTGGTTTCTTTTTCTCTCTTTTTCTTTTCTCTCAGGATATCTTGAGGATGGGTGGTTGGTATGGGAATAAGCTTGATTTGGTGAGGGGGTGCTCTAGCCGGGACAACTAGACACCCCAGAATTTCTGTTCTCTTGCTCTCTCTCTCTCTCTTCCCTTACGGTGGCGCGCGCTGGTTTTTGGTTGTTGTGTTTGTTACAGGATGGGTACGGGGAACTGTGTGGCAGTTTGTCTGGGGCGGTCCAGGTGCCCCTTTTGGAACGGCTGGTCACTTACATTTGCTCACAAAGCAAAGCGTGCGGAGGCGGACCTCAATCTCAAGCTCATTCTCACAAAGCGCGGTTGCGTACTTTTTCTCAGAAGGTTAAGACCTCGCGCGGATACATGTATTTTCTTAGGAAAAAGGAAGCGCGGTACAACCAAAAGAAAATAAAGGGAAGAAGGGGAAGTGGGGGGCAATGCGCCTAAGCCATCCTCATCATCTCCTCCATTTCCTCCCTCAACGACGCCAGTAAGGCCTGGAAAGACGCCAGGAGCTCGCGCCGGGATTCCAAGGATTGGGCGCCAGGAGTCGCAAGGTAATCCCAAAGCATCGTGGTCAACCTTTCCGCAAAAACCTTGAAGCCTGCCTCCGGGAGTGCCATTACAATTGGGATTTCCGGGATCTCAGGAGGGCTGGGGGGAGGAACGGCCGGTGAAGACAGGGCCTCCGGGGAACCAACAGGGGGGCTTGGTTCAGCTGGAGGCGATGACGGGACAATGATGGGTGACGGAGGCGGAGGGGGTGTCGGCGGTCTTGGAGGAAGAGGAGAGGGTGCTGGTGCGGCTGCGGGTCGTCCGGAAAGCCTTGGGTCCAGTACCATTTGATTCACGCCGACAGCGGCAGCCCAAGCGCGGGTTTCCGCGCGCCATTCCTCCAAGGTTTTGTATTTGCTTTGTTGCAGAGGTCCGGCCTGGCGGAGAGGTGATGCCAAGTTGCGGCTCACGTGCAAGGTGGGGGGTGACGGAGCTTGGGGGCGGCGGGATGAAGGTGAACCGGGGGGTGTCCACAAGCCTTCCAAGATTGAGTTGTTGTCCGAAACTACAAATGGGTCCGGACAAGCCCTCTTGCGCGGCCTGGGGCAAGAGCTGGATTGGGGGGGAGCTTGGGGCATGCCGTCACTAAGTGAGCAGCAACAGTGGCCGCGACGGCAAGCAACACAGGCGCGTCAACCAGGGAAGATCAAACACGCGTGCCCGTTCCGGGCGCAGAACTCGCATGGGAGCATGGTGGCGATGGAGCGGGAGGAGGATGGGGGAAGGTGGTAGTGGAAGTAGCGGGGGTGGTGGTATGGTGAAGCGATGGAAGACTTCTGGGGACAGAACTCAAGTTGGGGGGGGATGTGGTGTCAATTTAAAGACACAGATTGGGAACTGCGTTGCGGCTGCGCGCTCAGAATTGGAGGCAAGCGGGCTCAGAATTAGGGTATGCGGAGTGCTCAGCAGCGGCAGCTGCTGGATCAGCAGCAGACGCTGTTTTTCTCCGCACCTAGTGGACAGGTTGGGCTCAGCATTGAATGCGGCGTGGGCGGTGATCCGCCCTGGAGATTGGATTTGGAAGGTAGTGCGCTCAACTAGGTTCGCGGGTGCGCTGGTTCGGATACGTAGGGGGGGAGAAATCCGCGGGCTATAAAGGAACAGATGGAGCGCGCGTGCAAGCGCGCGGATCATGCCGGATAATACTGGACATCCACAACGGGCGCGGACAAGCGGATACGGACAGGCACAGGGGGCTCCGAGTAGGGCGCGGTGCAAGAACCGCGTCATGAGAAGGACAAACCGGATGGACAGAAAGGCGTACGGACGTTGGGGGGAGTTTGGTACAGAGGAGGTGGGGAGAGGAGGCTAGGGTTTCTGTTTCAGGATTGTTTTCTGTTTCTTTGTCATACTGCCATTTGCCCGTGTATTTAGGTTAGGGTTGAGAGGGAGGACTTATCCTCACTCTCAACTCCGGGTTAGGAGGAGGGGGGATGCATGGGAGGGAATCAGACCATCACATCATTGGATTGGATCAATCATCTCACCAAGAGATTAACGGAACTCATACTGGATACACATCCAGGTGGAAAGTTCTTAGGATTGAAGGATTGGCAATTTCACTCTCTCTCTACTTTTCTTTATCTCTTTATCTCCTTATTTCTATTTCTCATTTAAGTTCAACTTTGGGCATCCTCATCTCCTTTCAAACGCAGGTAACCGTTAACTTCCAAACCTTGGGACAATTATAGGGGGATAACCCTTATTCTTTCCACCACGGTGGCGGCGGAGTTGTGGGCCTTTTTTTGGAGTCTGACAAATTACAGGAATCAGGAGCTGGAGCTGGAGTAGGAGCCAGAGCCAGAGCCAGTGTAGGAGCAGGAGTGGGAGTTGGAGTGGGGGACAGAGGGGGGGATGGGCGTTGCCTGAGGATTTCCTTGATGCACAGATCCCTTGCACCTTGGGTAACCTGAACGCAATCCACCCAGTATTGAAGAGAGGCCTGTTATGCCACAAACTTCAGGAAATCCTCCTTCTGGGGCGGTGCCGCACAGCGGAATGGCAAGGTGGATTTGTGGTCCTTGCTTGGAGGAGCGCAGTGGCAAGGCAAGCCGGTCAGAGTCCACAAATCTTTGGAGATCATGTTGTCATTTGAAACCACAAATGGATCCGGACAAGCCCTCTTGCGCAGCCGGGGGAAAGAACCAGATTGAGGAGGGGCCTGGAGCATTCCTTTGCTAAGAAAACAGCGGCTGTGGCAGCAACAACAGGCGGTGCATACGCGGCAACCAGGGACAATTGAGCACACGTGCCTGTTTTGAGTGCAGAACTTGCAGGGTATCATGGCAATGACGGAGGAAGGGTGGTGGTAGGAGAGCAGAGCTTGCGGGAAAAGGTGGTGGGTGTAGGAAGGGAGCGCGGGAACGGTTGAGGTAGTGATTGGAAGACCTCTGGGGACAGAGCTCAAGTTGGGGGGGGATGTGGTGTTGTTATATAGTCTTGGATTGGGAACCGCGCTGCGATTGGCGCGCTCAGCATTTGGTAGGTCAGACTCAGCACTTGGATGGGCGCAGTCTCAGTGGTGGCCGCTGCAGGCTCAGCAGCAGCTGCAGTGGGCTCAGAGGTAGGCCCCGGGGGGCTTTTAATACTGGGCATGGGTTGGGCTTGATTGGATGTGGCGGGCTGCGGCCCGCTTGGACATTACGGACTCAAGAATGGAGCCAGCCCAACCAGGTTTGCAGGCAGCTAGTTTGGGGATTTAGGGCAGGGCAACTGGGGCTATGGGCGTGGGCCAACCCATGGGGAAGGAAATCACGTGGCGCAAAAAGCGGATACAGACAAGCAGGGGGCTTTGAGTAGGGCAGGGGGGAGGGTGGCATCATGAGAAGGAAAAACTGGATGTAAGTAAGGGTAAGCGGGCAGGGAATGGGTTAGGGTTGGGCTTAGGGTTTCTTTTAAATTTGCTGCTGGACTTTTATTATGGTTTCACCTAGGTTAGGGTTGACAGGGCGGGCATAAATTCTGCTCTATCAACCCCAGCTCTTGGATCTTATCTTATCTTATCATTGGATCGTATCTTTGGGACAAGGAAAGGAAAAGGAAAGAGGAAGAGAAAGAGGAAGGATGATGGAATGAGGGATGGATGAATGAAAGGATATGGAAAGGAAAGGAAATTAATCTCTTCATCTACCTCTCTCTCTCTCTTTACTGGAGCATCTTTATCCTTACAGATGCTAGGACCACTGATTCCGCAAATCAAGGATAACTATGGGACTTTCACCCTCTCCTTGTTTCCACAACGGGACTTCTCCAAATTTGCCAGTTAATTGCCTTGCATCAGTTTTGATGGGCACTTTGACTTGAACCAGGTTCTCTCCATCTTGGCCTTCCATTCCACCCCGTCCTGCTATCTCTTGTTCCGTTCCATCCCTTCCCTCTGTCCTGTTTCCTTCTTCTCCATTTCCTTCTCTTTGTTCCGTATCACCCTCTCCTTCAGCCATCATCCCTTCTTCCCTTGCTTTTTGAATACTGCTGATTCCTCAGCTTGCACCTTGGGATTCATCGGATTCACCTCAAATTTGGATGATGGTCCAATATACGGTGGCGGAGGCAGACGCATATTAGTAGTGTACCTTCTGAATTGTGGTAGTACTATCCAGAACAAAACTTATATTAGTTCCATTTCTTTTTATTTTTTTTATTTATTGTTAGTCTCTAAGCCTTAAACTTACCAGGCTTTTGGATGCCTAAGAATTCAATCTCCTGCACTGGCGGTAGATGATAGTTCACTTGTGGCACAGACCTCCAGCTTTGCACCTCACTTCTAGACGCTATGGGGGCATCCACTATTGGTTTGCTATTTATAGGAAAAGTGAAAGCAACCTTGTGCAGACAACATTGTTTGCATTTGCCTTGGAGACCTCTTGCAGCAGTACTAGCAACACATTGTTCATTTTGACAAATGCAGTTTTCACAACAACAAGATGATGATGACAACATATTTTAATTATAAATTCATTTGAGAGACAAAGAAGTAGGATAATGACTAGGGGTATACACTACTCACAACAATTTTTGGAATCTATGAGAAAATCACCTGAATGCTTGCAGGAGCTTGTGTCTTTATACCCGGGCGTCTGTCACGCTTCAAGCTCAAGGATTATTGTCTCCCTCACTTTGACATATCCTTTCCTCAGTACCATCTACCTTAGTCCATAAGCGTGATACAAATAGAATCACAACATCAATGGTGCCTTCCACTTATTAATTCTGGATTGCATAACAACCTTCCATTCTTGGCAAATAACTCAGCACCTACTTTCAAACCTTGCAGTTAACTCTACTCCAGTCAACCATCCATTTGAGCTCTGCTCTTCCACCCTGGTTATTAATAGCCCTTGTGTTCCCATTCCTGGTCAAGAACTCTTGCTAGATGGCACCCATGCTAGGCAGCCACACCAACTGTATAGTTCTCAATTGGACTAGTCCCTTACCCTGCATAAATTACATCCTCATATTTGCATTTTCTCTCATGTTACTTCTTCCTATCTCATCCATTGAGCCCTTGTACGCTCAGACTCTATTGCCTTGCATCTATTTTATGACCTTGGAAACATCTATACTGTTCTTTCATTTCCCAATCTGTTCATGTCATTCATTGCCTCATTGCCTCTTAATTGTAGTCAGCCGTCCATCAGGTTGTATCTAGTCATTTTGGATTACCTTATACAGGCTATGCTGCTTGCCTGAAGATTGTCTCCTCAGTTAGTTAATTTCATACGTTCTTGCATTTTGCTAAATCCAGTAATCAAATTGGGCTTGGCTTTAGTTTCCTTTCCATTGGAACAACTCATCCCTCTCACTGTGTGTTGAGTTACCCAACCCTAAGTTTTCACTTTGCAGTTAGCTTTGCTACCTTGCACTTGCCCTTGCACTCAGTCTCTTCCTTTGCGCTCACAATCATCTGAGATTGCCCTATAGTACGTGGGGTGGTTGTGTGACACAAATAGGAGAGAAAAATTCTACAGAAAGGTTTTAATCTGGGAAGACCTTTTCTGAATTTTCAAGTAATAATTCAAATAAAAGTGCAGGTTCAAGGTAAATTTTTGAATGAGCAAAATGGCAAAAGCTTGATGTAGCACTTCTCACTAAAAATGTGCAAGAATATTTGAAAAAAACTAACTGATAAAACAATCTACATTTTGGATCTTTTTCATTTGAAATTAATCTGCAGTCTGTTCTATGGATGAGATACCACCTGAGGAAGGTCTGCTCCAGCTCTCATTTTATAAAGTTAAAAATGAATGAACAGAAAATTTGGGATGGGAATGGGCATTTTCATCAAGGTACAAGTTAAGTTCACAAATTTGATCACAAGATGAGAACCAAGATGACTGGCAGAGGGAATTTCATCCAAATCAAAAGCAATGCAAATTAGGTGAAAAAAAGTTAAGTTTGAGATACAAGGCATAGGATTAGATCCTTGGAATCAATCATTTGCACTGATGAGTCATAAATAATACACAAGAACAAGCCAAATGCAAACTCATTGCTTGAATATGAATTATTATTAATTTAATGAAGCAATTAGCCAGTTTTGCATTCCATGTTTGATGATTGAGGAAATGTGAAGAACTCAAAGATTGGTTTCAAAGTAATGATGTATGTCAATTATAAATGCAAGATTCAAAGATAAATTGCAAATGATGACTGGGTAGTCATGATTGAATTTTACCCTGCTTTTGGTGTTGATGAGTAAGCAGAATGCACCAAGTTGAGTAGTGGTTTTCATTAGGTCTCAAACCTTTGGTTCAAAATTAGATGCTGAGTTGAGGTAGATATATGTTGAAGTATCCTTCAAACAATAGGCCTTGAAGTCTGGAGCATGACACGATCTAAACTTGAAGAGTGATATCAACATATACATGGCAAATTTCTAAGATATGCCCCTGTCTGAAGGATTTTTTTTCTAGAAAAAATAGAAATTTCAATATTTTTCTTCCATGGATGGGTTTTTTTTTTTAAAAAAAAGGGTAATGTTGTTGTTCTCTTTCTGTGGATTGGTTTATGTTTGAAAAAAAAAAGTTCTCCTGCTGGGTTGCTTTTTTCTAATTTTTTTAGAGGCTGTGGACGGGTTATTGCACTGTCTGAAAGAAGCCAAATAAATAAGGATTGTTTTTTATACTATGTGAATAAACAAGTCCTAGCTAGCAACCCCCCGATGTGGCACACAATTGTGCGACTCGAGTGGCTAGCCCTTACGGTACGACTGCGAAATGCGCGCGATCAATCGCTCACAGCTCACTAGCTATTTTTTCTTTTGGCTAGGAAGTCGCTGCTACCCGAGCCGAGCCCTCCGACGATTGGAGATGTTTGGGTTGTGCTGATCACTCCCGCTGCGGCCCGCTGTACCCGCAGACAATTTCCATTATGTCATGTTGAAAAACAAGTTAGGTTAGAATTAGTGAGACTCAGCCTGCCAACTGCCACTCACCCCACACGGTCCCGCAACTCTCCAACCGCGTGCGTCCGCCCAAGAACCCTCAAGACCCCAACTCCCCGGCTCCGATCCAGTATCTCCGGTGCGTCGTTTCTTCGATCCCAACTCGGCGTGTTGTCCCAAGCCGCGAGGTACCTCATAGATCCCAACTTGCTTCGGCATGGGTGATGCTTTGGCCAGGGCCAATGCTGCCGGCAAAGAGACGCAGCTGGCCCTTGGTTCTGACTGTACCTTCCCCTCTACACCCACTCCGGATCGAAACTTTCTAGGTTCCATCAATGGCTGTCACCACCAAGAAGAATCAGCCTCGAAATCGTCCTATTGGGCCTCATGTCAATCGCCTTACTAAATCGCAATTGTACTCCAAGAAAGGTCTTTTCAAAAGACCTTACAAGCCCATTCCCCGCACCAAGGCACCCGAGGTCGACTATGCTGCCACAAAGTCTGTGAAGGTGCGCTCCATGATCCCAATAACAGACTTGGAACATCGTCTTGTGTTCGAGAGGCTTACCCAACTCCCATTCAACTTGTTAGGTCGGCGGTGCCAAGAATGGTGGCGAGCGGGTGGTCCCAGTTCACAAGGCCCCCCGCTTTTACCCTACCGAAACTGCCTCCCAGCCCAAGAAGGCCAGAAAATCCTTGCGACCTCCGCAGATTCGTCCCTCGTTGACACCTGGAACGATTGTCATCATTCTAGCCGGACGTTTCCGGGGCAAACGTGCCGTATTTCTCAAATCACTTCAAAGTGGATTGCTTATGATCTCGGGTCCATTCAAGATCAACGGTGTTCCCCTGAGAAGAGTGAACCAAGCTTATGTCATCGCTACCAAGACAAAGGTTGATATTTCTGATCTTAAGGTAAGCCAACCTTCCTATATCAGGTGCAACTACGGCCGGCTCATCCATCCCTTTTTAGCTCGAGCCCAAGTTCGACGACGCCTACTTTGCCAAAGAGAAGAAGACTCGTGAACAGCGAGCGAAAGCTAAAGAATTTTTCGCTGAAAATGGCGAACGTGAAAAGAAGAAATGTCCGGACTCCCGGATTGCCGACCAGAAAGCGGTAAGTTCCAGTGGTATTATTTTGTTCGGCCTTTGGAGTTGGCTGATTGGGTTGGGCCATTTGTCCTTTAAAGATCGATAAGCCTCTCATTGCTGCCATTGCCAAGACACCCAGCCTCGCCAAGTACCTAGCTACTCCATTCGGCTTGTCAAATGGCGAATGTCCTCATCGCATGCAATTCTAACTTGACGGAAACGAAATTCTACATGCCAACCCTTGTGCCCGTACTCCTTGTGATGTACTGCCATTTGAGTTCTGTTCTGGTCCTTGTGCGATTTGCATCGAAGCAGAAGTTGTTCTACGCACATCACCTTTCAGCAACCCAGTGGATTATCCCCTCATTCAGGGTTGTCAGTTTAGTCGCGAGCCCCTTGATCTGATGCCCTTCCATGGTTAGAACTACGACTCTAGCTCCATCAGCCGATTGCATTCACTACTCTGGTTTCACAGGGTTGTTTGCTTACCCACTGATGTTCCTTCCCCGCCAAGCCTCTCTATTGATGTAGACCGCGCCCCGACCCCCCTCCCCCTTTAGAAAAAATCAACACCAGATGCCTATCTTTGATCCATCAACCAAATTCTGGCTGGCGGTGCCCCTGAAGGGCCCACACGTGAGACTGAGTTAACTTAGGGGGGCTTGCTCCGAGAAGCCATTGGCGATCTCAACACTTCGCAAAACAAGTCACTAAGCTGCTGCCTGGCTATGCTGATTGATAGGTTGTCCCATAAGTGATAATCAGTCATTGGGCCCGTGGAATGGGGTACGGGCCAACTACTGGGTGTTGCTTATCCCTCTTTGAACTAGTTCTTAGTAAAAATGACTAGCCTGCCCATAGCACATTGCTTGCTCTCAGTCACAATAAAACTGTTGTAAGGTGCGGTTCGGCTGCCCGATGTATCTGTGACTTTCACTCCCCCTGCCCTGCCGAATCGGAGTCACAGGGGAGTCACAGCTACAACCCCAATATTCGGGAGTTTGGAAGCCAGCATAAACCCATAGTTTGTACCCTATGCAAGGTTACACACCAAGTTTGCAGCCCCCCGCTCAGCAAGTTACAAGCTTTTGACCTGGTAACTGGCTGTGAGCATCTCCCTCCCCCTCAACATTGAAGGTTACAATTGGGATGTTTGGCTGTGGGGCCCCAAACTGTAGCCCATAGCTACAGTTACAAATCTGCCCATGGGGGGATTTGTAACCTGGTAGTTACAGTTACAGGGGCTTGAGGCAGCCAAACAGAGCCTAAGGTTCCCAAAAAGCTAGGGAATGTGTGTAACATTGCACCACAGCTGCTCAAATGAAGCTGGTCCTGTACCCAACCAAAATTAGAAGGTTGCCATACTGAAATTTCTCCAGAACAGCCAGTTTTCATGTGTTCAATAGCCCACACATGTCTTGATAAGTCAACTTGTCAAGGGCTTCCTCAATGTGACCACCCTTGTATGCTTGATAGTATTTGACAGTGGTTGAATTGATGAAATTTATGACAAGCAAGATCTTGCCAAGCCTCACTCATATTTTCCTGCCCTCACCCTCCCCCTCCAAAACTTCATTCTTCCATACGTATCCCTTTATGTTCAATGCTGTAACCCTTTCTTTTCTTTTGATCTTCTCATCTTCTCCCAACATATCTTTTGCTTCAATTTTCTTTCAATACCCTCTCTCAACCTCTCAACATCAATATCATCCATCCATTGTGTGCACCTCCTTTCAAAATTTATCCCCCATTCCCTCCTTACTCCATTCCACTTTAATCACAACAGGAGCTTTAAAAGCTTTCTCCTTCCCATCTCAGTTGACCAAATCTGATAAATTGCTCCCCTGTCCAACCTGATCTGCCATCCTCCCCCATCCCATGGACTCTAACAGCTTGGCCAGCAAATTGTCTCAAGTTGATTAAAATAAGAAAATGGTCTCCAAATTGGCTGCCACAGGAAGAACAACTCACACTATCCTGGTACCATGTTAGTGAGCAACCCAAATTTTTGGCAGCTCCATCTGCAGAGGAATTCTTGAAGAAATTTAAAGACAAATTTAACAAGCATTCAGATCTTCATAACTGAAACTATGATTGAATCAGCACTGATAAGTTTTTTTTGCTTTCATTTTTTAAGATTGGCAGTTCTTGATAAAGAACCTCTCAAATAAAGCTTACTCAATCACTCAATTGAATGGAATCCACCACCTGTTAGCATTCTAGATGAATAGATGAAGGTAAGACTTGAACTTTGTTAACCAAGCATCCAAATTATTGGGGAAGAGTCTACATGTTTTTGGATCAAATGAGAAAACGTAAAGGTGTGTCATACCGACACCAAACTCAGTCTAACCTCAGTCTAACCCTCAGGCCTGATCTACTTTCTTAGGAACTTCAACCTCAGGGCTCAGGAGACTTACATCAATATGTCTCCAGTAATTATATACCTCAGGATCTTCATGCAGTACATATCTACATATAGTCTAACCTCATACTATACACAGATAGACTCCATAGGTTTGCACATACTCAATCTCCCAGGCTCTACTCTACCTCTCTGTCTAACCCATACCTCTTTGGGTTACCTCTCTGTCTAACCCATACCTCTTTGGGTTATCTCTCTGTCTAACCCATACCTCCTCTGTGTGGTTTATCCTTTGGGAATCTTTATGTACATCCTCTTGCAGATTGTATTACATACTCTCTCTACTTATTACATAGTGTCATGACTCCCATGTACACTGTACATCCTTCAACTGTACTCTCCCAACTTAGACAGCTCAGACCTGGAACCTTGTCCCAATGTAGAAGCAGCCTAACCTAATGTAGTAGCATACCTGATCAGCCCTCTCTGTTACTTAGACTGTTCCCATGACATCATGTGTGTAGTCTGAGCCCCAATCACTTGTACCTCTGTTGTAGTTCCAACCTCTTGTATATTTAATAAGCCTCCTCTTTCCTCTTCCTGATGCTTCCCCCAAGAAATCAGTTTACTACTTCTTACTAGGAGATCTTCCCCAGCAAGTGTCATTCAGCACCATTCAACCCAATCCTCCTCTGCTCCTGTTAGCCTCCTTCAGTAACCTTGCCCCCAAGCCTACTGTGGGTAGAGACCCCTCTGTGCAAAGCCCTGCTTGCATGTCAGCAGCCCTTGTGACATTAAACTGATTTCTTCCCCAATAACCCCTTCTTCACCAACCACACTCCCTATCCTTTTAGACAGCATCAAATCTTGCTATTGAGTTGTGTCAATTTTTGTTTGCTTTATTTCTGTCCCAACCTTGAACTTGGCTATTTGATTTGTGGCCATTTTCATTGCTTCCCTTACCTTACTGTCAAACCTACTCAGAGCTCCAGTTCTCCATCCTCTAAGTATCACTTTGACGCTTTGACGCTTTGACACTTCAACGCTTTGACGCTTTGACGCTTTGACACTTCAACACTTTGACGCTTTGACGCTTCAAAACTTCAACACTTAGACAAGGTATAGTAACCAGTATTTGACTGTCCCATAAAGGTAATCAGAGGAAGAAAAAATTCCTTTTTAATCATTTTATTCTTGCTCCAAGGTGAAGAACAACTTTTGGGTAACTAATTATTCTTAGAAGTAAGAATGCCCCCACGACATGCTCTTTTTTCTCACATTTCTAGCTCAGAAGTCACCCGCAGCTCTAGGGGGAGAGGTACCACTGAACCTACTGACCATTCTACCCCTAGATCTTGTGGGACAGGTAGGACTTTTTCTAACCTGGCTGCACCAGTGGTTACCACTTCCACTCCTATGGATACAGGTTTATTGGAACCTATTCCCCAAGTATCCCTTTCTACTATTCCTTCTTCTGACAATGCTAGCCTCCACAGGGTCACAGGTCAGTTTCCAAGCCCAGGTTACCATGGTTTGGACTCTCCTACCTATGATGCAAGCATGGTCCCAATCCCAGGGGAAGGTGAGGAAGATGAAGAGGATGAAGACTCAGGATTTGATTCCAGAATCTTGAGTTGCCTGGGTTTACCATCCCCAGAGGGTAATCCTAGTCAAACTTCTAATGCAACAGCAGTCCCTTCACCTTCCCCACACACCAACCTTCCTTCCACCACTCAGGCTCCTTCAACTGACCCTGCCCTGCTGGCCATTCTTCAGCAAATGACCACTGCAATGACTCATCTTTCTAAACCTGCTGACCATGGACCCTCTGCTAACTTTAAATCTCCATCTATCAATGCCCCAGATAAATTTGATGGAACTAACCCAACCAAGGTTAGACCTTTCCTTCAAGCTTGTGAACTCATTTTTGCAAATGATGAGAGAGTTTTTGCTAATGACAGAAAGAAAGTATTTTTTACAGTCTCTTACCTTTCAGGAAATGCCAGTCAATGGATCCAACCCTATGTTGCTCACATTTGTAATCATGAGCCAGACTTCATACTTAACTCCTGGCTTCTATTGACTCAACAGCTTCATAACCTTTTTGGGGATTGTCTAGAAATCCAACGTGCTGAGAAGGAGTTAACCCTTGTTAAGATGAAAGACAGTGGTTATGCTACTAACTATATCACTGAATTCACAACACTTATGACCAAGGTCTCTGGGTGGGGTGATGAAGCCTTTTTCTTTCATTTTAGACAGGGTCTCCCAGCCAGATTACTGGACCAACTAGCTGGTTATGATGGACCTCAAGAAACCTTGCAAGACCTAATGGATATTGTTCTTAAGTATGACACTTGTTACCATGAAAGGATCTGGGAGAAGTCCTTCACTCTCCCTCAGACCTCAAGACCTGGACCCATTCTTCCAAATCCTCAGAAATCTCAACAGACCAGCCAACCAGGTAGATTTAAGGGGAAGACCAAGCCAACCCCTACTAATTCTACTCCAACCTATGTCCCCAATCCCAACGTAGGAGAGGATGGACACCTCAAGGCTGAAGAAAAAGCTAGGCGAGAAAGAGAGGGTTTGTGTAACTACTGTGGAGGAACTCACAAAATTAGCCTCTGCAGGAAACATCCAGATTTTAAGCCTGGCCAGAAGCCCAATCCTATGAAGCCAAAACAGGGAAAAGACTAGGTGATGGGAATTTGGTACTCCTTGACCATCACCCTCCCAATATTTGAGTACAAACTTTGGAAAGAAAAGACGCTAAACCTCCTTCCAAAGACTTACGTTTTGTTTGCTTGTCCAATAACCAGGCTTACAGTGTACTTGTTGACTCTGGAGCAACTCAATATTTTATTTCAAAATCTATGGTTTTAAAGTTTTCTCTATCACTCAAACCCCTGACCACTCCTATCTTCTTATTTACCTTCAGTCCTTCTGACTCACCTTCCCAGGAAATCACCCATAAGGTTTCCTTCAATTTCTCTTTGCCCTCTTTTCCCAACTTAGAATGGGATTTCTTGGTTGTTGATACTCCCCCCAAAGAAGACATTATTCTAGGTATTGACTTCCTCCATTTCTGGAACCCAGAGGTAAATTGGCAACTGGGATTGATCACCCCAAGACACCAACCAACTTTGGATCATTCCTCTTCCGTTGAACTCTCCTTGGCCACTACTTCCTTTCCGCCAGTTAACCTGCAGGTCACTGCTCCTGTTCCCTTTTCAGAATCTATTCACTCACAACACTTCCCTTTGAGTTCAAAAACTACTTCTGTGAACAGGATATTCTTTGGAAATTCTCTGAAATTCTTGGAGGATATGGAGAATGATCTATCCATTCAAGTTTTGCGTATGATTATTTCCACTTCTGACTCTGACCCAAAGCAGGCTACTGCAGAAGGTTTGGATGAAGATGAGGAAACTGATGAAATTGAAACTGTGATGGAGAGAGTTCCTGATGCTTATCATACCTTTTTAGATGTTTCTTCCAAGGTCAAAGCTGATAAACTCCCTCCTCATTGCGCTTACGACCATCATATCAAACTGGAAGGCCCTATGCCTCCAGTTGGGCCTATCTACTCCCTTAGTCACCATGAGAAGGAGGCCCTACAAGCCTATATAGCGGAAAATATAGAGAAAGGTTTCATTTTCCCCAGCACTTCCAGCACTGGAGCACCTGTCCTCTTTGTAAGAAAAAAGGATGGTGGTTTGCAATTGTGTGTTGACTATTGCAAACTCAATGCTGTAACTCAAAAGAACCCCGGTATCCCATTCCTCCCATGACTCACTTATTAACAGTCTTTTCTGGTTCTACCATTTTTTCCAAAATTGACCTCAGGGGTGCTTATAATCTCCTTTGAATTAAGGAAGGGGATGAACATCTTACAGCATTCAGAACTCAGTTTGGGAGTTTTGAATATTTGGTAATGCCTTTTGGACTCACCAATGCCCCTGCCTCTTTTCAATGTCTTGTTAATGACATTTTTTCAGACCTTCTGACCATCTGTGTGGTGGTATACCTTGTTAAAATACGTACGCACTTACGCGGGTGCTACGTATAAGTGTAATCCAAATGGGATGCACAAATGGGCCTCTAAGGCCCATTGGACACACACACAGACCATACGGGCCCATGTGGATGTTACAGAGTTGGGGAAACTGGCCTCAAAACGCGTGAAATAGACCCATTGGTACACGGGCCCTAATGGGCCCAATGGGGTATATGGTCAAATACGGCCAGATGGGCTTGTATGGGCATAATTGGGCCCAAGGTTTATTTTGGACATACTTGGCCAGACGGGCTGGCCCGCAAAAGTAGTCTTTTCTCACAATTCGGGCTTGGGGCGGCCCATTAGGGTTGCCGCCCGTGTCGCGGCCCGCTCGGGGCCGCTGCTCGCGTCGCGGCCCGTTCGGGGCCGCCTGTGTTCCTCGGCACGGCCCACGCGGGGCCCGACGGCCCGCGCAGGGCTGTTGCGCGGCCGAGGGATCCCACGCGGTGCGATGCCGCGCGGGCCCGGCTGGTCGCGACCGACGACCAGCGCCGCGGAGCCGGGGCTTGCGGCCCCGGCTCGCTCCCCCTCCCCTCGCTGGCCGTCGCGAGGGGGAGGGGGCAGGCTGGCTGGGTTGAACCAGCCAGCGACCGACCGCGACAGCGCGGTTGGCCAGGGCAGGGGGGACCTGACCACCCCCTTGCCCAATGAGGTGGCGGCGCCGGCCGCAAGGGTAGCGACCGGCAGGTGGGGGGGAATTCATCACCCCCCCACCATCGATTGTTCAAGGCGACCGAGCAGGGCAGGGACGCTCTCCCCCCCCCCTTTACCAAGGGGGAGGAGAGATGGGCCTGGGGGGACCTGATCACCTCCCAGGCCAACGTACTTGACAACGCCCTGGAGGTATTGACCCCCAGGGCCCCTGGTGAGGGGATTTGACCGCCCCCACCAGGGATTTGAGAGAAAAAGGGGGGGGGACAACATGTCCGCTGGTCACCCCCCCCCATGTGAGTCTGAGACCGGACCCAGGTTTGCCCTGGGTCCCACCTGGCCCATTTGAGGGGCCAGGGGCTGGCTGCATGAGGCAACCAGCCCGTAAACAAGGCAATAAAGGTCATCATGGCTGGTTGTAAAGGACAACCAGCCAAGGGGATTGAACAGTTAAGGGGCTGGTTCAGCCCCATTGAGGTGGAAACACCAGAAATAACCAGAATAGGCTGGTTGTAAGGGTACAGGGACTGATGCCATGTGGGCTGATTTAGTCCAAACCAAGTAACAAGGCCAGTAGAGCCTGTAGAGCCCTTTTGGGGCGGAAAATTTGCCTTTTGGCTTGTTGTATCATGGGCTCACAAGAGGCCAATTGTTTGTACTTAAGGAGCCCTTCTCCCTGCTGTTTTCCATCCATTCATTCATCATCCAATCAAATTCATCCAACATATTGCCCCATTGTGAGAGCCCCATTAGCCATTATTGACACACAGTGTCCAGAATTTCTTTTGCTTTAAATACTGCTCATTTGCCTAAGCTAATTGCTGGCCATAATTATAACACATTATCAGTACCAACATCATCATTACTTCCAAGCCATCTAGACCTTTGTACCTTACTTTGGAGAACCTCAAAGACCTCAAGTTTTCCAAGAAGATGTCCTATTTCCCTGATGTTAGCTCTACCAAAATAGTTCTGAATAGTCAGAACTATAATGCTTGGGCTGTCTTTATGGATAGTGAGCTGGATAACATCTTCTGTGGGGAAATTATGGATGCAGATGACACTCTGATCAGTTCAGAAGTGGAGAAGAAGTCTTACCATCTGATCCTTAGGCATCTTGATGAGAATCATGTGACATGGGTTGCTGATACTCTTAGGGAAGATGAGAGGAGGAGGGGAAGCATCCTTTGGAAGCTGCTTAAGTCCAAGTATGCTGGTGATTCTGTTCACCAGAAAGGTATAGCCTTTAATAAACTGTTCAAGTTACAATATTCAAATTGTAAACAGTTTGTGGCAGAGGCTAGGTCTAGTATAGCCAAGTTCAAGTCATCTGGACTTAACATGGATCCAGAGTGTTTGTCACTCTTAATCCTTCAAAAGCTGCCAAAAGAGTTTGATTCCTTAGTCAGAATCATTTCTCAATTGGATCCTCTTCCTGGGGAGGAGGATGTGCTTAAAAGGATTGAAAAGGATGACCTTCAATTCAAGATGAAGGGGGGTTCTGGAACAGCCCTAGTTGGAAAGACTGGAAAATCTCGCAAGAAGGCAAAAAAGGATTTGTCCAAGGTCTTATGTTACAATTTTCAGAATAAGGGTCACTATGCTAAGGACTGCAAGGAGGCCAAGGAAAGGAAGAAGTCCAAAGGGAATGACAAGGAGGTCAATCTCACAACTGAAAACGTTGCAATGGTGGCGTTGGATGCTCCAATTGAAGAGGCTGTTGTGGAAGAAGGTCCCAACAAGAAGGCCAAAATTGATGAGGATCAAGAAATGGACTTGATTGATTATGAAGTGAGTAATCTTAACCTCAAAGATAAGAACTTATCAGTGACTGATAAAGCTTCTTTCCTACTAGGAGGATTGAAGGAGGATGTTCTTGTTTTGATCTATTCTGGTTGTACAGATCACATGTTTTTTTGAACCAAATTTATTTTCAAATCTTAGTGATTATGATGGGGTTGTAAATATTGGTCAGAAAGGCAGAACAATTCAGATTAAAGGAATTGGAAAAGTTATTCTTGCAAATCAACTGGGTTTCCAAATTACTTTTGATAAAGTGTTCTATGTACCAGAGTTGCCTTACAACCTTGTGTCTCTTGGGGTGTTATGGAAAAAAGGTTTCCAAATTCTTTATCTTAAAGGAGACATGTTTGTTATTGATATGAATGGGAGAACTTTTCTTAGTGGACAAGTTCGGAATAAGCTTCTGTGTGCAAGCTTGTTCAAATTCTCAGCTCTGAGCACTATTTCTCACAATAGAAGTGGCCATAAGGTAAAGGACAGCAACTGTGAGAGTTGTACCTTGGGGGCTAAGACTAGAAATGTGTTCTCTAAGAGTAGAGATCACACAGATGTTCCCAGAGAGGAATTTTCCATTGATTTGGCAGGGCCATTCACTCCAGAGTCCCTTGGTGGGGCAAGATACTTCATCAATTTAGTTGACACTGCAACTAATTATGTTTGGGTTAAACCAATTCGATCTAAGGATCAGACCACAGAGGAGGTTTCTGTAATCTTCAAAGTCTGGAAACAGAATGGTCTGATGAAGGAGATCAAGAGGGTTATTACCAATGGAGGGGGTGAATTCGTGAGTAAAGAGTTTGGGAGGCTGTTGAAAGATTATGGTATCATTCATATAGTCACTACTGCAAGTACTCCACAAAATAATGGAATAGTTGAGAGAATGAATAGGACTTTACTGGACAAATTCAGAACTATTATGTCTCAATCTGGTCTGCCAAAGTTCTTATGGGCTGAGTTGATGTGCACGGTGTGTCTGTTGCACAACATTGTAAGTGTTAATGGGAAGTGCCCCCATTATCAGTTTTGGAAGTTGTACCCCAAAACATCACACCTAAGAACAATTGGTTGCTTGGTGTATTATAGTGTCCACCATAATGAAATGGTTGGAAAATTAGACCCTAGAGCCAGAACAGGGGCACTTGTAGGCTATGATTTAATAAGTAAATCTTATAGGATCTATTGTCCAGTGACAAGAAAGGTTATCCGTAGCAGGGATGTAAAATTCGACGAAAGTACCTTTCCACTCAAAAGGAGTGAAGATGTCGTTGTGATTAAGCCACAACAAGAAATAGAATTAGCACCTATTTCACCAGCAAAAGCTGTGGAACATGTGGTTCCAGAAGATGAAGAGGTGGCAGACGTGCCACAAGAGGGTTCAGTACCCGCTCCAGGTGATTCTGTGGAATTAGAACCTGATGAGCCTCCACCTCCGGTTAGAAGGAGTGGTAGGGTTAGAGTACCGGTTGACAGGTACGGGGAGTGGAGATCCCATTATGCTGCCGCAGGATATGAGGAAGATACATTTCAGGAACAGTGTATGCTCAATGAAGTCCTGGAGTTGAGTTCAGAAATGGGTAACAGGGTTAACCCAAATAGCTTTGGCCAAGCTATGAATTCTGATGAGAGAGCCAACTGGAAGAGTGCTATTTTTGAGGAATTTGATTCTCTAGAGAATAATAGTGTCTTTGAAGTGGTTAAGCGGGATTCTGTTCCAAAAGGAAAGACCATTGTGGGGTCTTGATTGGTGTTAAACAAGAAGTTTGACACAAATGGAGTTTTGAAAAGGTTCAAGGCTAGATGTGTTGCACAGGGCTTCAAGCAGAGAGAGGGTATTGATTACCAAGAAACTTTCTCACCAACTGGAAGGCTGTCCACCTTCAGGTACATCATTGCTCTGGCAGTGGAGTTGGGTGAAGAAATCAGACAAGCTGATTTTGTAACAGCATACTTGAATGCAAAACTTGGAGAGGAGGAGACTGTTTATATGTCAATTCCTGATGGTTTTCGTGAATGGTTAGTAGAGACTAAACCAGAAACCATGAAGAAAATCTGTGTTAGAACTTTTCTTTTGGCAGATAAAGGGGAATATGTCCTCAAGCTGTGTAGATCCCTGTATGGATTGAAGCAAGCAGCTAGGTCATGGTATAACACCATGAGTGAGAAACTGATAGAGATTGGTTTTAAGACGTCTGAGGCCGATCCTTGCCTTTTTGTGAGAAAGGATGCAATTTTGTTTGTATGGGTCGATGACATTATCATTATTGGTGATGGTAAAGAGAGAGTCATGGAGACACTCAAAAAGGAGTTCAAGATAAAAGATCTTGGTCTGGCACAACAGGTGCTAGGAATGAAAGTTAGTAAGGGCAAGAATGGTATTAAGTTAGACCAAAGCCATTACGTTGAAGCTCTTCTTAAGCAGTATGGCTTAGAGGATGCAAAGGAGTTTGGTACTCCCATGCAGTCAAACATTCGTTTAGAGAAGTCTACAGATGAGGAGTATCTGGAGTTTGTTCAATCAGGGAATGACTACAGGTCAGCTGTCGGATCGCTTAATTATTTGGGGCAGTGTACAAGGCCCGATATTGCGTTTGCAATTGGGGTCTTGTCGCAACACTTAGAGAAGCCAAGCATGAGGAATTGGTCAACGTTTAAGAGAGTTATGAGGTATCTTAAAGGAACACACAGTCTGGGACTGTTGTTTACAAAGTCAGCAAACTTTGATTTGGTTGGTTATTCCGATGCAAGTTGGGCAGATGGTAACACTAGGGAATCAACAAGTGGTTTTGTATTCTTTTTAGGTAAGAATCTGGTGTCATGGATGTCCAAGAAGGTGTCGGCAATAAGTCTTTCATCAACAGAGGCTGAGTATAGAGCTTACTTAGCAGCTTCACAGGAAGCAAAATGGTTGAGAAAAGTCTTAGAGGATACACATAAACCACAAGGGTTTGCGTTGTTGTATTCCGATAACCAGAGTGCCATTGCGTTGGCACAAAACCAAGTGTTCCATTCAAGGACAAAACATATTGATGTTCACTATAACTATATTCGCGACGCAGTTAACTGCAATGAGATTGTGTTGAGGTACATGCCCACTGGAGCAATGATTGCAGATATCTTGACTAAGGCATTAGACAGAAACAAGCATCAAGGCTTTGTGACTAATATGCGGATGTCACCCCTTTTGGATTAAGGGGGTGTGTTAAAATACGTACGCACTTACGCGGGTGCTACGTATAAGTGTAATCCAAATGGGATGCACAAATGGGCCTCTAAGGCCCATTGGACACACACACGGACCATACGGGACCATGTGGATGTTACAGAGTTGGGGAAACTGGCCTCAAAACGCGTGAAATAGACCCATTGGTACACGGGCCCTAATGGGCCCGATGGGGTATATGGGCAAATACGGCCAGATGGGCTTGTATGGGCATAATTGGGCCCAAGGTTTATTTTGGACATACTTGGCCAGACGGGCTGGCCCGCAAAAGTAGTCTTTTCTCACAATTCGGGCTTGGGGCGGCCCATTAGGGTTGCCGCCCGTGTCGCGGCCCGCTCGGGGCCGCTGCTCGCGTCGCGGCCCGTTCGGGGCCGCCTGTGTTCCTCGGCACGGCCCACGCGGGGCCCAACGGCCCGCGCGGGGCTGTTGCGCCGCCGAGGGATCCCACGCGGTGCGATGCCGCGCGGGCCCGGCTGGTCGCGACCGGCGACCAGCGCCGCGGAGCCGGGGCTTGCGGCCCCGGCTCGCTCCCCCTCCCCTCGCTCGCCGTCGCGAGGGGGAGGGGGCAGGCTGGCTGGGTTGAACCAGCCAGCGACCGACCGCGACAGCGCGGTTGGCCAGGGCAGGGGGGACCTGACCACCCCCTTGCCCAATGAGGTGGCGGCGCCGGCCGCAAGGGTAGCGACCGGCAGGTGGGGGGGAATTCATCACCCCCCCACCATTGATCGTTCAAGGCGACCAAGCAGGGCAGGGACGCTCTCCCCCCCCCCCTTTACCGAGGGGGAGGAGAGATGGGCCTGGGGGGACCTGATCACCTCCCAGGCCAACGTACTTGACAACGCCCTGGAGGTATTGACCCCCAGGGCCCCTGGTGAGGGGATTTGACCGCCCCCACCAGGGAGTTGAGAGAAAAAGGGGGGGGGACAACATGTCCGCTGGTCACCCCCCCCCATGTGAGTCTGAGACCGGACCCAGGTTTGCCCTGGGTCCCACCTGGCCCATTTGAGGGGCCAGGGGCTGGCTGCATGAGGCAACCAGCCCGTAAACAAGGCAATAAAGGTCATCATGGCTGGTTGTAAAGGACAACCAGCCAAGGGGATTGAACAGTTAAGGGGCTGGTTCAGCCCCATTGAGGTGGAAACACCAGAAATAACCAGAATAGGCTGGTTGTAAGGGTACAGGGACTGATGCCATGTGGGCTGATTTAGTCCAAACCAAGTAACAAGGCCAGTAGAGCCTGTAGAGCCCTTTTGGGGCGGAAAATTTGCCTTTTGGCTTGTTGTATCATGGGCTCACAAGAGGCCAATCGTTTGTACTTAAGGAGCCCTTCTCCCTGCTGTTTTCCATCCATTCATTCATCATCCAATCAAATTCATCCAACATATTGCCCCATTGTGAGAGCCCCATTAGCCATTATTGACACACAGTGTCCAGCATTTCTTTTGCTTTAAATACTGCTCATTTGCCTAAGCTAATTGCTGGCCATAATTATAACATACCTCGATGACATTCTTATTTTTTCCAAAAACTTAACAGAACATACAGCTCATGTGTGTGAAGTCTTGAACAGACTTCGGAAGAACAACTTATATGCAAAAGCTTCTAAGTGTGAATTTCATGCCTCCTCAATGGACTATCTATGATATTTCATTTCCAGAAGTAGCATTGAAATGGACAACTCCAAGGTCCAGAAGATCTTGGACTGGCCACCACCAACAAACAAAAAGGCCTTGCAACAGTTTTTGGGTTTTTCTAATTTTTATTGCAGGTTTATCATTAACTATTCCAGAAAGTTGCACCTCCTCACTGCTCTAACTGGAGCAGACCCCATCTTTCCTTTGTCCCCAGGGGCTCTGCAGCATTTTGAGGACATCAAGGTAGCCTTTACTAAAGCTCCTGTACTCAGATATTTTGATTTTTCCTTACAAACCTTTTTGGAGACTGATGCCAGTGACTATGCCCTAGGGGCTGTCCTCACCCAAGGCTCTCTTGATGGATCCAAAACCCAATAGCTTTTGACAGCAGGAAATTGGTTAGTGCTGAACTGAACTATGAAATCCACAATAAGGAGCTCCTGGCCATTGTATGGGCCATCAAGATCTGGAGAGCTTACCTCCTCAGTCTTTCTTCACCCTTTGAAGTTCTCACTAATCACTTATCTCTTAAATATTTCATGACCTCCAAAGTCTTGACTCGTTGCCAAGCCCGTTGGGCTGAGTTTCTGTCTGAATTTGACTTCACTATAGTCTATAGACCTGGAAAGCAATTGATAGTGCCTGATGTCTTGTCACGTCAAGACAAAGTTCATCCCAAGGGGGGGATGCCCTATGCAGAAAAGAATCCAGCAAATGTCAAACAACTCTTGAAACAGACTGACTTTGAACCTTCTAGAATTTTCCTTATCTCTGCAAAACAGGTTGACAAACAATTGGAAACCTTAATTCAGTCCCAGATCTCCAACAAATCAACCCAGCAGATTATTCAGAAGCTACATAAAAAGGAACAAGTAAAGAGTTACCTTATAGACCCAGACACTGGACTCCTTATTTTCCAAAATAAAATAGCAATCCCCAAGGAGGATGAACAACTCCAACTTGAAATACTTCAACAAAGACATGACTCTCCCCTCTCTGGCCACCCTGGACAAGTAAAAACAGCTGATCTAGTCAAAAGAGACTTCCATTTGGAAAATATGACTTCCTTTATCAAAGATTATGTTTCTTCCTGTTACCTTTGCAGCAGAAACAAAGCCATTCACCACAAAAAGTTTGGACTCCTCCAACCCTTACCAATTCCAGATTCTCCCTGGACTTCACTCTCTATGGACTTCATCTCACAACTACCACTATTCAATGGGTTTGACTCAATCCTTGTGGTAGTTGATCTTTTTTCAAAAATGTCACTCTTTATTAAAACCAGAACTGATATCTCCTCTGTGGAGTTGGCTAACCTACTAATTTCTCATGTTTTTACTAAACATGGCCTCCCAACTGACATTGTCAGTGACAGAGGATCTTTATTTGTTTCTTCCTTCTGGAAAATTGTATGTGAAAAATTACAGATAAAAAGAAATCTTTCCAAAGCTTATCACCCTGAAACAGATGGACAGACGGAACGAGTAAATCAGATCCTAGAACAATTTCTTAGGATGTATGTCAGTTATCACCAAGACAACTGGGATACCTGGATCCCCCTTGCTGAATTTGCTTACAATAATTCCACTCACACTTCTACTAAGCAATCTCCTTTTTTCACCATCTATGGACAACATCCCAACTTTGACAGTCTCCATGTAGTAGATGATCAACCTGCCAGCCACTACATAACCCAGATTCACCAGAATCAAAAGTTATTGGGTATTGAACTAGAAAAGGCAATTAAAACCTACAAAAGATATGCTGACCTAAAAAGAAGTGACTTTCCTGCCTCATTTGCTGTTGTAAAAAAAGTTTGGCTCTCTTCTAAAAATATCAAGACTAATTGTCCAACTCATAAACTCTCAGAGCAATGGTTAGGTCCCTTTTTGATTACAGAACAGATTGGAACAAGTTCATTCAAGCTTTGAATCCCTCAACAATGGTCCACCATTCACCCTGTATTCCACTCCTCCTTACTCAAGCCATATCAGGACAACTCACTATCCTCTAGGCACCAACCACCAACTGAGCCAGTCAAAATTGATGGTGAAGAAGAATGGGAAGTGTCTCAGATATTGGATTCCAAACTTAAGAGGGGGAAATTATTTTACTTAGTTGAATGGAAAGGCTTCCAGAACAACAAGGAACGCACTACTTGGGAACCTCACTCTAATCTTACCAACTGCCCTACTTTACTTCAAGACTTCCATACACTCTATACCTCAAAACCAAAGTCATCCTTAAAATAAAAAAAATACAAACCTTACTCTCATTTTCAAATATATATATATATATATATATATCAATAACATGATAAAAAAATTAAGATTCTTTCTCCTTTTTCCCTTTCTTCAACCTTAAAAAAAAAAAAAAAAAAAAGATCAATTACTCCCCTCTAAGAAAATATAAATAAAAACAAAAAAAAATGATAATAATAAAATAAAACAAATTTTATATAAACAACTTTTTAGATAGCTTCACACATCAATTCTTCCAACTCTTTTACTCTAGACATCCAAGTATTTACTAATTTTAACTTGGCAACTTGATAAGAATTTGGCCCCCTTATAGTAGTCCCTACTTCAAAAGTATGCCCAGCTAGAGCCAAAATATCAGCTAGTCTTTTCTTTATCTCTAAAACTTTTTTCTTTCTAGCTTCTAAAAACCCATACTTCTCTTTTCGTATCTCACTACCCCAACCCTTCTTTAAACCTTCCTGAAAATTTGAATTTAAAGTCCTGGAATTCCTACTATAAATCTCCAAAGAATGATTAACTTGATCTTCATTTAAAACAGAATCTTCTCTGAATCTTCTTCCTTCCATCATCTCCAATAACCTTTCCCCACTTTCCAATTCCTCCAACCAGACCTTAGTTTCACCTCTTCTTTCAATTCCTTTCCTTCTATTCCTTCTGTCTTCCACCACCTTCATCTTAACCTCCAAATCCTTCATCTTGTTCCTCAAATCTTCTAACTCCAAAGAGTCATCTGATCTGCCCCCTTCTTCAACAATGATCTCTCTTCCTTTTCCTTTACCTATCTCTTTGGTGGTTCCTCTATCTTCATCCATATCACTCAATTCCATCTCCAAACTCCCTTTGGCGTCTTCATCGTCATCTCCACTTCAACGCTTTGACAATTTGCTTTGACGCTTTGATGGTGGGCTTTGACGCTTTGACTTTTTGCTTTGAAGATTTGCTTCGACGGTTTGACAAACCCCTTTGACGCTTCGACAAATCCCTTTGACCCTTTGACAAACCCCTTTGATGCTTTGACAATTTCCTTCAACGGGTTTGACAGATTCCAAAATACCCTTGTATTGTACCATTTTTGGGGGGACCTCAACCACCTCCTCGTCCAAATCTACATGAGGGGTTTCCCATTGTATAAATGCCTCACCGCACTCCTCCTGCGGACGCCTCGACGTACCATCTATGGCCAAATTACCGGTTTGACGCAGTTCCTCCCTCTTTTCTTGCGTTTTCTTCAATCTCTCCTGCATCAAACAGACTATTGCAAACCTTGTATCAGCACTCCACCACCTCCAATACTAAATCCAGAAGCACTTACCTGAAGATTCATCAAGTCTGGATGAGTAACCCAGGGTCATGGCATCATCATCTGGAGCCTCTTTCACTTCAAAAGGTTGAATCTTCTCCAGGACCCATAAGGTTGGCCCCAAGGCCTTTCTGCCTGGCTTATCCATATCACACATTCTTCCATACTGCCTACAACTTTCACATTTGGCAGAATTGTGCTTGATACTGGTGGTGCAGATACTTCCAAGCTTGACGCACCTATCACAACTTGGGTAGTATTGCTGGACTGGATGATAATTGTTGGTCTTCTCCATTGGATAGGTTGGTGTAGGTGATCTGGTGTAAGGAGATAAAGGTGGTAATGGGGTGGATGGTGGTGATGGTTGTGGGTAAGGGGAAGGAAAACTCAAGTTAGACATAGCTGAAGGACAACCTGGATGGCCTCTTCAACCTCTCCTTTTATGGTCATCAGGAGATGCCCTCTTCTTCACCAGGGGGTACTGTCATACTGACACCAAACTCAGTCTAACCTCAGTCTAACCCTCAGGCCTGATCTACTTTCTTAGGAACTTCAACCTCAGGGCTCAGGAGACTTACATCAATATGTCTCCAGTAACTATATACCTCAGGATCTTCATGCAGTACATATCTACATATAGTCTAACCTCATACTATACACAGATAGACTCCATAGTCTTGCACATACTCAATCTCCCAGGCTCTACTCTACCTCTCTGTCTAACCCATACCTCTTTGGGTTACCTCTCTGTCTAACCCATACCTCTTTGGGTTATCTCTCTGTCTAACCCATACCTCCTCTGTGTGATTTATCCTTTGGGAATCTTTATGTACATCCTCTTGCAGATTGTATTACATACTCTCTCTACTTAGTACATAGTGTCATGACTCCCATGTACACTGTACATCCTTCAACTGTACTCTCCAAACTTAGACAGCTCAGACCTGGAACCTTGTCCCAATGTAGAAGCAGCCTAACCTAATGTAGTAGCATACCTGATCATCCCTCTCTGTTACTTAAACTGTTCCCATGACATCATGTGTGTAGTCTGAGCCCCAATCACTTGTACCTCTGTTGTAGTTCTAACCTCTTGTCTATTTAATAAGCCTCCTCTTTCCTCTTCCTGATGCTTCCCCCAAGAAATCAGTTTACTACTTCTTACTAGGAGATCTTCCCCAGCAAGTGTCATTCAGCACCATTCAACCCAATCCTCCTCTGCTCCTGTTAGCCTCCTTCAGTAACCTTGCCCCCAAGCCTACTGTGGGTAGAGACCCCTCTGTGCCAAGCCCTGCTTGCATGTCAGCAGCCCTTGTGACAAGTTGAATAGGTCAAAGATTCCTGAAGTAAGACTTGGAGTCAAAAGCTAGTTCTCAAATTAAATTGAAAATTGGAAGGTAACTTCAAGAACAATTTTTAGGCTGGATGTAAGTGTTTCAGTGAATATGGACACTGAAATCAATCCCATGTGATAAATTGCAAGAAGGAAAATGCAATAATCTTTAAAATGAAATAACTGAGGAAATATCTCTAGCAGTGAAATGAGTGTACTTTTAATAAGAAGAAAGTATCTTCCTGGAGAAAGGATAAACACTCAAGGAATGCTAGCCTTCAGAAATTTTAAAATGTACTTGGTGAGTACTACAAAGGGAAAGTAGTATGTATACAAGGGAAAGAAGTAATCATATATGGATAGAATTGAAGCTTTGAAAGCCCTTTGAAAGATTGTTCTAAAAAATTTGATTCAAAAGATGAAAGAGTTAATTTTATAATGCAAGGTGAAATAAGTCTCAAATTCAATGTGAATTGATAATTTCAAGTATCTTAGCACAAGTCTTGGAAAAAGAAAATCTTTGATGATGATAAAAATTAAAGAAATAAAGTATTTTATTCTTGATTTCTAAGAACCAAAACCAGCCTGCAAGAAGTTGATACAATCATGAGAACAATGACAATGGCAAAGAAAGAGATAGAGTGAAGAAGTTGTACCACACCCACAAGAGTATTGAGCCTAAAAGGACAAGGAGATGGAGAAAAAGACACCGGAGGAATAGAAGAAGCTAGTAGGAACAACAGGACAACTTAAGACTTGAGCAGGGAAAGGTCAAGTTGATGAAAGAGGATGGTTGTCTTGAAGTTCAGTTCTCACCAGATGAAGAAGGAGTCTGATGAATTCCAAGAAGAGTCAGTATGTGGTCAAGAGAAGGGTAGGTGTGACTCTTGAAGAGTATAGGCAGCTGTAGTGATTGAGAGTGACTCTTGAGGGGATTTGGTAGTAGCAGTTGTGGTATGGGGAGCTGAGGAGAAGGAAGAAGGAGAAGATTTGGAGCTGAGGAGAAGGAGAGATTATAGAGAAAGAAGGAATCCACTAAGAGATTAGACAGAGAGCGGTTGCGGTGGTTGAGTGGTTGAACAGGGGGGATAAATCTTTCCTCAACAGGTGAGCGACAGATCTTTGAAACCTATTAAGAAGAAGAGAGAGACCTGTATTTCCAACAAAAATTCAAATTAAAGATGAGTTGTGAAGTGGATGGTTTGAAGGTGATCATATATTAAGTAAATTAATGAGGCTTGGAATTTAAATTCAGATTAAATAGGCACATATTATGTGTTTAGTTTATTTGAGGTTAATTCAAAATTTGCATATTCAATGAAATAAAAATTTCTATGAATCAACTCAACTTGTCCTCTTTCTCCAGAGATAATTGATAATTTTAATAAAGCACATAAAATTAGTGTGTTTGTCATTAGTTTTCACCCTTTGAATTTCTCAAGTAGATCCTGAGAAAAAGTGGTAAAAGTGGGATTGGAATTGAAAGGTAAGTGGTTCTATTTCAGAAACCCATTTTGAAGGATGAGAGTTGCCTGGGTAGGAAATTCTAAGATCCTCAAAACTTCATGGAGATTTCCATATCAATTATTTATAATTCTTTTTTTTGAATCAAACAGGCCATAGCAAATAAAATGATACCTTTGATGATTTTGAATATACATAAAAATGTGATGAATATCTTAAATTTTGTTTATTTAATATATTGTCCTCATTTTAATTAATTGCATCAACATCAAACTTTGGAACAAGTCAATTGCAATAATTGTGAGTTTTTTTCAAGAGAAATTTTTCATGTTTATTTCCGCCAGTATCCTCCAAACAAATTGAACCCAACCTCCTTGTAAAAGATCCACATTGGCCAGTGTCAAAGAATTTCTGCACCATACTGTCCAAAGGGTGACTTATGAACCATGTCTAAAATTAAGATATTTTTTAAATAATGATGGTGATGATGTAAAGGAAAGGATATTTTTGAACAGTAGATGGTAGAGATTCAGAAATGAGGCTTTGGAAGTGGTCATAAAGTAGGGTAGATGAATTTTTAAAACACATAGGAATATAAACAATAATTATTTCTGTATTTGAACTACAGAATGAGAGTGGGTTCCATTCCGTTTTAAAAAAAGAAAAACTGATGGGGTGTATCAGAGTTAGAAAATTTTCCATTACAAAACTTCCATTTTCAATGGCAGGTTTCTAAAATAAACATACCCCTTAACTGGTGTATTTCAAATTTTTATCTTTCATAGAATTTATTTTAAAAATCAACTTTGCAATTTTATGCATCTTCATCCACCAACAGTATAAAACAGAAACTACCCCTCCACATCCCCAAAATCCTTATATGTGATAAGAATCACCCATCAAAACCAAAATTATTCACCATGCCAGAAGGGCTGCAACTGCCGGAAGGTTTTGCACAATGATTTGGAATTATATTTTTTAGTGGCTACTAATTTTAAATTCAGTTAGTTATTGTTGGACTATGTCCTGATATTTTCTTGTTAATGCAATCAATTTCATGTAAATTAGAATATTTAGAATATCTGAATTTTTTTTTGAATTTTTTTTTATGTAAATTTTATTGGTGCCTAATATACAGCCAGAGCATTCCCACAAATAAAATTATGGTTGCTTCGGGATAAAATATTCATCATATTGAAAAAAAGGGGAAATTTTATGTATTTTTTTCAAAAATTAGCATTGATTTAAATTGTAACTTGGGAAGAAAAAAGTTCTTTTAAATGATTAAATTTAATGTTGAGGTATTTAATTTTCTTATTTTATATTCCATTTTCAAGTTTATTCAATAAAATATATGATTTGAATCAAATTCATCTTATATTTCCCTGATTTGATAGGGAAAAATTATTGAAATTAGAGACCAATGCTCTGGTTGAAAGTCTTGAGAGGATGAGGATAAAATCTTATATCACTAAGAGGAGAAGATCAGGGAGTCAAAGGTGGCACTCAGGTTCATGGTTAAGTCAGCACTGATGATGATTGATTGTCTGGACTAGATCAAGGTTCAAATAGTCTAGATACAAGCCATTTTTGAAAGACCAAATTGTGGTTCTCATAACAAGAAGAATAATGAAGAATGAATGAAAAGATAACCAAAGGGCTTTCACACATTCAGTGAAAGACATTATGCAACAAGGCAGAGACACAACAGGCCATAAGCCAGGACATAAAAGCTATCAAAATAAGAGCAACAAGAAAATACAACTGAGGTGTTTGTTCAAGCTGATTTGGCCATTTAGCAGCCAATAAAACTAAGAAAGATCAAGATAAGAAAGGAGGTTCTTAGAGATAAGAATTCCATTACAAAAACTTGTGACTCAGGGTTCTTACAAGATTTTTATCAGTGAAAGAAAATCAGACTACTTGAATTGGCATTCTTTCAGACTTAATCATTACTTAATCTTGAAACAATCAACCCATGAGAGGTACAACTGATTAGAGATATGAGAGATTGTCTTTAATCATAACACACTAATTTTATGAGGCCCATAGTACCAGAAGATATCATAGATTTAAAATAGTTTTTATATAAATGTTTTAGTCAAAAAGAAAGGAAGGGAACTAGTTGCCATAATACCAACAAAAAGTAGGAGTTGGAAAAAAAGCTCAAAGACTTGCAGGTCTGATTTTTTTAAAATTTTCATTTTTTAAAGGATCAATATAAAATATTTCAGTTCACATGAAATAAAATGAATCCAGGAAAATATTTGGGATTGTGGTTTTCTATCTTTTCTATTGGGTTAGGAAGGAAATCAATCATATTTTTGCCTTAAAATACAAAATTTCCCCCTTCTTCTTTCCTTTGAATTCAAAATTTGCTAATTTTTTTTACAGGTTGTTTTCCTGAGCTAAAATCAACCAGAGGTTCATTTGGGGGCATGAATTGGCTTCCCAGGAGGCATTAAAAAATAATTATTAAAAAAAAATCTAAAAATCTAATTTATGTAAAATCAATTCAATACATGTAAAATCAATTCAGCAGAAAACAAAATATCAGACTATGATAAAACATAAATTATGTGTGTTTACCTGAAAATCCCAAACAAATACCCAGCAGTTTTCAAGTGGGTTGCAATTTCTACACCTTCTTGGAGGTGAATAAAACTTTTTCATGGTGGTTTACCTATAAAAGCATGCAACTCATCAATCAAATAGCAGACACTACCACAAATTATAAAAATCTTCACTATCAGAAAAATTCAGTCAACCTTACTGAAATTTTGTAACTATTCAACTCTTATTCAGAATAAAATATTCAATAAAAAAATTTATCTTTGAATTCTATATTTGAAAGGAAATCATTGGTCCAGAAATTCATTTTTTTTTAAAAAAAGTGGGTTTTTGCATTGTGCATTGAACACTATGAATATGCAAAAATGGGTACAACAAGGAACCTCAGATTCAAGTGTCTGAAATCCATCTTTTGCCTGCATATGGTGCACAAACCTGTGTAAAAAAATAAAAACAACCCATATCCTCAGCAAACTTGTCTTTCATTAAAAATTTTGAAATTCTTTGGAATCATCCATAAAAATTTGGAGATTATTTAAAGCTTCAATTCTTCCAGAATTAAAATTGGGATCTCTAACATGATCCATATACCCAAATTTCAGTTAATCCTTTTCAATGGGGAGGTAATGGGAATGGTTCAGCTTTCCATTGTTTATAAAATATTTTATTTGTTGGCTATGGAAAATTCTACTCATATGCCCAAAGATTCACAATTGCTGTATTAAAATCTTTATGGTCATAAATATTCCGGAAAACTAGGGAAATTGGAATGATATATCTGGATACAGAAGTATTCCCAATTTTTATTGGATTTGGTGATGGTACCACCATGCACTTGATTTAAAAATTCAAACTTGATGGCAACCACAATTTTCATTTGAAGAAATTGAAATCCATTGTTTAATTCTCAAACTTGCTTTATAAGACACCAAAGAATCATCCATGCTTTGTTAAATTTGATACTTTGTTTCTGTTAAAGTTGTTTTTGATAGCAGCAATAATCAAATTTCCTTCCATTTTGGTCCTTCAGTTCCAGGCTCATGTAGCAATTCATATTTTTTCAGTTGGATGTGTATTTTGAAAGATAAACACTGTTACTTTGAAAAAGATCAATAACTCCTGGAAAGCTCCAATTCTTTCAGTGTTTAATAGGTGGTTTTGAAATACCAGAATGTTTCTCTTGAAAATCAAGATAAAGAATATTTCAAATACAGCAAAATCAAGACTCAAAATTCAACATGCTGTTGGATTCCTCAAAGTGAGAGGGCTCAGATGAAGATAGATGTAGAACCAGCTCCAAATTTTTCAAAATGAAGATATTGACCCACTGGAGCATTTATGTTTTATTCTTCATTTGTTGGCCAACATCAAAGAGGAGTCTGATGATTTATTTCAAGATAATATTACTGCTCCTCCTTCCAAAATTCCAGCCTCATCCCATCCTTCATCTTTTGCTATGAAGGAGAATATTCCAACTCTTAATCTAGATCAATTTTATTAATTAGTTGTTATTCCAAAACTTAGTCAAAAAATCCCACTGTCCAAAGTTTCATCCTGAAATCATTTTTTTGGACTTAAAAGTTGTTTGGATAAACTCCACCTCAACTGCACCAATACCACATCAACCCATCTAACATCAACAATTTTGATGAAAACTTGCCCTGGATCTGGGAAAAATTTCCACAATTTATGCTTCCATCATTCATAATCCCACATCCCTGATTCCAGTCAATCCCCTTACTCAATTAAATCTGCATCCACTGTACACAGTCTTTCCTGAGATGATGAACCTTTGTAATATTTGAATGCGCAGGGGAGTTTAGAATAGTAACTGTGGATGGAATTCAATGCGCTTTAATTTTTCTTCTTGGAAAATTTAAAATGGGCAATGTTAAATTTGCAACCATGCAACCCCCATTCACTACCTAAAAGGGGTTGTTTGGCATGACTGGTGACCCAAAATGGGTTGCAAATGGCCATTCCCAACCCACCTAAGTTGCAAACAGCCATTTGCGACTCAGGTGGGTTGTGAATGGCCATTCACAACCAATTTTGGGTTTCAAACCCCGCCACGCAACCCATTTTGGGTTGTGAATGGCAAAAAAATAAATAAATAAAAAATAACAATTTCTAGAATATATTTATTATATATATATATACATATATATATATATATATCTTAATTTTTACTTTAATTAATTCAATTATTTTTGATATATTTATTTATTTATTTTTTTATATATTTAATTTCATTTTAATTTATTTATTTTTATTTTATTTATATTTATATTTTTAATTTAATTTAATTAATTTATTTTTTACTTTTTTATTTATTTATATTTTTTTATATATTTGTATTTTTAATTTAATTGATAAACTTATATTTAATTTTTTTTTTTATTTTTTTATTAAAATCAAAGAAAGAAATAGCAGATAAAAAAATTAAGAAAAAGTTTTATTTTAAAAAATACATATGTATATAATGTAATTGTTTGCGACTCAGATGGGTTGCGAACGGCGTTTTGCGCCCGTTTGCGACCACAGGGTTGCAAATTTAACATTGGCCATTCAAAATTTATGTCATCATCTGTGATTCTAGTTAGATTAAAGTATTGCTGCAAACCTAACCTAACCCAGTCTCTGTGTGCCTAGTCTACTACCAGAGTTTGTGCTGTTGTGTTTCATTTCCCCATTGTTGCTTTTGTTTTCTTTCTTACTTAAAACTCTGATCCTCAACTTCATTATCACATTTGTGTACTTGTTTAAAATACTCTCTCTTGAGCATGAGTTAAGAGATAGTGGTTTGTAAAGGAAAAACCTACACATTTAACTAAGCTCTGATGAGCTTGGGCCAAGTTTTATTTATGGAGAGCGGCCCAGCCCAGCGCATGAGTTCCTGCGAATGGGCTTGGGCGTAGAGAAAGTTGGCAGGCCCGGCCCAGGATCAAAGCAACGAGTAATGGTCCCGAAGCGCGGAAACGTTCTCTGGTTAAAGATGAATCTGTGGGGTGTGCATGCATAAATATGTGATCACCCCAGGGATGGTTCAAAATCGGGATGGTTCCTATGATCCTGATCTGTAGGTTGTTTGGATCTTGTGGAAATAAGTCTTTCGAATCAACAGAGCAATCTAGCACGACACCAATCGGAGTTAAGAGCACGACGACGTCTATACATTGGTATCAATTGCTCATGATCGAGTACCCACCCTTATAACCATGTCGTGAAGTTAGCCTCAAGTGAGTGGCAGTGTCACCAGACTCGTTCCAGTTTGACTATTAGACTATGATGATCAACAAAGTCATGGGTGCTCGCAAGCAAATTTGAGCTTCTGTATGGCGCGCAAGGGTTCTGGGTCACCAGCTGATCTACCGTTTATTCCGGTTCAGCTTATTGACCCAAGCATGAATTCCTTCCTGGGCAGCTGGTCGATTGAAGAAAGGTCCAATTCCCCCCCTTGCTCTCCCCTCACTCCAGCACCGAAGTTTCCACACCCCATTACCGATCAACGGCTCATCAAATCAAAATCCAGCAGGCCAGCGCAATAGCTGATTCCAAACAGTCACAAATCTTGCGCTTGAGCTTCTGAAGTTGCACATCCCCTTTTCCCAGCTTTCCATCATTCAACAAACACCTTAACGTTTGTACGCCCCTGTAAGATTTGAGCTACGATGAATCCTTGCTGGCAATTTATCCTGTTACTTTCATGCTACTTGAGCATTCTCGTCTCGGCTGAAGATGTCACACCAGCCAAGAACACAGATTCAGTTGACCCCAAGTGGTGGGGTGGTGGTCGGTTTATGGGTGGTTACCGGGGAGGAATTTATACCGGAGGTTACGGCTTTGGCGCTGCTGGTTTTTACGATCAGAACTGGCTGGCACCCTACTGGGGTAATTCTTACTTTGGATGCGGCTTATGGACTCGGCCTTATAACGGTCTATGGTTCAAATCTGCCGAATCTCATCCACAACGCCGGGCTGTCGAACTGGTTGATAACTCTGAGGTATTGAAAGAGGTTGCCTGTAAGAACTCTGATGGTAAAGCGGCTACGTTTAGGATTCAGGATTGTGATATGTAAATCACTGGTCCAGACTATTACTTTCTCTCTTTGGTTCTTGAAATCTGGTTGGACTAACGACTTGTGTCTCATTTAGGGCTGCGCGCAAGATGTTCAAGGATAAACTGCCCGAAGCATCCTGCCTAACCTGTATCGTAAGATAATACTTACCCGATTCCTTCAGAATGGATGTTGAGTCCATGTTAACCTTTCGTATCCTCTCCTCACCAGTTGACCGCCGTCAGCCCCCAGGGAAAGCTTTTCCCAGCTGATATGTAAGCATCCTGTGATCTGATTGTGGGATGCCTCTAGCCCGCCTGTTTGTCTGATTCTGCCTGAGCTGATAACGATTGAATCAATTTGTTTTTTCAGAACCCTCGACCACATTACGAGTATGTCGCGACAAATCTTAAACTCATGTCGTAAGGATGCACCAGTCATCGTGAGTCCACATCGACCATCGTCCATTCCGCCGTCGCATCAATCAGTCGCTCACATGATGCGTACACACACCTCAACTCACGTGAATCGTGCACCATTAGTCTCGACGGTCGTCTTCCGACGTTGAGAAATCGAACTCCCCTGCCGGCTTTGCCTTGCTTCTAGCGTCAGGAAATGGAAAAAGCAACCACTGTTAACTACCATGACGATCCCTCCGCCCTTTCACCATAGGCATTCCCCGCAAGCGACCGTATGTAGTTATGTAGCCTGTCTTCTGTGTCGTAACTCACATGTGTAAACACTATACGTTCGGCAATTGCCCGCAAGTCCCGGAAGTGGATTGGATCTGAGAATAGACACAAGCTCTTCTTTGATCGCGTCATAAGGAGACGCTCCAGCGCGCTTCGTCCAAGCGGGACGAATCTTGGGGAAAGTGTTGAGACCAGCATACAACTGATGAGAGTTATGAATACGTTCAAGAGATGGGTGAGAAAAGTTAACACCGTGGCAAATAGCGTGCTTAAAAAACACAAGTAGGGTTTTCTCTAGCAGCTACCATTTTTTTTTTTAAGTGCATATTCGCATATAGCATTGCGCACTATGAATATCTAATCAAGCGTACTAGGCACCCTGCAGACCAGGGGGAGCAAAAAAACACTAGGGGCGCCCCGCCGGGAGCGGGGCTTCAAAGAGGCAGCGTTATATACAAGCAGCTATCATGCCCCTCACCTCAGCCTCCAAATCGGCATGATTGAGAGCTTAATGAACATTCCGATTCAGTGCAACTTGCACTGCGGATCCGCTATGCGTCAGAATATCTCGGCTCACCTTTCAAAGTGTTGAAAGGTATCGTAGAGCACCATTATGTCACAAGGTATAATCCATAGAGTTTCACAGATTCCTCAGATGTCACAAACCTTTGTATATAGTTAGTTGCCCAATCATCCACCCAGCCCGGATCCCTTCTCTCTCCTTACCGAGATTTGGATCCGGGTTTGGCCCAAACATGAGGCCGGGGAGCTGACGCGGTGGATGATCAGGTGAGTGAGATGTTGAACGCAATATCACCAAGATTTGGATCCGGGTTTGGCCCAAACATGAGGCCGGGGAGCTGACGCGGTGGATGATCAGATTGGAAACTTAACAGGTTAAAAGCCGGTGAGCTGACTGAATAGGAGCTAATGGAAAATAGGTACCACAAACAAAAGGAAGAGTGGATAAAGAACCAAGCCGGAAAACAAAGAGAATCTGATATTAAAGAGGAGGAGATACAAGACCAAACAATGGGGGATCAATCATTGTCCTCAGCGGGATTTGTGTCAAAGGGCGAGTTCAAATCACAATTTGAGTTGCTTCAGGCAACACTTACCAAACAGTTCCAACAGATGGAGACCACCATGGGTAGGATGGCTGGTCAGCAAGACCCTGATGCCCCAGCCGTTCCCCCTCACATTCCCATCATTGGTTGAGCAGAGAGCGCGCTGGTTGTCAAATTCGTGAAGGACCCCATGTTGTTCCACTGGAACATTAACACCAAGAGGCCGGTCTTGGCCTTTGAAGGGTCAAACTTCAATGTCTGGGAAGGGGCAATCAATTGCACGCTGCATCAGGCATTTGATCAAGATCCTAGTCTCCTCAACGTCCCAACAAATTTTGATATGCTTACCAGTACGGAGAACAGGGCGGTTGTCAACCTCCTGCGCAACTTGGTTGATGATGAACTCTACGCCATCATTGAGGCCTCATGGGTTGAACTGGCCCGCTTGATTTACAATACGCTGGTTGAGACGTGCAAACCGTCAGACAGACAACACAAGCTGGCGGTAGCTGAGAGGATGATGGGCTTACTCAGATTGGCAACCCGGGAGACCAAATCTATCCGTGGATCAAGCTGCATACTATACCGGGAGACAAAAGTCGGAGACGCTGCTGGATACCTATGGATGCAAATGCCAGTACTGTGGGCAGGACAGCCACTGGTACGCCAACTGCGGGATGTTCTGGACAGATGTGCGTATGGGCAAAATACCAAAGCTGTCATATGATCACGCCAACCACCACAACGACCAATCCGCCATGATTCCCGGAACAACCAGCTTTGGGTCATTGACATGCCAGAGGTCAATGGCGGGGAGATCCTACTGGACTCTGGGGCCAGCGCACACGTGAGTGGCCCCTTGAGATATTTTCATCCTACGTCTACATTACCACACCCAAGGCATTTCCTGCTGGCAGCTGATGGACATCATGTGGACGCCACAACAATTGGCAGGCTTGTCATACCAACGAGGACTGGGAAAATGACAATTGACGGGGTCTACCTATGCCTGATGGTCAGTGGCATTATCTTGTCCACGGGGAGGCTATTGGCGGAAGGGTGGGGATTGACTTACATGGGTCTGGAGGCTGTTTTAATGGATCCTATGGTCAATACCTACAAAACAACATTCACGAACTTCTGTTGGGTAGTACCTACATATAAGAATCCGCATGTTGCAATGAAGATCACTTCAAAACCATCATTTGACCCCTATAAATGGCATGTGCGCCTTGGGCATGCCTCTGAGGCGGTGGTGAGGAGCTTCCTGAAGGAGCACTACCTGGAGGAGATCAGTGGCTCATGGCAATTGTTTTTCTGCAAAAGCTGTGCTGTCTCCAAGAGTCTCGACAGGAAGGCTCCTGGAGTAGCATCAGGGATCACCCGGGAGAACCCTATGGACTTATTTGTCACCAATGTTGCAGGTCCTTTTGACCCGGACCTTATAGGGGCTAGGTTTATTCTAACCTTTCGCAATCATGCGTCTACATATACCTACATCACCGTGCTGAAAGCGCGCTTGGAGGTACCTGGTAAGATCCTGGGGTGGCTGGAGAACCTAAAAGTGACACAAGGGAAGTATCCAAAGTTCATCCGGAGCAACAATGCGGCAGAATACACCGGGACGCTGAAGAGAAAATTGGAGCCACTAGGTGTTCAGATGGCACCAATTCCCCCCTACCACCCTGAGCAGAATGGTGAGGCCAAACAAGTCAACCAGACCCTGGGAGACATGGCCAGGACCATGCTCAACAAGAGCGGGATGGATCCTAAGTTCTGGTCCTTCTCTTACCAAGTCGCGACCTACATTATCAATTGGCTCCCAAATTCCAGGACTGGTAGCAAATTGCCGCTAGAACTTCTGTCTGGAACCTCGCCCAACCCGGCTATCCTGTACCCATTTGGGGCTGAGGCTATAGTTCATGTGCCATTGGAGAAGCGGGGGAAACTGGAGGAGCGGGGTCAACGGTGCCAATTGTTGGGGTTTCTGCCGGGGGGAGCTGGATGGCTATTCTGGTCTTAAAAAGAACGCCGGGTAATCCACTCAACTTCCGCCGTCTTCCCTTTCTTCCAGGCGTTACCGGTCCAGCCGGTGGCGGATTTGACCCTGGAAATCATAAATCAGCTGCATCTGGGCAAGGAAGACACCAATGGGATTGCCAAAGCGGAGCAATTGGCTATAGATGCGCTACCCAGGACAATTGAACAAGCGGTACCGAGATTGATGCCGGAGGCTTTGAAAGGAGAATTGGCAGCTGAATGGCGGGAATTGGGTGAAGCGGAGATTCAACAGTTTGATGACCTGGATGTCTGGGAACCGGTATGGCCACAGAAAGGGATGAAGGTCCTTGGGGCAAAATTTTTCCTAGCGCACAAACGGGACGTGGATGGGAATTTGATTCAGCGTAAATCTTGATATGTGGCTAAGGGATGTAGCCAATGGATGGGAATAGACGTTTACAAAACTTATGCGCAGATGGCTTCTCTGAATACCTTACGCCTTGTCCTGGCCATTGCTCACAATGGGCAATTCCCTTTGGCAAGTTTTGATGTTAGTGCGGCTTACCTATATTGACGGATTGATGGGGAGCTATACGTCCAACCGCCAACCCTGCTGCAGCCAGAGTGGAAGGGATTTGTCATGAAATTAAAGAAGGCCATGTATGGAACCAGGCAGGCGGCCAGGTGTTGGTGGAAACACTTCAAGGCGGTTGTCAAACAAGTGGGCCTACACGCCAGCAAGCTCAAAGATTCCCTGTATGTGTGCCGGGACAGAGATGAATTTGTGGTGGTTTGGCTACATGTTGACAATGGCATAGTGGTGGCATCTTGGGAGGGGATGATGAGTTGTTTCCGGAAGGGGGTGGAGAGAAAACTGAAAGTGAAATGGAAATCCGCGGTGGACAAGATTGTTGGCATCAGGATACGCCAGTTGGGAGAGGAAATGACGCTGGATCAAGACATCTTCACCAAGGAAATCATAGCAGACTACCCCAGGACATTGCTCACCAAGAGGGCGCCATTGTACAGAACCTTATTGGAGACTAACCTAGGCAATGGCGTAGCAACAACTGAATATCAATCTATTTTAGGTTTGCTGATGTATTTGTCCTGCGGAACCAGGCCAGAAATAACTTACGCCGTTAACCTTCTGGCTAGGTTTAACTCATGCCCTTCATTAGCACACTGGGGAAAACTAGATCACCTCATAGGATACCTGAAAGGATTGCGCAACCACTGCCTCAGATATTGGAGGGGCAACTTGTCTGGCCTGACTATGTGGGTGGATGCAAACTTTGGGGGGGAGCAAAAGCAATCCACCAGTGGATATGTCATCAGACATCAGTGGAACTTGGTGGCATGGGGTGCTCAGAGACAAACAGTTGTAGCACTGTCTACCTGTGCTGCCAAATATGTTGCCCTTTCCGAGGCTTCCCAAATCCTTGTGCATCTCCGGCTGACCTTATTGGATATCAACTTCAAGTTACCTTCCACAATCTACTGCGATAACAAGGCGGAAATTTTGGTTGCTACTAATAACACTTCACATAAGCGTACACGCTATCTGAGCAGAGCATTTTACTTTGTTAATGATTTTGTCCGCAAAGAGGGCATTGGGATTGAGTGGACAAGCTTGGGGGATCAACTTGCTGACATCATGACCAAGGCGCTGGGACCAAACAAGCACGCGTCCGGGGCTATGTGTATAGGGGTGAACCAGGGACATAATTGTGGGAGGGGATGTTGAAAGGTATCGTAGAGCACAATTATGTCACAAGGTATAATCCATAGAGTTTCACAGATTCCTCAGATGTCACAAACCTTTGTATATAGTTAGTTGCCCAATCATCCACCCGGCCCGGATCCCTTCTCTCTCCTTACCAAGATTTGGATCCAGGTTTGGCCCAAACATGAGGCCGGGGAGCTGACGCGGTGGATGATCAGGTGAGTGAGATGTTGAACGCAATATCACCAAGATTTGGATCCGGGTTTGGCCCAAACATGAGGTTGGGGAGCTGACGCGGTGGATGATCAGATTGAAAACTTAACACAAAGCATCTGCACTTGTTGGTTTAATTTGGTAATTCACAAGCTGTCAGTTGAACCAAGAAAATAAGACACGCTCACATGCACATCCAGTCAAGTAAGCGATTGGCTTGGCTGGTTCAACAAACAGGAGCCAGCTACAGTCATTTTTTCATTGCCTCCCCCCACTTTCCTCTTCCAATTTCCCATCCCCCCATTACCCACTGCAAGTCAGCTTCTGCTTTGCCAGAAAAAATTGTATGTCTAATTTTCAAAAAAGCAAAATTTTTGACAAGATTCTTGGATCCAGATCAGTCACACCCCCACCCCTCATACTAGAGAGTGTCAAGGGAATTAGGTGGATGTTGTGCAAAAAAAGGGATCAATGCTGGAATAAATCTCAAAGTTAGAAATTCTATCTTAAAATTTCAAAGCATTAGGCTGAGGATTTTTTTTTATAAGGAAACTGGCACAAGCTAAATGTAGCGCTTATTAATCAGAAAGGTGCAAGAATTTAAGAAACTAGCCAACTGAGGAAACAATCCAGAGGGAAAAGATTTATGGTTTTGAAGTAATCTACAGCCTAGACATTGAATGAGATATAAACTGAAGAATTTCTGCTCTAGTTTGAATTAATAAAATACATAGGTAAGGTACTTTGATGAAAAAAATCTTTGCCATCTCACATTTCCTATGTCTTCCCTATTTTCTTTATTACTTCAAACCAGAGCAGAAGTTACTCAGGTTCTATCACATCCCCAGTCTAGGCTGTAGATTAATTTAAAGCACAAATATTTTTTTTGCAGATTTTTCAATCATTTATTGAATTGCATAAATTATTAAAATATCTGAGGAACAATTTTTACAGTGAGCCTCCGCCAGTTTTCTCATAAAACCATTACCTCAACCCTTGCATCATATTTCAAAGAATAAAATTTGAACCTTGGAGATAGAATTCTAACTTGAAGATTGATTAGTTTTGGTCTCTTCCCTTGTATGACCACAAACCAAATTCCTTTGCATCCCTCAAGTATGAGGAGTGGGTGTGCAAAAGAATAGGGCCAAAAATCTGCCAATGCAGGAAAGGGGTGAAAACCTTTCCCCACCCGAAATTTTGTCAAAGATGGAGGGCCACAACTTTACCCAGGTTGGAAAGTTTTGAAAACCTTAGTTAAATTTAAAAAATTGCATGCACAACTGTTTTTAAATTAAATCAAGTTGAACAAACCTCCTTCTGGTTTTGAAACATGCCAGAAGGCATGAATTTACCTAAAATACCTGGGAGTTCATCATCTTTTTATATATACATACTAGTTTATAATTCCCCAAAATGGTGAGGAATGGCATTTTCCTGGTACAGTATGGACATTTCCTGGTGTAAGCATGCAGATTGCCTGTTTTGAATGCATTAGGTGCATAATAAAATGTTGGTGAATTGATTGAACCAAGAACATCAATACTGGGTGAGATGTGGGAAGATTTTCCAATATTTTTATTTCTATAGATAAATTCAAAAACTTTTCACTCTTTTTCTGTTTTTTAATTGAAAATTATGAAAAATTATCAATTTTAAAGCTGAAATAATATCCTGATCCAAAAAAAATGGTTAATTGAGAAAATTTGATTTTCCCTATTTTATGAAACCACCAAAATTTGTGGCACAGAGTCCAAGAAATAACACCAGAAGGGCAAAGGATCAAACAATACCCACAAATAATCACACATCTCTGAAATAGAAAAAGAATTAATTATTAAACATAAATTAAAAATGCAAGAACCAGCATAATCATCATCCTCCAGGCCAATCAAGAAACCAATGAGTTTAGCTTTTTACATGAAGGTACAAGCTGGTAAGAAAAAATCAATTTCCCACTTTCAATTTGGTTGGCTTTTAATTGAATAAAACCAGCAGAGTGGCAATTTTTTAATTAATTAAAACCTGTTTAAATCAAACTCATCATCCTCCAATAGAGATTAATCAAATGAAAAAAAGGTAGAGGTGGCAGTGGTGGTGCATACAAAATTGTTTGGAAAGAACAAATTGTTGCCTTATTTGAAATATTTAATTTAAAGTTTTAAAATGATCAAAATCATCCAAATTCAAATTATTCTAACAAGACTGAAATCTTTGAAATCCAACCTTATTATCACCTCTAAAGTATTTTTGATTTCCAAGCAAAATATCTTGGTATTTTTGTTTCCAAAAGATCAGATAACAGTAAAGAGGGCAGTGATTGATATGATTTTCAAAATTTTCATTCTGAGTACTCTATTTCTCTATTTGTTTGTGAATTTAATCTTTGAAGGAAGGTGTCATACTTGAAAATCAGCCCTTCAGCTCAAAGGAATTCAAATATTAAATAATCAGTATCTATCTCAGGAGTATCTAAATTTAATACACATACAGCCCTGAGGATTGAAAATAATTGAAAATTTATCTGATATTTTCATCTTATAATCCCTTACAGGTTTGTGCTTGCAAAATCCTTATTTAAATACTTCTGTAGATTTTTTTTTATGAAATCTCCCCTATTAGTACATAAGTTCATGAATTACACCTAAAATTTACATCCTTCATATGTAAAATTCCAATCCAGAAATTTCAGGATCAAGAACCTACGCCATTTAAGTAGAAGCATCTTAGATTCATCTGACTGTAGTCATTTCTAGTCCTCTTTTACATACATAAGAATCCTTATCTTCTTGAGCGTGTAGTATATCTTGTATTTCTGTTTGCTTGAGGCTCTCCCTGCTCCCTTGTTATGAAAATTTTGCCTATAAATAATGGCCTTTGTCTCTCCTATTTCTTATTATATTTAATTAAGAAACAATATTAATAGGGCATATCACAGTTAAGCCAACTTTCCATTAAAAATCAAAAGACCCACTTATTTCACATCATATGTGTCAGAGTTACCTGCAAATAAGTGGGTTTATTCAAATAAAGTATTTAAAGGCTTCCACCACCTGTCCACGTCATCCACCCCTGGCTTCCCACCTCCTTCTAACTGCAACCTCATTGGAAAAAAATTTGATTCATTTCTCTTCATCTCTTCATCACTATCCTCATCACTTTATTGCTTTCATCACATCCAGCTAACTCTCATCAGATCACTATCCTGATCAGTTCATCACTCTAATCCATTTATTGCTTTCATCACATCCAGCTAACTCTCACTGGATCACTATCCTTATCACTTCATCGCTCTCATCCGTTTATCAGTTTCATCAAATCCTAACTCTCATTTCTTTATCCCTCTTTTCACTTCATAACTCTCATCTATTGCTATTCTCTTTGCTTCATCACTCTCATCCTCTCATCACATCATCACTCTCACCACTTAAACACTCTCGTAGCCCTTCATCCCTTCATCCCTTCATCCCTCCTACTATTTTTAAATGGCCCCTCAGCAATCCTCCCCCCGCAAGTCCACTAAAAAATCCAATGGACCAAAGAAAACATCCCCCAGGAACTCAAAATCCAAAAATCCTCCCCTATCAGCTTCCAAAGGCTCAAGTCAGCTCAAGAGAGCTGATCACATCATCCTGGTAAACTGGCTCAAAATTCTGTCCAACTACAATGCTTGCTTTGGATCTGACAATGAAACACGTTTTGGCCAACCTCCATCATCTAAGGTCAATGGTTATCTCCTGATGGCCAATGAACTCAAGAATAAAAAAAAAGGTAGGCTGGTCCTTTCATCCAAACATATGAGGTAGCAATTCAAGAGTTATCAAGCCAAGTAAAAAAAGGCCCACTTCATGTCAATCTCCACTAGCTTTGGTATCACCAACTCTGACAAAGCCAAGGGAATCAACTCGGTGTTTGATAAGTTGGACTCCATTTGTAATTTTTATATTCAAATGGATGAAATCTTTGGAAAGAAGGCCAACATCCCCCCCTTGCTGCTTTTGATGCCCAACTATACAATTCAGTTGATGCTGAGGACTTGGATGGGGATGCTCAGCCTAGCAATGGTGATCCTGAAGAAACCTATGAGTGGCCCGCATCTGATGCCAAGGAGGATATTCAAACACAATCAGCTCCAATCACATCTACTCTGGCATTGATTGAGGAGTCAAAACCAACCTTGGAACCCTCCCCTCCTTCTGTGGATTGCTCTCTTCCTGGGGTGGAAGAACTGGAGAAGTTGGCCAATGAAGAGGATGTCATTCCCATATCACCATTGCCATCAACATCTGCTCAAGTATGGAACCCAGTTCTTTTCTCTTCTTTCCAGTTAATCCTGACTGATTTAGATTCAAAAGAAACAGGCTCATCCATTCCTGAATGGCCAAAAACTCAAGCCAATGGGGCCCTCAATCTCCCCTGTAAATGAGAGTAATGATTTTCCCACACAAAACTCCTCTGCAAAGGGAAAGCAAAAGGCCTATAATTCAATCAACATCAACCACAATAGCATTCAAAAGAGGAGAAACACTTCAAATTTTTTGGGCTTTGAGGAGATCATGGAGAAGAAAGATTCAAGTAAGCCCATTGGATTATCCACGCTTTCAAAATCAAGCTCATTCCTATTGCCCTCTGAAAAACAGTGAAATCACAAATTGAATCTGAAAAACTTCAGTTTGAAAAGGAGAAGGGGGATTGTCAACTGGCTATTGATTTTCAAAAGCAGAAAGCCAAGAGTTTGGATCATCAGAAAGAATGGGATGCTGAGTGGAAGTTGAAACAGGCTGAGCTAGAATTTCAAAAAGAGGAAAAGGAGAAGGATTGACAGCAAGCACAACTGCAAATGGAGAGGGAACAACTTGCAACCAAAAAAAAGGAGAAGTGGTCAATGGCTGTGGCATACATTGGTAGCAGTAGAACAGTAGATGAATTAAAGCAAATTAATCAAATGCTGGGCTTTTAAATATATTTGCTTTTATGAAAAAATTAAAAAGAAAAAAAAAATCATTTTTGATTACAAAAATGCTTAAGACTATTTTTAACCCAACAAATAAAAAAATATTTTTTCTTTTTATTTATATTTTTTTTCCTGGAGTATATTTTCCCACTTCCCAAGTCCCTGCAAGTGTTTCTAGTCATTTTTTTGATTTGCATTGACATTGGCATTCTTGTATGAGTGGCAGTCTTGACAGCAGGAAAAGTACAGTGCTTGTACTTATTGGCTGCCCAAACCATTTTGACCACACCTTTTTGCTTGAAGTCAATTCCAAAGCCCAGGTTGGGAAAAAAAAATTGGCCATCAGATACTTGATATTCATCCATGTTTTCAATAAGTTTTCCATTTGATTTCCTGGTTGGAACTGCAAGTAAAAAGGAATACTCAGAGATGTCACCTTTGTCAATGAGAGGTGAGTTGTAAAAAGAGTTGGATGTGGAGGTTAAATGTGGAGAGCAGTCTAAGGGAGTAGGCAGAGATCCAAATTCAAGTGATGAAAAGGAGGGGATGCCATTTTCCTTCATTATTTCACAGTTTTATTCAAAGGGAAGCCTGGCCAAATGGCAAAACATCTGTCCTAAAATTTGAGAGACTTTGTCTGCCTTAAGATTGAGAAAAGCATACTCTTGAGGGGAAGATTGAATAGAGGATTTCTTCACATGGCATCCAAATAACTCAAAGGGTTCCATCAATTTTTGCCATCCAATTGCCCACATTTTTCCACCCCAAGCTCTTGAAGGACCAACTGGGTTGAAAAATGTTTTTGAACTGTGAAGGAAAGTGGTGAAAAAGTTGATGTCCTTCTTATCTTGATCCAAGAGTTTATCCAAGGGCAAAAATTGGATTATTGCAACCAGGGCTTGGTGATCAGATTGATCAAGGACAATTACTTTTCCATGGTGGAAGAATGGAAGGATTTGATTGTTTGTTTGGCTTGTTCAAACTGTTCCTGGGTGGGTTTTTGACTATTCTTTTTCTTTTTGGAAACAATAAAAGGGTACAGATCCAAAGGATGTGGTTTTTGACCAGACCAGACAACCTTTTCATTAATACCTTCCTCAGAAACTTCCAAAGACATTTATGAATCCTAAGATTGAAGCCTCTTTTGGCAAGCAGCCCTACTCTTCCCACCTCTCTGTATGTTTTTCAAGCCATCTCCTTCCATCTTGTTCCCTCCCAATCCTATACTTAGATTGGGGTGAGGAACAAGATGGGATTTGATTTTTTTTGTAACATTTTGAGGGGGGTGGGAGAAGAATTGGACATTCACCAATAAGGGTTGAGGGATTGAAAAAAAAACCAAAAAAAATAAGTTGGTCAAATGGAAATCATTGGTGAAACAAGATTGGATCAAAAAAAAATGAAACCAAACCTGGACTTGATTGCAAGTTCACCAGAAACGTGATCACCAAAAAAAAAAAAAAAAAAAACTACCAAAAAAAAAGAAAAAAAAAACATCAAATTAGCACCCCCCCCAAAAAAAAAAAAAAAAAACTTACCAGGGTGTGAGGGAATTGGGCTGGGCCTTTGGGTTGTGTGAGGGAATTGGGACAGGCCTTTGGGTTGGGTTTGGGTCTGGTTTTAGGTTGGGCCTGGGGCCACGTAGGAAGGGCCCGGGAACTAGGGAAGGGGGGGAGGTTGGTCGACCGGGTAGGCAGGCGGTGCAAGGGGGGGGGCCGGCCGTTGTTGGTTGAGGGGGGGGGGGGGCCGGCTGTTGTTGGTCAAGGGGCTGTCAAGGGGGGGCGGGGCCAAAGCAGAGGGGGGGGCTGGCCATTGTTGGTAAAGGGGGGGCCGGACCAAAGCTTAGGGGGGGGGCAGGTCCGTTTGACCGTTGGCTGGGGGGGGGGCAAGTCTGTTTGACCATTGGCTGGGGGGGGGGGGGGGTGGGTCTGATTGAGGGATTGGGAGGGGTGGCGGCATTGGCATGGGCAAGCAAGCTATGGAGGGGGGAGCCAAGATTGAGGAAGGGCAAGGGAGGAGTAGGGTGAGGAGGAAGAGGGAGGGGGGCAGCACTTACTTGAAAGGGGTCAGGTGACCAGGAGCTGGGTGGGGGGGAAGGAGGGGGGGGGATGAGGGTCAGCCAAGATAAAACCAAGAGGGGTGATTAAAAGAGGGCAGGGGGACTAACCTGACAGGATGGGGGATGGGGAGTTGGGTGGTGAGTGTATTGGTGAGGTTGGTGGTGGATGGGTGAGGGAGCAAAGGTGGTGGTGGTGAGGAGGAAAGATGGGACCGGTGAGTGAGGTGGAGGTGGTGGGTGAGGAGGAGAGTGGGCCAGTGTTTTGTGGTTCTGATTTGTGAAACCCCCCCCCCCCAACTTGGCATATCTTGGGTGAACAACCAAAACCATTTGTCTAAGTCCACCGGACTAAATGAGAAAAAAAAACAAGTGAGTCAGCCAATGAATCATGGGTGAACAACCAAAACCAAAAAAAATTTGGTGAAGGGATTTTTTACCTAACTCATAATCAAAAATTACTCATCAAATCAAGCAAGGGTAAGAGGAAGAATCTGTTCTCTCATAGAAGAAGATGAGGGAAAAGATGAGACAGGGATGACTTGAGGCGGATCTGGAATATCATCTTCAAATATTTTGTCCCATTCATCTTTGATGTCAGCCAAAAGATTGTGAAGGATGAAACAAGTGATAATCCAGTTGATGAGGAACTTCATGTCTTTGGGATTTTGAAGCTGGTTTTGCATTTCCCTTAAGCTTGCCCATCTTCCTCTCAGGACTCCTATGGCATGCTCAATCCAAACTTGTGATTGGGAAAGATGATAGTTGAAATTGGTTTTTCCTTGATTGTTGGACAAAACAATGCGGTATGCTGGAACCACATATTTCCCACTATCATAAGCTGAATCAGCCAGAAGGTATTGATTGTGGTCAAAGTAGTTCTCTGGTTGTTGGGCAATCCGCATCCAATTGAACATGTATGAATCATGACAAGAACCTGGAAGGCCAGCATTGAGGGATATGAACGTCTTTTTGTTATCAAAAGCAAGTTGTAGTGCCAAAGAGTATCTAAACAAACAGAAAAACATATTTGGTCAGTTTGTGATCAACGGTGTGATCAAAGAAATTGGAAAAGATGTGAATCAATTGCCTTTTTTGCCAATCAAAATAGTGGTTGCCATCTAGCTTGGGTTTTGACTCAAGGGGATGGTGGTTCCATTGACAAACCAAATGTAACCAGGAAATCCTTTGGTTTCCATTACTTGAGATATCTCCTTGCATTCTTCTTTTGTTGGCAAAAAAAAGACTGAGCAATGGAAAGATAGGATAGCAACGATGACTCTTTTGGTGTATGAGTCAATGGTTCCATATCTGACTGAGAATAGGTTTTCTAATTGATGAATTGCTTTTCCATTTCCATTTGATCCAAATCTACAAAGAGAAACAGCCAGTTGGATAGCTGGATTGCGTTGAGGATTCCAAGAATCGTTCTTGAAGATGTGGTGGTCTTCAATCATCTGAAAAAATTTTATGAATGAAGGCAATAGAGTTCATAAAAGTTGCTGGAAGCTTAAGTTGGGGAGGAGATGAAGCTTTTGCCTTTCATACATAGGGTTGTGGAGAGTTTGTCTTCTTGGAACCATGTATAGCTTTTGCAATAGAGCATTCAAAGCCAACCAATTTGATGAAAAATTGGAGTCTGAATTGGAGTCTGAATAGCAGTCAAATACTAACAAAATTTTGGTCAGTTTTTTTGAATTTTCAACTTGTTGCCAAGAAGTTTTATGGGACATTTTGAGAAAGATGATAATTTGCTGTTGGGTGATGAGATGATGATGGGATTTGTGTGAAGATGGAGATTTGAAGCAATAGAGATGTGAAGTGATGGAAATTTGAGGCAATGGAGATGAGATGTGTGTGATGTGATGGAGATGGGATTGGTATGTATTTGCTGATGTGGATATGTGTTTTGGATGTGATGGATGGTGGAAGGATGATGATGCATAAATGGCGGGTTTGATGGCGGGCTTGATGTTTGAAATTGGCCATTTTCATGAAACCTGCCATTTTGAAATACACCAGTTAGGGGGTATGTGTATTTCAGAAACCCTCCACTAAAAATGGCGGGTTTTGTAAAAAAAAATGGCGGGTTCTAATGGCGGGTTTTCTAAATCTGATACGCCCTAATGGTTCTGACTAGGACTACATCCAAGAAAGTTTCAAAAAAACCCCATAATATGTACCTCATTAAATACTCTTCTCCTTCCACAGTCTCTTGTTAACCAGGAATTTAACAAGCTGTCAGAAATCAGGTCAAAAATTCTTGCAGACTGTATCCAAAATCTTTCATTAAATTATTGGGTTCTTTGGTTTCCTTTCTTACACTCCTTGAAACTCTTGAATCATCAAGAAATTCTGGAGTAAAAAATCACAATGGTCATAAGACATAATGTTTTTGTTGAGATATTGGACTTCATAGCGCGCTCTCTCACTTTCACACAACAGCTCCGCGCAACCATCCTCTTCTTCTTTCTGATCTTCTCCTCTTTTCTTTTCCATTCTTCTTACTCCTCCCACACTCCAAACCAAGAACCACTATACATCTTCAATCCCGATCAAACTCAAGATCAAGATATAAACTCACTCAAAACCTGATCAATTTGACCGAATCATCTTTCCTCTTTTTTCCAAGTCTACGTTACTTTTTCTTCCATCTCTCCGTTTCTATCTCTACAATATTTTCTCCCAGTTCCTTTCTATATACTATTTATCCACTATGATCTATCAACATATATCTTGACCTCAAGACTGAATCATCATCAATCTCTGCCTGGTAAGATCTCAAATCTCTGTAGGATCATCCAGAGTAAACTAACTCTCTATTTTCTAAATGCCAGTTGCCGCCCTACCATTCCAAGTTTCTCAAAGATGTTCTCCTGCCAAAACTGCCTACGCTAACTCTTACAATTGGCTCTAGCTGTAGGATCTTGTTTTCCTTTATTTCTCCTGTTATTCTTTTAGTCTTTTTTTATTTTCATGTCTTCTTGATTTCTTACATATTCTATGTTGTTCAGTCTTGCTGGTTCTTAGTTCTAAATAATATCATCACAGAATTTATCATGGTTAAAAGCTGAAACTGATTACCTCAACCAAAAGAATTAAAGAAATGAATGAACCAGCAGGAGCATCCAATTACTTTCACCAGGTAGCCCTAAAAGCTTTGGTCAATGCCATACCTCTGTTGAATGAAGAAAACTATTTGATCTGGCGCAATAAGATGCTGATGCTTTTTGATCTTAAAGACATCAAAGACGCTTTTACGACAAATAACATACCTATGTCAACCAAGCAAGATAGAGAGACACGGGCTATCATCCTCTCAAAACTCAATAGTACCACACATGCTAACGTAGTTAACTCAACCAACATAACCTCTGCAAAACTTCTATGGGCTGAAATTACACAAAGATTTTCCTCATCTGAAACCACAAATAGGGCAAGGGTTTTCAATCACTTTCTCCACTCAACTTTTAGTGAACACGCCATCGACGGGTTCATCACCAAGATGCGGAAATCTATTACAAAGATGGCAGACGTAGGAATAGAACTTCCTAAAGATATTCTAGCGTACTTACTTCTTTTCAAATTTCCTTCATTACTTGAGAATCTCAAGCAGCAAATAATGCATGTCAAAAAGAATCTCACCGTGGACTTTGTCTTCAATCACCTGATTCAATATCATAACAAAAGAAGGGCACAGGTAAAAGTCTCCAAACCCTCCACTGATGTATCTCTCGTAACAACTAAAGCAAAGTATAATAAAGATGAACGCAAAGTTAAAATGCGCTGCAAAGAAGGCTATCATGACCCTAACGCACCCCATCCCGAATCATCATTTTTCCACTTACATCCCGAGAACGCTCCAGACTGGTGGATTGAACAACAAACGGAATGGAAGAATAAAAATAAAAGAAACCACGCAATCAATTATCATGCTCTACTTACACTTTGGATCAACTCCGACAATAACCCCAATCTCCTTCTGGATTCCGGCGCAAATGTCCACATCTTTAACGACCTTAAATATTTCACATCGATTGAACTACAAGATGAACTTGATGAAATCAAAACCGGCAAACTTGAAGCTAATCTCAAGATTTGGGGAACCGGAACGGTCCAGTTAGAATGGAAAGAATCCACCATCACCCTTGAAGACTGCGTCTATGTACCGGAGATAATGGTAAATCTAATCATTCCCGGTCTTCTTGCAAAAAGGGGATGCAATCTCACACAAAGAAACGAAAGTTTCTCCGTCACTAGGAATGATAAGATAGTACTAAAAGGACTTGTCCGAGATCACCTTTTCTTCATTGAGAAGCCTTGGACAACTGGCAGAAATCAGAAGGTGAATCTCTCTAACCAATCACCCGCCACACCTCTTTCTCTACTCGATTTCCATAAAACCTATGGCCACGCGTCCATCTCAACTCTCAAACCACTTCTGAAAGGCCGCTATTCCAACAAGGAACTTCTCAATTTTCAGTGCAATAGCTGCATTAAAAGTAAAATTACTAAAGTGCCATTCTCTAGTATCTCGACATCCGCAAACAAACCCTTGGAGAAAATCCACCTTGCCTTGATTGGTCCGATCTCTCCCCAATCTAAGGCCGGACACCATTATCTCCTCACCCTGGTTGATAATCATACGGGCTACTTAGCAGCATTTCCTCTCCATTCCAAAGACGAGAATCCCGCAACAATCATCAACATTCTAGAAACAGAATATAAAAGGCTAAACTACTATCCAAATGAAATATTCTCGGATAAAGGGACTGAATTCACTAATTATACTCTTAAAACATTGGCTGAATCAAAACACATCAAACTGTTGACCTCCGAACCTTACCATTCCCAACATAATGGTCGTGCTGAAAGAGCCAATAAAACCATAGTTGAATCGGCCCAAACCACTTTCTTGTCGTCAAGATTACCCAAGAATTACTGGCACATTGTGACCAGGAGCTGTTGCTTTATGCTCAACCAGATTCCCCAAGAAGGTAAAAATCAGTCTCCTTGGGAACTCATGTTTGGTAAGAAACTACCAACTAATTACTTGAAACCCGTAGGTACTCCAGTAGTATACCTGGCAAACCTTCTTCAAAAAGGACGCAAGTTCAATGAAAAAGGTCTCAAAGGAATCCTGGTTGGTTTCAATCCGGTTTTTCACTCCTACCTCATCCTCAACTCGCTAGGAGCTGTTATAGAAACAAAAAACATTAAGTTCCTAAAAACAAATTTAAACAAATTCCCTCTTCTCAAATCACCCGGCCTAGATATCTTTTCTCAGTCCAGTCTTGATACCAATGAATCTGACTTCTCGACCCTTGATAAACAATACAAGATCCAAGAGGCTGATGTTGAATATTCCAGATCGGACTCAGATCTTGAAGAGGAAGATAATCCTCTAGATTCTCCATCATCAAACAGTTTGTCACAGACAATCCCCTCTTCAGAATTACCATCTAGTGTCCCCGCTCCTGAATTACCATCTTGACCCAAACAAGAAACCCAAAAACCGCAAAGATATGGATTCCATCACTACTACAAACCCCCTTCCTATAAAGCTGCCCGGAAATGTCCGGAATGGCCAAAATGGGAAAAAGCCTTGAAAGATGAATTACTTTCTATAGAATCTCAACAAGTTTGGGAAGAATATTACGGTACACCAGACAATATCCTGAACACCACTTGGGTATTCAAGGTGAAGGAAAATTGCCACGGAGAACCGGTTAAATATGAGGCCAGACTATGTGTGCAGGGTTTCAATCAAATTCAAGGTATTGATTTTGACAAAACTTGAGCGCCTACTGGTAAACTTGGCTCACTCCGACTAGCTCTTCTTTACGGCCTTAAAAATAAAATGAACTTTACCCAATTCGAAGTAAAAGGGGCATTCTTACATGCTCCTTTAAATGAAACTATTATAATCAGAACTCCCAAAGGATCAGATAGAAAATCGCCTTTCCTAAAACTAAAGAAATCTCTATATGGTCTCCAACAATCACCGAAAAACTGGTACGATACTCTCACCGCTTGGATCAAATCACAAGGTTTCCACGGATCAACTAGTGACCCATGTCTGTTTCTCAATTAAAAATCTGGAGAGGTCCTATATTTTCATGTGGATGACCTGATCCACGTGGGAAGAAAGGATGATTTTGAAAAAAAAAATTTATATAGATTCACTAATTCTTCTTGTCACTCCCCTAATACGATCCTTGGAATGCTGATGGAATTCAAAGATGACAAGTTTATGTTTAGCCAACCAAATCATATCAATCGCGGACTTGAGGAGTTAGGACTCGTCAAATGCAACGCCGTCAACTCCCCTCTGACCCAAAATCTACACCTCAAACCCGCCTCAGATGAGGATCACGCCAAATTTACTCAACTTAATATCAACTACCAATCTGCGATTGGCCTCTTAAATCACATTTCCCAATATACTCAACCTGATATTTCTTTTGCGGTATCAAGCTTGGCTAGGTTTAATACTAAACCAGGTCTCACACACTGGAGAGAGGTTAAGAAGGTTTGGAAATATTTGAAAACCACAAAAAATCTCAAACTAGTTCTGCAATATGGTCCCAAGCAGGAAGTTGTTTCTGGCTATAGCAACGCAACCTGGGGCGATGATCCTGTGTTTTGCAAGTCTCAAACAGGCTATATAATTTTTCACTATGGAAGTCCCATCATATGGAACTCATCCAGACAACAAAACATAACATATTCATCCACCGAGTCCAAACTGAATGCTATGCTGGATTGCTATTTGGAAATGAAGTGGATATCTCATTTGATTGGCAAAGTATATCTTAATCCCTCAGTGAAGCCTATGATCTACATTGATAATAAGGGTCTTGATGAAAAAATAAAAAGGTTTGGGTCCCACTCAAAATCTTGACATATCAACATCAAAACTAAAGGCTTGAGAGAAGACTATTTGCTTGAAAAATATGAATTGACACTCATTTCTTCTAATGAAATGATGGCCGATTCTTTAACTAAGGCGACCTTGATCCAAATAATCAACCGTCTCAATAAAAAGATCTTCTACAACATCAAGAATAACCTCAATGTGTCTTCTCATCTTACCAGTCACAAGGGGTGTTGAGATATTGGACTTCATAGCGCGCTCTCTCACTTTCACACAACAGCTCCGCAAAAAAATCCTCTTCTTCTTTCTGATCTGCTCCTCTTTTCTTTTCCATTCTTCTTACTCCGCCCACACTCCAAACCAAGAACCACTATACATCTTCAATCCCAATTGAGCTCAAGATCAAGATATAAACTCACTCAAAACCTGATCAATTCGACCAAATCATCTTTCCTCTTTTTTCCAAGTCTACGTTACTTTTTCTTCCATCTCTCCGTTTCTATCTCTACAATATTTTCTCCCAGTTCCTTTCTATATACTATTTATCCACTATGATCTATCAACATATATCTCGACCTCAAGACTGAATCATCATCAATCTCTGCCTGGTAAGATCTTGAATCTCCGTAGGATCATCCAGAGTCAACTAACTCTCTATTTTCTAAATGCCAGTCCCCGCCCTACCATTCCAAGTTTCTCGACGATGTTCTCCTTCCCAAACTACCTACGCTAACTCTTACAATTGGCTCTAGCTGTAGGATCTTGTTTTCCTTTATTTCTCCTGTTATTCTTTTAGTCTTTTTTTATTTTCATGTCTTCTTGATTTCTTACATATTCTATGTTGTTCAGTCTTGCTGGTTCTTAGTTCTAAATAATATCATCACAGAATTTATCAGTTTTTCTGAAGTCAAAACCAGATTACTTCTGATGATTAATAAATGATTTTTTTTTGTATTAATGAAAAAAAAATATATCTGTGGAGTAAAATGGAATAAAAATGGTTTATCACAAGCATCACACCACAAGAGGTTTGAAGATTGATTTTTTATACAAACAGATGCTGAAGAGCCAGAAGAAATGAAATCAAGGAGGAAAATGGATTTCTAAGAGATTGAGATGAATGAAATCCCAAATAAATATAATCAGAAGAAGACTAAAAATTGCTAAAAAAATTTTCAAGATTCCAAATTGTTCTATCCAGAAAGAATGGAATTAACCAAGATAGCCATCCAGATTGCTCTCAGGATCAAGATTATTCATTTGAAAACATCCAGAACCACTGTGAGATTTTGAATTTGATTCTCCAGTTTAAACACTTAAAAGCAAAGGAATGAAGGTCTTGTAACACTGAGACAAGCAGATCAGGTACCCAAGAGAGAATACTCGGGGGGTACTCTTGTTAAGGTAGGACAGAAGGGATAGTGTTCATTTAATTGAGAACTTGCAGCTTAAGTAGACTAAGTACAAGGTAGGCTGACCAGTGGTTTACAAGATGAGAAAAAAAATGGATAAGATGTATTGAATACTGAGCCACAGAGTCTGCACTACTTGGAGGACAGCATATTGCTGATTTGAGAAAGAAGAGCAACTAGGATCAATGATAAAGGTGAAACAGGAACTATAACTAAACTAGTATAGTATAGAGTGCAAGATACAAAAATATAATCAAGAGCAAAATAATGATGGTGAGGAACAACTTTCAAAGAAAAGATGGTACTCAAGATTTAGGCAATACAAGTATATGACAAAAAATCCAACACACCCCCTGCCTAAAGCTTGAGGGAAATTCAGGCCTAGTTGATTAGGAGAACCATTGAACGTGGGAGAATTCTTTTAAGCAGGTAACAACAAAACCAAACAATAGAATTGGAATTCAGAGGAGCAATAGAAAGACAAAGAAAACAATGAGATAAAAATGTAAGATGGGACCAAGCAAGAACTTGAATTTCAAAACTAGGTGGATCTACTGAGCTGGAGATTGGTAACCAAAGGAGCGTGGGGTTGCTAGGAGGAATCAGACAGGGATTGGATGAACAATTTTTTGAAAATAAAGCAAAAGTGGAACAGGGGACAGGTTCAGAAGGAGTAGAAGTTGTTTTCCTCAGTTTTTCAAGGTGCTAGCTCAGGTGAATTTTTGGGGTATTTGACCCAGCAGTTGTTAGGAAGGTGACCAATTTTTTTGCAGAAAGGGCAGTTGAAGGTGCTGAAATGAATTTCTTTGTTATTGTTGCCAGGGGAGTTACCAATTGGGTTGATTTTGGCTTGAGACTTGTCCTTCTTGAGTTGCTTCAAGATGCAGTCTATTGTTTTGTTTTTTCACTCATCAGACTTCTTTGAATAGCTGAATTTGGAGGGTAACTGTGAAAGGGTAAGGATTATCCTCAATTCCTCTTCCAGCTTCATCTTTTGGGTTGAGGCACAGATTCTCAAGACAAATTGTTTGATTTTGTTTTTAAACTTGATCTCATTGAATTTAGAAAAGGCAAGAGTGTTATTGATGAAGTATTCAGGCATTTAACAAGCTTTGAGGAGGTCTAAAGGCAGATGCCATTGCATCTTTTGTCTGAAGGAAAAGAGCCTGCAACATAGGAGATATTGTCCTTGTTGAGGTGATTGGGAATGATTTTATAGGCTTTAAAACTTATTCTGTCAAATAGTTTAGAATGAGGGTGTATCAAACTTAAGCAAACCAGCCATTTTTTAATGGCAGGTTTCAAACCAAATCCACCATTTCAAAACCGCCATTAAAAATCAAAAAAACCACTTATTTTACATCATACATGTCAAAGTTACCTGAAAATTCATGGTTTTTTTCAAATAAATTATTCAAAGGCTTTCACCTCCCCAACCCATCATTCCACATTATCATCCCTGGTTTCAACCTCCAACCTTATTGGAAAAAGTCTTCCTCCAACCTCATCCAAAAATTTAATTCATTGCTCTTCATCTCTTCATTGCTATCCTCATTACTTACTCACTCTCATTGCTTCATCACTCTCATCACTTTCTCACCTCATAACCTCATCACTCTCATTTCTTCATCACTCTCAATACTTTCTCACACATTATTTCTTTCATCACATCCATCCTCTCAACACTTCATTGCTTCATCCCCACTTTCATCACATCCTAAATCTTGTTGCTTCATTTCTTCATCACTTCATCCCCGCTTCCAACAAATCCCTTCATCACTTCATTTCTTCATTGCTAAATCCCTCCTACTCTTTTCAAATGGCCCCTCAGCAAACCTCCCCCCACAATTCCACTAAAAAATTCAATGGACCAAAGAAAACATCCCCAGGAACTCAACATCCAACAATCTGTTGAGTATCCATTCCCCGTGCTCACCATCTCTACCTACACCCAAGTGCGCGCGGGTGCTCTTGGAGTCCACGACGGGGACCCCGACAATACAGCTCTATTCACTATCATGTCCGCGATGTCTCTCTAGACCGATGACCGTCTTACTTCTCATCTACTTCTGATCCATCTTACTTGTCATCAGCCCACTCTCACATTCTCGTTTTATATTTTCTCTTCCTTCTCGTTTCGTTCCCTTTTTATTTTTTATTTCTTCTTCTTCTATCCTCTTGACTATCAACCTTTTGCCAACCCGATTAAATCTTCTCTCAAATCTCTGACTGGTAAGATACTCAATTCTCCAATAACGCTATTGAACATGGTCTAACTATCAATCACATCTAGCGGCCATTTCTGTCTATGCTCAAATAACGTCACTCTTGTCTTGTCAACCTGTCTTCTCATTCTTAAACTCTCACCACTTCAAGCTGTTCTTTTTTTCTATCCTGATGAATCTCTGCTGTAGGGCTCTATTTCTAATCTCTTTATATCTTCTCTTCTCTCTCTAGAGTCCTTCTCTGATTTGGTTTGTTTATCTCAGCCTCATCTGGTTTTTAGTTTTTGAGAAATTCAATAGATACTTATTACGGTTAAAAGCCGAAGGACCTACCAACAAACTTAGCCAATCTAGCCATGAACAAACCAGCCGGAGCGAACGATTATTTTCATCAAGTTGCTCTGAAAGCATCCGTCGACGCCATACCACCTTTAAATGAAGAAAATTATTCTATCTGGCGGGACAAGATGCTTATGCTCTTCGATCTCAAAGACATTAAGGACGCCATCACTCAAAATTTGGGACCCTTTTTGTCAAAACAAGATAGAGAAATCAGGGCGATAATCTTATCCAAGCTTGACAATACGACCCATGCAAACGTCGTAAACTCCACAAATATCTCTTCTTCAAAACTTCTATGGGCCAAAATTACGAGAAGATTCGCTTCTTCAGAGACAGCAAATCGAGCGCGGGTATTTAATCACTTCCTCCATTCAACCTTTCAAGAAAATGCTATCAAGAGTTTCATCACCAAAATGAGAAAAGCCATCACGAGAATGTCAGACGTTGGGATTGAGCTGCCAAAGGATATACTGTTGTACTTGCTACTGTATAAATTTCCCCCCACACTCGAAAATCTAAAACAGCAGATTATGCATGTGGAGAAGAACCTGACAATAGACGTGGTTTTCAACCATCTCACTCAATACCTCAACAAGAGAAAGGCTCAAACGAATTTCAGTAAGTCAACCACAGATGTTTCACTAGTCTCTACCAAGAAGAGGAGCTTCAAGGATGAGAAGAAGGTGAAATTGCGATGCAGCAAGGGATACCACGATCCTAACGCACCTCACGCCGAATCTTCCTGTTTCCATATTCATTCTGAAATTGCTTTTCAATGGTGGATCAAACAACAAAACAAATGGAAAAATAAGATTAAGAATAATCCAACCATTAATTATCATGCTTTACTAACTCTCTGGATCAATGCGGACAATAATCCTAATCTACTTTTAGACTCCAGAGCTAACGTCCACATCTTCAACAACCTGAAATTTTTCTCTTCTATAAATCTACAACTCGAGACAGAAGAAATTAAGACTGGAAAATTAGAAGCCAATCTCAAGATACGAGGAATTGGAACGGTAAAACTTGAATGGAACGATTTGGTGATCACACTCGAGGACTGTGCTTACGTACCCAATATTGTTGTCAATCTGATCAGCCCCGGATTACTCTCAAAGAAAGGATGTAACCTCACTCAAAATCGCGATAGATTCAAAGTCTCTTGAGGAGGACAAACCGTGCTGAAGGGCTTGATCAGAGACAATCTGTTTGTTGTTGAAAAACCCCTATCGACTGCCCAAACAACTTGGTAAATTTCAATAATCTTCCCTCCTATACTCTATCGGATTTACACAAGATGTATGGCCATGCCTCTATTTCTACGCTCAAACCTCTTCTCAAAGATTGCTTCACCAACGAAGAACTACAATCCTTTCAATGTGACAGCTGCATCAAGAGCAAGATCACCAGATCTCCTTTCTCCAACGTCTCTACTCCTGCCCGCAAACCTTTAGAACGAATACATCTCGATCTAGTTGGGCCAATTACTCCTCAATCTAAGGCTGGAAACCTCTACCTTCTCACTCTAGTTGATAATTATACTGGCTATCTCGCTTGCTTTCCTCTCTCTTCCAAATATCAAACTCCTGAAACAATTATTAGCATTCTGGAAACGGAACACAAACGTCTAAGCTATTATCCTTCAGAAATCTTCTCGGATCAAGGAACCAAATTCACTAACTCAACTCTGAAAGACTTCGCCAAGAAGAATTTCATTAAAATTCGGACCTCCAAACCTTATCATCCTCAACACAACGGACAAGCTGAAAGAGCTAATAGGACGATCATCGAATCAGCCCGATCCACTTTTTCTTCTTCTCGCCTCGCCAAGAACTACTGGCATATAGTAACTCGGAGTTGCTGTTTTATGTTAAATCAGATTCCCCGGGAAGGTAGTCAGTCATCTCCCTGGGAACTTATGTTTGGTAAGGCTCTTCCAGCTAATTATTTGAAACCCGTAGGTTTGTCTGTTATCTACCTTTCCAATTGTCTTCAAAAAGGAAGAAAGTTCGATGAAAAAGGGCTAGAGGGTGTCTTAATCGGATTTAACCCAACTTTCCATTCTTATCTTATTCTGAATATGCTTGGAGCCGTGATAGAAACCAAGCACGTCAACTTCCTCAAACATCAACTATCCAAATTTCCTTTCTTAGAGTCGCCTGGCCTGGATATCTTTTCTCAATCAAACTCAAACTCAAACGAAACAGATTTTTACAAGTACGAGAAACAATAATTGATTAGAGAACACACTCTGGAATCCTCTGATTCGGATTCTGATCCAGAAGATGTACTTCACTCCTCACCTCCATCTTTGTCTCCACCTTCTCACTCTACACCTCTACCTCCATCTCCTCCTCTTCACTCTGAACCTGAACCTCCTCCTCAACGGATCAGTCTACGTCCCAGACACGAACTTCGGAAACCTCAAAGATATGGCTTCCACCATTACTACAAGCCTCCCTCTTACAAGGCCGCCAGAAAATGTTCCGAATGGCCTAAGTGGAAAGAGGCTTCCGAGGAAGAACTCAATTCTATCAAAACTCAAGAGGTCTGGGAGGATTATTACGACGAACCGGATAATATACTCAACACGAGATGGGTCTTCAAGGTGAAAGAGAACTGTCACGGTGAGCCCGTGAAGTATAAGGCACGTCTATGTGTGCAAGGTTTCAATCAGATTCAAGGGATAGACTTTGAGGAGACCTGGGCTCCAACTGGAAAACTTGGATCTCTCCGTCTTGCTCTGGTCTATGGATTGAAGAATAATATGACCTTTACCCAGTTTGATGTAAAGGGGGCCTTCCTTCACGCTCCCTTGAACGAAACAGTTATAATCAAAACTCCAGAAGGTTCAAATCGGAAATCTCCCTATCTCAAACTAAAGAAATCTCTCTATGGGTTGCGTCAATCACCCAAGAATTGGTATGAGACGCTAACCACGTGGATCAAATCTCAGGGATTCCGCAAATCTACTAGCGATCCCTGCTTGTATCTCAATTTCAGTTCCGGGGAGGTCCTCTACTTCCATGTAGATGACCTGATCTTAGTAGGAAAATCCAACTCTTTCGAGGTTAACTTTCTAAAAAAATTCTTGAATTCATCTTGCCACGCACCAAATACAATCCTTGGTATGCTAATGGAACTCGACGGAGACAGCATTTACTTAAGCCAACCAAAACATATCAACAGAGGTCTAGAAGAACTGGGTCTTGCTGAATGCAAAGATATCAATACTCCTCTCACTCAAAATCATCACCTCAAGCCGGCGTCCAACAAAGATCATGCTCAATTCTGTTGACTCAACATCCACTATAGATCTTCTATTGGATTACTCAATCATCTTTCTCAATACACCCAACCAGATATTGCCTTCGCCGTTTCTAGCTTGGCGAGATTCAATGAAAGCCAGGTCTAACCCATTGGAAAGAAGTTCGTAAAGTGTGGAAGTATCTTAAAACCACTAAGAACTTCAAATTAACTCTAAAATACGACTCATCCAAGGATTTTATCTCTGGGTATAGCAATGCTACGTGGGGCGACAATCCAATCTCCCGCAAATCTCAAACCGGCTTTATCGTATTACACTATGGCAGTCCTATCCTGTGGAACTCCTCAAGACAACGTAATGTGACTTACTCATCTACCAAATCGGAACTTAACGCCTTACTAGACTGCTACCTTGAATTGAAGTGGATTGCTCACCTCGTGGACAAGATATATGGATCTTCCTCTACCAGACCGACTATACATGTAGATAATAAAGGACTAGACGATAAGATAAAAAAATTTGGATCTCACTCCAAGTCTCGACACATCGACATTAAAACCAAAGGCCTGCGTGAAGACTTTTCTCTCTCTAAATTTACTCTCAGTCTGGTTTCCACGGATAAAATGCTAGCGGATTCTTTAACCAAGGCCTCATCCGTTGGAACTCTCAAATTTCTTCAACAGGCCGTATTCACTAATTAACTCCTGGTCAAATGTACTTCTCTTACCAGTCACAAGGGGTGTTGAGTATCCATTCCCCGTGCTCACAATCTCTACCTACACCCAAGTGCGCGCGGGTGCTCTCGGAGTCCACAACGGGGACCCCGACAATACAGCTCTATTCACTATCATGTCTGCAATGTCTCTCTAGATCAATGACCGTCTTACTTCTCATCTACTTCTGATCCATCTTACTTGTCATCAGCCCACTCTCACATTCTTGTTTTATATTTTCTCTTCCTTCTCATTTTGTTCCCTTTTTATTTTTTATTTCTTCTTCTTCTATCCTCTCGACTATCAACCTTTTTCCAACCCGATTAAATCTTCTCTCAAATCTCTGACTGGTAAGATACTCAATTCTCCAATAACGCTATTGAACATGGTCTAACTATCAATCACATCTAGCGGCCATTTCTGTCTATGCTCAAATTATGTCACTCTTGTCTCGTCAACCTGTCTTCTCATTCTTAAACTCTCACCACTTGAAGCTGTTCTTTTTCTCTATCCTGATGAATCTCCGCTGTAGGTCTCTATTTCTAATCTATTTATATCTTCTCTTCTCTCTCTAGAGTCCTTCTCTGATTTGGTTTGTTTATCTCAGCCTCAGCTGGTTTTTAGTTTTCGAGAAATTCAATAGATACTTATTACTCCCCCATCATCTTCCAAAGGCTCAAGTCATCTCAAGAGAGGATGATCAAATAATCCTGTTAAACTGGCTCAAAGTTCCCTCCAAGTATGATGCTTGCTTTGGATCTGAAAATGAAACACAAGTTGGCCAACCTCCATGGTCTAAGTTTAATGGTTATCTCCTGATTGCCAATGAACTGAAGAATAAAACAAAAGGTAGGCTAGATCGTTCATCCAAACAGATGCCGGAGCAATTCAAGAACTATCAATACAGAAATTGCCCCTTTAGCCAATGCTGACAAGCCCTATTCTTGTCCTGTCTCTGTATGTTTGTCCAATAATCTCCTCCCCATCCACATACTACAATTGGGGTGAGGATCACAAAGGGATTCAATTAATCTTATAAAATTCACTTGAATTGATAACCCATGGTGTCACTATTGTCACATTCAGTGGAGTTGCCCCAAAATCTGTAGTAATTCACTTGCCGTTCCAGGTTCTCACCCCCGTTGAATCCCCAACCTAGCTCCTCTCAATCATTTCTCCATCTTCTTTGACCTCTCTGCATCATCCTCATCCTCTCATCATCCTCATCCTCACGTCATCCTCATTCTACAATCATCCTCACGCTCCTATCTTTGACTTCCCCAACTCTGCTCACCTAAAACATCCACCTCTTTTCCACTGTCTAAAAATACCAATAATCCCGCTCAGCTCACTTCTTCCATCTGTTCTCACTTCAATATCACCTACCCGGCTCAACTCATAAGCTCATCAACATTGAAATCATGCTCCAACTCATCAATTGATCAAAAATGAGGTTCACGCTCAACCCATACACGTCATACTTCTTGGACTCTCACGCTCTCCTTGCTTGCTTCAGATTTCCTCCAGATTCCATCTCTTGTCTTGAACCCCTTCATTTCTTTCCATATATTGCTGCGCTCTTCCGTGTACCCTCAAAGCTTAAACTGTTGTGGGTAAGAAAATGTTTCATAATTGCTGTTATTCTTCTATTCCTCACTACTGCTCATATTTTTCCATCTCTCATTCATGATTTTCAGTACCATTGGTCTTTGATTGAAATAGATTTCAAACCTGTGACCATTCAACTTATCACGGTTAAAAGCCAAAGGTTCAACTAAATCGGACAACACCTTCAAGAACAATGGATTCCACGCAGTTGTTACTCAGAACTCTCACTGACTAAATGCTGATAATTTAAATATTGAATTTCTTGGAACTAAAAACCAGCAAGATAGAGACAGGAATTTAGGAATTTGGCCGGCTGATTCACACACAAGAGTAGAGAATAAGAAGGATGAAAAGGACACCAACAGCTAGGACTATGATCAGAGTCAGGACAACATGAGAGGCAGAAGAGAAGCTGAGGCTAGAAGAGATGCGTGAATATCTGAAATAGAAAAGAATCAGAGTTTTTGAATAGGAGGAACCGTACGGATGGATCTCTTACCAGGATAGAGCACACAAACCAAGGGTTGGAGTAATTGAGGCAATAGATGGAGAGTTGAGGCAAGTCTTGGTTTATAGAGAAAAAGAAGGAGAAGAAAATTAAAAGAGAAAGAAAGATAAAGATAAAAACAGAGAAGGGAATTGACCAAGTCTTACTGGTGAGAGTTTATTTGTTGAGGGAGAGGAGTTCATCAAGGGAGAAGAGAGAGAGATGTAGAAGAAAGAGAACAAAAAGGAGCACAAGAGATCTAGAACAGAGTCTTCAAGAGTGAGTCCCCTCTTGGGGAAAGCATCACTCAGAATGGAGTTTTCACACTCATTTCCAGGGTGCGCCGTAGTTGGATGGTAGAGGGAACTTGTGAGGAGGCAATTCTTAACACCCCCCGTGGCTGGTAAGTGGATCATCCAAGAGATTATTTATTTCAAGTGGTGAATAATTACTTCTGTAAAACTTCAAGAGAACTGATTGTGGAAGCTTTTGAGAGGGAGTCAGCAACCATGGAATTACCGGGAATAAGGTTCAGTTCAAACTCCTGATTTGCAAAATCTTTGTGAAGACCTTTTGTCTTTATGTCTATATGCCGCAACCTTGAGTGGGAGCCAAATTTTCTTATCTTATTGTCCAAGCCTTTGTTGTCTATATGTAGCCTAGGTTTAAATTCAAGGCTTTGAGAGATCTTGTTGATGAGGTGTCTAATACATTTAATTTCCAGATAGCAATTGAGTAGGGCATTCAGTTCAGATTTGGTGGAGGAATAGGTGATATTCTGTTGTCTAGTTGAGTTCCAAATAACCCGGCTTCCATAATGAAAGATAATGTATCCGGTTTGAGATTTTCAAAAGGTAGGATTTGAGAGAAAGATTGTTGAAAACCAGGACCTCTGGATTGATTTCAATAAAGAAATGATTGAGAAATGAAATGAAATGACCACATGAACAACCATAAACAACAGCAGTGATAAAATTTTTATTAAGATAAGAAGTCAAACCAACAGGAGCAAGTGATTCAGAGTGGTTGTTGAATCAGCACGTGCCAAGTATTCCCATAGCCTGAATGATAAGAGTGGACACTGCTGATAGTTCTTCAGAACAACAGAAACTCGATAGAATGAAATGAAACAATGAAAACAATCATACTTAGGCTGAAAGGTGTTCAGGTAAATAGGAATTCGTCTTGCGGTCTTATGAGTTACAGCCGGGGATCGGTGGATTGGGCATAATCAGTGTACTGTCTTGATTACTCAAAACACTTTGAATCAGTCTTTACACTCTTGAGACGCTTCCAGGCTTGATTGAGTCGTTGAGGAGATGTTTGACTGGTGAGAGTGAGGAATGAATAACAGAATGAGAAAAGGAATAGAATGTGTAGATTGTGTTTGTTCTTGATTGTTGATGTGGTCCGAACTGAGTTAAAGGATCATCACAAATTGAAGAAGAAAGAAAGAACGGTGCGCTTTGATCTGTTGGAGTCTAGCCAGGAATAGAGTCCCTATACCGGGACGCCGTGAAGATGCGCTTCAGTCTCAAGTGGGAGTTTGAGGAGACAGTTTTTACAACAGGATTGTCTCCCCAAGTGGCATTGCTAAAGCTTGAGAGGACGTCCTGTTTGGGGTCATATTGGATGATAAGTTTAAAATCTTTGGTTTTCTTCAAGTACTTCCATACTCTCCGGACCTCCCGCCAGTGGCTCATAGCGGGTTTAGCATTGAACCTAGCCAGGCTGGATACAGAGAAGGAGATGTCCGGACAAGCATACTGTGATATATGATTAAGAAGACCAATGGCAGACCAATAGTTGACATTTAACTGACAGAATTTTGAATGATCATCATAAGAGGCAGGTTTGAGATTGAGGTTTTGAGTTAGTGGAGACATTGTGTCTTTACAAGACAAGAGACCAAGCTCTTCTAGTCCACAATTGATATGGTTAGGTTGACTTAAGAGGATTTGATTGTCTTTGATCTCCATGAGCATTCCCAGTATGGTGTTTAGTGGATGGCAAGATGAATTCTGTAATTTACTAAGGAAATTTGATTTGAAGACATTGGAGTTACCTACATGAATTAAGTCATCCACGTGGAAGTATAAAATTTCTTTTTTCTTGATTTTGAGGTGGAGACAAGGATTGCTTGTTGACTCTTTGTATCCTTGAGACTTGATCCACAACATAAGAGTTTTGTACCAATTTTTGGGCAATTTTTTCAGACCGTACAAGGATTTTTTTAATTTTAGATAGGAGATTTTCTACTTGACCCTTCTGGTGTTCTTATAATAATGGTTTCTTCCAAAGGAGCATGTAGAAATTCACCTTTAACGTCAAATTGGGTAAGCTTCATCTTTCCCTTCAAAGCGTATACAAGAGCCAATTGTAGAGATCCAATTTTTTGGGTAGGTGCCCAAGTTTCATTGTAGTCAACTCCTAATAATTGATCAAAGCCTTGGATGCATAAGTAAGCTTTGTATTTGACTGGTTTGCCATGGCAGTTTTCCTTCACTTTGAAGACCCAAGTAGTATTTAGAATGTTATCCGGAATTCCATAGTATTCTTCCCAAACGTCTTGCAATTCTATACCTTCTAATTTGTTTTCTGTGGCCTTCTTCCATTTAGGCCACTCGGGACATTTGCGTGCGGCTTTATAGGATGAAGGTTTGTAATAATGGTGAAAACCATATTGTTGAGGCTTCTTGGTTTCACGTTTGGGTCTTTGGTATGTGGATGGTTCAGGCGGTTCTGCTGGAGTAAGGTGACAAGGAGAGTTTGGAGTAGATGAATCTGTGGAATCTGCATAATTCTTCTTTTTGCAATCTGACTCTGATTCAGAGGGGTCTTCAGGCAAATCCCAGATTGTATATTGCTTTTCAACTGAAGAAAAGTGGGAGTTTTCCAATTCCAAACTGAATTGAGAGAAGAGATTGAGTCCAGGAGACTTGAGGAGCAGGAATTGGGATATATTTTTCTTGAGAAACTGGACATGTTTGGTTTCAATAACAGCACCAGATGAGCTTAATAAAAGGTAAGAATGAAAAATTGGATTGAACCCAACTAAGATTCCTTCTAAACCTTTTTTGTCAAATTTCCTCCCTCTCTGAAGATGATTTCCCAAATAGATAACTGGAAATCCTACGGCTTTCAAATAGTTGGTAGGGAGATTCTTTTTGAACATAAGTTCCCAGGGGGATTGGTCATTACCTTCCCTCGGGATTTGATTTAACATAAAGCAGCAGCTTCTAATTATTATGTGCCAGTAGTTTTTAGATAGCCTCAAAGAGGAGAACGTAGCGCGTGCAGATTTGACAATTGTTCTATTGGCTTGTTCCGATCAACCATTATGTTGGGAATGATACGGTTCCAAAGTGAGTAGTTTGATGTGTTTAGATTTAGCAAAATCCTTCAAGGTTTTATTGGTGAATTCCATGCCTTTATCCAAGAAAATCTCCGTTGGAAAGTAATTGAGTTGTTTATATTCTGTCTCAAGGATATTGATTATAACATCCCAGGTTTCATCTTTAGTCAGCAGAGGAAATGCAGTGAGATAGCCAGTGAAATTATTGACAAGGGTGAAAATGTAAAGGTGGCCTGCCTTTGATTGAGGAGTAATTGGTCCAATCAGATCAAGATGGATCCTTTCAAGGGGCTTTGAAAACGGTGTCAATGTTGCTGAGAAAGGGGATTGAGTGATTTTTCTTCTTACACAGCTATTGCATTGGAAGTTATTTAGTTCTTCCTTTGAGAATCTATCCTTCAGAATGGGCTTCAGAGTAGAGATTGCAGCGTGTCCATACATCTTATGAAGATCTGACAGAGATTGAGATTCAATGATAGTAGAGCCGGAGGATTGATTTGTGAGATTAACTGAGAGGTTTTTGCCCGCAACTCAAGGTTTCTCAATTACAAATAGGTTGTCATGAATTAATCCTCTTAAAACTACCTCATTGTTTTGAGTGATAGTGAATCAATTGCGTTCTTGCATTTGGATTGTGATAGCCTTCTCTACACCTGAGTTGTACCTTTTTATTGTCTTTTTTGGGTCTGCCTTTGGTAGTTACTAGCGTGACATCAGAGGCTGATTTGCCTACTTTGAGTTCGGCCTTCCGCTCATTATTGTATTAAGTAAGATGGTTAAAGACTATTTCTACCGTGATCAGCTTCTCTACATGCATGATTTGTTGTTTGAGATTCTCCAGAAGGGGGGGAACTTTGAACAGGATGAGATACGCAAGTATATATTTTGGTAGTTCTATACCCACGTCCCCCATTTGTGAAAGTTCTTTCTTGGTATTGGTGATGAAGCTTTCTATTGCATGTTTGCTAAAAGGGGCGTTTAGAAATTGATTGAAGACTTGGGCTCTATTTGCAGTTTTGGATGAGGCAAATTGACAGGTGATCTCGGCCCAGAGCAGCTTAGAGGACAAAATATTTGTTGAATTGACCACATTGGCATGGGTGACGCTGTCTAGTTTAGAGAGTATGATTGCTCAAATTTCACAATCTTGTTTTATTGTTAGTTGGCCTGAATTCTGGGTTATAACGTCCTTAATTTCTTTGAGATCAAAGAGCATCAACATCTTGTCTCTCCAAATAGAATAGTTGTTTTCATTGAGAGGAGGAATGGCATCAACCAAGGCTTTGAGTGCAACTTGATGAATATAGTTGTTGGCTCCAGCTGGTTTGTTCATTTTTGATTGGCTTGAGTCCTTTTTTGGCTTTTAACCATGATAATTTTAATATTGAATTTCTTGGAACTAAAAACCAGCAAGCTAGAGGCAGGAATTTAGGAATTGGGCCGGCTGATTCACACACAAGAGTAGAGAATAAGAAGGATGAAAAGGACACCAACAGCTAGGACTATGATCAGAGTCAGGACAAAATGAGTGGCAGAAGAGAAGCTGAGGCTAGAAGAGATGTGTGAATATCTGAAATAGAAAAGAATCAGAGTTTTTGAATAGGAGGAACTGTAAGGATGGATCTCTTAACAGGCAAGAGCACACAAACCAAGGGTTGGAGTAATTGAGGCAATAGATCAAGAGTTGAGGCAAGTCTTGGTTTATAGAGAAAAAGAAGGAGAAGAAAAGTGTTAGATTACATAATTTCTATGAGCAGTTCATTTACTGGTATGTGCCACCCACATCATAGAATGCTGGGATAAGTACACCTCTTCCGGGGTGATCAGCCAAATAGCTATGAATCAACAGCTCCTTACTCAACAGCGCACTTAGCTCAATTGGTAAGAGCATCACTCATATAAAGAGTCTGAGGTTGTGGGTTCGAATCCCACAGTGTTCATTTGTTTTCATATGACTTCTGACAAAAAGTAAAAGAGAAAGAAAGATAAAGATAAAAAAAGAGAAGGGAATTGACCAAGTTTTACTGGTGAGAGTTTATTTGTTGAGAAAGAGGAGTTCATTGAGGGAGAAGAGAGAGAGATGTAGAAGAAAGAGAAAAAAAAGGAGCCCAAGAGATCTAGAACAGAGTCTTTGAGAGTGAGTCCCCTCTTGGGGAAAGAATCACTCAGAATGGAGTGTTCACACCCATTTCCAGGGTGCGTGGTAGTCGGATGGTAGAGGGAACTTGTGAGGAGGCAATTCTTAACAAATGACCAGTCTCTCTGACTCCAATTTCTCCCTCTGGCGTTCAAAAATCAATACCATTCTCTCTCTCAAGGGCATTGCTCACTGGCTGAACTCCACCAAACCAGATAAATGTCCGCTCAAGGTAAATCTAGAAATTGTTGGCTACATTTTGGCAAAGCTTGACAACCACACCTATATCAACTGCCTCAAAGACCATCTCCTCACGAATGGCATCAAGCTGTGGAAATCCATCAACAAGTACTACGCCTCTTTGCAGACTGAAAACCAATCAAGAGTGTTCTTCAACATTCTGAACCTTCAGTTTGATCCCAAGAAGGTAGAGAAATTCATAACCAATGCCAGGGCCTTCCTACTCCAAATAACTGAAATTGGGATCCAGATGGACAACAAAATTGCTGCTTGCCTGCTACTTTACAAGTTCCCGCCCCAACTCAACCATCTCAAAACCACAATCACTTACTCCCTTGGAGAAGCCAAAATTGATGCCGATATTGTCCTCTTACTTTACAAGTTCCCGCCCCAACTCAACCATCTAAAAACCACAATCACTCACTCCCTTGGAGAAGCCAAAATCAATGCAAATCTTGTCCTCTGACACTTAAATCATGTCAAAAACAAAGTAGTGGCTGGCTCATATGCCTTGGCAATGGTAAAAAGATCTGACGTCATTAAGTGCAGATCCACCTGGCACAATCCCCAAGCAAACCACAATCAAAGCAAATGCTGGTGGTTGTATCCTCACCTGCAAACAAACTCTGGAAATCATCAAAGTCAGGATCCAAACCCTCAGAGTACAGGCCCCACTTCATCAAACCCCCAAAAATCATCCTCTACTCATCTTGCTTACAATTTTGCCATGGTCACCTCTTGCTCTCTGGACCAAAATCAAATTCTACTTGACTCTGGGGCCTCCAACTGTATGTTCAATGAAATTGACTTCTTCACAAACCTTGGTCCCAACAACACAGAAACTCAGACCGGCAATCCCTCAGCACCAATTCCTTCCTGAGGATGTGGCGTTGCTACACTCACAACTGCCCTGGGCACATTGAATCTTCAAGACTCTCTCTAAGTCCCTAATCTGGCCATAAACCTGATCTCCCTAGAACAGCTTGTTTGGAAGGGATGTTTGCTTTCTCTGGTCTCCAGAAACAGATTTTCAGTCATCTTCTGCAGCCAATCAATCCTGACTGGCACCATTGAATACAATCTTTTGTTCATCAATGGAAGTGACCCTTGTGCCCCAACAACATCCTATTTGTTTGTTTCCCTCTCAACCATCCACAAATGGTTCTGCCACCCTCACATGGAAAGAAATCAACTACTGTCAAAAGAATTCTCCAATCTATGCTGGGACCGGTTTGAGTGGGTTTCATGTGCTAAAGGAAAGATCTGCCAAAAATTGTTTCACGGACAACTTCCTGACACCAAACAAATTTTTGAGCAAATACACGCCAACTTCTGTGGGCCATTTCACACATCCTCACTATTGGGTAACACATTATTTCTCCTTCTCAGCAACAACCATTCCAAATTCCAGAATTGCATTCCCATTCAACTCAAATTCAATGTTACTGACAAGGTAATAAAATTCATCAATCTTTATTCCAATAAACTTGGAAAACCCCTAAAAAACTTTCACTCCAACAATGGTGGAGAATTTGTGAACAATTGCTTATCTCAATTCCTCATCAAACATTGCATTAAACTCACAACCTCTGAACCCTACACGCCTCAACACAACCCTGTTGTGGAACAGGGAAATTGTATGGTTCTCAAGGCTGCCCAAACAGCAATTATCAACATGAAAATTCCATCTTTTCTCTGGGACAAGATACTAGTCAGCTCCTGTCAGATTCTCAACCTTATCCCTTCATCTCACTCTAAACCCTCTGCTCATGAAAAATGGAAAAGCAAGCGACCCAAGTTCAGTCTCATTCAAACACTGGGTTCCAAGGCAATAGTCCTGAACCAATCCTCCAACTCCGGGAAATTTGATGAAAAGGGACTAAAGAAAATCCTTGTAGGCTTTGACTTTAATCTCAACTCCTACAGAGTTTATCTTCCCAACTCAACAAACATTGTTTGTTCTAAGCATTTTAAAATATTTGAAAACTTCTCTTCATCTCTCACAACTTCTGACCCTCTCTCCTCTCCCAATTCCTCCTTTGACTCTCAAATTACTAATGACACCTCCCTCATTGACTACTTAAATTCAACTGCCTCATCCACCACCTCCACCCCCATTGACCTCTCCTCAAATTCCTCTCTGTATTCACCACTGTCCATTCCCTCTCCTGAAATTGTCTCTGTTGAACCTGCCTCTGACAAAAAACCTTTGTTGTCTCCCCAGGCAAGCAATGACTTGTCTTCCAACTTCTCCCCCAATGACAATAAAAAAACCTCAGAACAGCTTGTCTCCATCCCCTCACACCCTCTTTGTGATTTGTCTTCCCTTCAACAACACCAGAGGTATGGCTTCATTTCTTGCTCTGTTCCAAAGAGTTACTACAAGGCCACCCATTGCAATGACAAAGACTTCTGGATTGATTCAATGAAGTCTGAACTCAATGGAATTGATTTTATCAAAGTCTGGGAATGCTGCCATCAATTACCCAATGGCAAGAATGCTCTCAATACCATGTGGGTATATAGAATCAAGGAAGAATCCAAAAATGCCGGCATCAAATTTAAGTCAAGATTGTGCGTTCAGGGTTTCAAGCAGGTGGAGTACTTTTACTATGGAGAAACCTATGCACCCACTGGCTTGATCACCACCTTGCAAGTGCTTCTCCTATGGAAAATGGAAATTAAGTCTGCATTCCTTCATGTGCCACTTGACAAAGAGATCTACATCAAAACTCCTGCCGGCTATGACTAAATTTGCCCCTTCCTCAAGCTGAACAAATCCCTCTATGGCCTTAAGAAATCCCCCAAAAGCTGGTAAAAAACATTAAAGAAGTGGATCCTTGACCATGGCTTCTCAGTCTCAAGTGCAAACCCGTGTCTCTACATTAACCATGATAAAAAAATGCACGTTTTTGTATATGTAGACAATCTTCTAATAGTTGGCAATTTTGTCAAATTCAGAGAAAATCTGAAAGCCAGCTTCAAAATATCCACTGACGTTCCCCTCAAAAAGATTCTTGGAAATCACATTGTGGAAACAAATGACGGACCAGGTCTGCAACAATCAAGTCATATCAAAACAGCTCTGCTAGAACTTGGACTTTCCAATTACAGACCAATCACCACTCCCATCACTACTAACATCAAGCTAAGCTCCGCCACCAACAATGATCATGCAGCTTACCTCAAACTAAATATAAATTATTGCTCCTCAACAGGATTTCTTTACTTTATAGAAAGTGGAACCCATCCTGATATCTCTTACGCTGTCTCCAACCTCTCACGCTTCAATAATAAACCAGGGATGTTGCACTGGATTGAATCCAATCACATCTGGCGTTACCTTCTCAAAAACATTTGCTCTTCAACTTTGCAACAATTACTTTGAGTATGATATTGAATCTTACAGCAACTCAGACGGAGGCACTGATCCCAAGTCACAAAGGAGCCATAAAAGCTATGTGATACTCCTCTAAGGCTGTACTTTTTCTTGGCATAGTAAGCTTCAGCCCACCATCTTGCTCTCATCCACTGAGGGAGAACTCAAAGCACTTGTACTGGCAATGCAAGAAAAAAATATGGCTCTCAAATTTGATGAAGGAAATGAATCCCTCTCTTGATTTGAATAACTGTGCACTAATTGACAACAAAGCTCTTAAAAATCTTGTTAATCAAGACTCCAACCATGGTGCTCTCAAGCACATTGATACCCAGATCAAATAGCTTTGAGAGCAGCAAGAAAACCATTCCCCCATCACCTGCCTAGTTCCCCCCAACCGCATGCTAGCTGATTCCCTAAAAAATCCTGCAATACGCTCATCAACGGCTCACATGACTTCAACTATCTTATGACCTCAAATTTGATCATGGAGGTGTGTCACAATTGTCACATTCAGTGTAGTTACCCCAAAATCTGTAGTCATCAACTTGCTGCGCCAGGTTCTCACCCCCCTTGAATCCCCAACCTAGCTCCTCTCAATCATTGCTCCATCTTCTTTCAACTCTCCACATCATCCTCATCCTCTCATCATCCTCATCCTCCCGTCATCCTCATTCTCCCATTCTCCTCATTCTCAAATCATCCTCACCCTCCTATCTTCAACTTCCCCGACTCTGCTCACCTAAAACATCCATCTCTTTGCCAATGTCTAACAATCCCAATAATCCCAATCAGCTCACTTCAACCATCTGTTCTCACTTCAATATCACCTACCCCAATTGACTCATAAGCTCATCAACATTGAAATCATGCTCCAACTCATAAATTGATCAAATGTGAGGTTCACACTCAACCCATACACCTCAAACTTCTTGGACTCTCAAGCTCTCCTCACTTGCTTCAGATTTCCTCCAGATTCCATCTGTTGTCTTGAACCTCTTCATTTCTTTCCATATATTGCTGCGCTCTTCTGTGTCCCCTCAAAGCTGAAACAGTCGTGGGTAAGAAAATGTTTCATAATTCATTTTATTCTTCTATTCCTTACTACTGCTCATCTTTCTCTGTCTCTCATTCATGATTTTCAGTCCCATTGGTCTTTGATTGAAATATATTTTAAACCTGTGACCATTCAACTTACCACATGGGAATCAATTGCTTGATTTATTGCAAATTGATCCAGCAATCAATTGCCAATTGATTTCTCAATAAATTCATGATTGATTGAGAGATTGATTGGAGATCAATGGGAGATCAATTGGCAATGGATTGACAATTCCACGTCTCTGTATGTTTTTCAAATCATCTCCTCCCATATTGTTACCTACCAGGCACCTACTGAGCTTGGGGTGAGGATCAAGAAGGGATTCAATTTGTTGCATAATATTTTGAGGCATCTGCCCATCAAAGTACCTTTCCAACAAGTGTACCTTGGATGGTAATATAATCAATTGGGTCTCATCCCCAGGCAATCACATCTGTCCATAAAAGGCTGCCTCCCTCAATTGATCCATCAATTGTCGGCAGCGGCAGAGGAGGAGGAGGAGGAGGAGGCCGCCGCCCGCAATCAATCAATTGATTGCCGGTAGCGGCAGAGTAGGAGTGGGAGGAGGCCTCCAGAAATCAATTGATTGATTTCCAGCGGTGGAAGAGGAGGAGAGAAGGAGAAGGAGGGGAGGTGGGAAGGTGAGAAGTGAGTGAAGCAAGAGAGGTTGAAGAGTTGATTGAGATCTTTGACACCAGTTGAGAGATGGCTGGTTTGATGGGAGAGATTTAGCAGGGAGGCCATCAAGGAAGGGCTACTATGGGGAACTTTCTGCAATAAATTAAAAGTGGACAGCAGTGGTGGAGGAGGACAAGGGGGGGAACTTGCCGCAATTTATTCCAAGCAGATGGAGGCGGTGGCAGAGGAGGAGGAGATAAAGGGGGGGGGGCTTAACTGGCAGATTGAGCAAGGAGGTGTGGGGGGGGTGACCTAGAGGTTGAATGATCAAAGGATGAGAAACAAATGAGGGGCAGGAAGAGAAGGAGAATGAGAAGGAGGGGGGGGCTTACCAGGGGTGCCAACCAAAGGAGGAAGGGAGGTGGTGGGTGAGATGGTGTTGATGGGTGAGGTGGTGGTGATGGTGGGTGAAGTGGAGGTTAAGGGTGAGGTGGAGGTGGTGGGTGAGGATGTTTGGTGAGGAGGAGGAAGGAGTGGACCAGTTGTTAAAATTTCAGTCAGCTTTTTTGTGTTTTCAACTTGCTGCCAGGAAGTTTGATTGGAAATTTTGAGAAAGATGGTGATTTGATGTGGGGTGATGAGATGATGATAAGATTTGTGTGAAGAAATGGAGATGTGAAGCAATAGAGATGTGAAGCAATGGAGATGTGAAGTGATGGAGATGAGATGTTTGTGATGCAATGGAGATGGGATTGGTATGGATTTGCTGAGGTGGAGGTGTGGATGGGTGTTTTGCTTGGGATGGATGGTGGATGGATGATGGTGCATAAATGGCGGGTTTGATGTTTGAAATCCACCATTTTAATGAAAAACGTCATTTTGAAATACACCAGTTAGGGGGTATGTGTATTTCAGAAACCTGCCATTTTTAATGGAGGGTTTGGTCAAAAAAAATGGTGGGTTTCTAATGGCGGTTTTTCTAACTTTGATACACCCTATTGTTAGATTCTAAGAGTAAAGGAAATTCCTTAAGGAATATTTTGAGAGTGTCTATGGTGTCAAGTTTGCATTCCATGGCAATGGACCAAGTTTAGTAATTATCAATTTTAAGAAGGAGTTTTTGATTGGGAATAATAGAGGACATAGTTGGAAGGGAGCTTTTGGCTTTTAACCATGTGATATTTTGAATTTGATGCTCCAGGTTAAACACTTAGAATGAAAGGAATGAAGGTCTTGTGATGCAGAGAAAAGCGGATCAGGGATTCAAGAGAGAATACTTGGGGGTAACTCTTGTTCAAGGTAGGACAGAAGGGATAGTTTTCATTTAATTGAGAAACAGCAGCTTAAGTAGACTAAGTAAAAGGTAGGGTGACCAGTGGTTTACAAGATGAGAAACATAAAAGGATAATATGTATTAAATACTGGACCACAGAGTCCCCACTACTTGGAGGACAGAATAGGGCTGAGTTGAGACAGAAGAGTCACTAGGATCAATGATAAAGGTGAAGCAGGAACTATAACTAAACTATTATAGTATAGAGTGCATGATAGAAAAAGATAATTAAGAGCACAATAGTGATGGTGAGTAAAAAATGTCAGAGAAAGGATTGCACTCAAGATTTAGGCAATAAAAGTAGAGGAAAAAATTCCAAAAACCACAAGCTCTGTGAAATTAAATTGAAAACACTTCTGAAATCAGGACACTTGGATTATATCCATTATGGTCCTCTCTGGCTCAAATTGGTCACCAGGGTGCTTTCCATAGTGAACCAATCTAAGGCAAAATGTGTGGTGTTATTATGAAATGCAATATTTGAATAGAAAATTTGAACAAATAAAAAGAAAATGAAATTTAAATTTGGAATCAGGAGGCATAATTTTCTAGTGGTTAGATAAATCACTAAAAGGGGAAGGTTGATTAAGTTTTAGATCAACAAAATCATTCTAGGGATGATCATGGAAAAGATCAAGCAGGATAAAACCCATTTTTCAAATAAAAATAAAATCTTTACTGGACTTTCCAGTATGATTTTCAAAAATTCAAAGAGGAAGATGAATGTGACAAAGATGATTTAATCACCAAAAATAAGACAAAATGGTCAATCTGTCCATTGATCAGCCATCCCACAATCAAAACATCTGAAATTTTAGATAATACCTTTGGAAGAAATGGATCTCTGGAGAAGATTAATGATTGATTTTTATCCTCTACCTGCATTTTACAGAGTAGTTCATAGTCATTTTCCAAAGACAGTTCAATAAATTCATCAAATTATTCAAACCCATCATTGTTGTGAATGGAAAAAAACAACTTCATTCAATTTGAAATTCATTGCATGGTTTCCATAATGCTTCAAAGAATCATCAATTTATTTACAAAGGAAGTTACCAAATTGAGTCAATAAATCAATTTATCCTTCAAAAGTTTTCCCTCACTAGTAAATTCTCCACCTAAATAGAGAAATACTTAAAATAAAAATTTAATAAAATTCATTTAAAATGAATTAGATTCAAAATATTTGTACACTTGGTTCTGTTCTAAATTTTATGATCTGTTTCTAATAAACCAGCCCAAACCTACGTCTACTCCCACTGTTTCCTAACCCGCAAACCCTATCTCTCAAACATACACACACACTATCTCTCTGTTTTTTTTGGTATTGTATTGTGCCATTATCATTATCACCTCATGTTTCATGGGAGAAGAACTTAATAAAAGTAAAAAAAAATGGGAAAATTAATAAAAACATACTCTTGATAGATAAAACAAAAATCCACTGTGATGCCAGATCAAAATCTTTGTGCAAAAATTCCTCCCCAAAAAATAAATTAGAGAAAAAAAATCACTAATAAAGGTACTAAAGTAAAATTAAAATCATCAATATATAAGGCAGATGAGGAGAAAAGAGCTGAGATGAGGATTCTGAGTGATGAGGATGGAGTATAAGTAAATTTTGGGCTCACTGACAATACGCAGAGGAGAGATCAGAAAGAAGGATGATATTTCAGACACAAAAAAAAACAAAAAAAAGAGAAAAGAATAGAGAAGAAGAGGACGTATGAAATAAAGAAAAAGAGAACAGACTTACCGGAGGATATGCAGAGGAGAGATCAGAAAGAAGGATGAGGGAAAAGCCTTCAGCCTGACTCTGCCTCTCTCCTCAGGTAGTAGTGGATGGATAAGTGTCACAGAAAGTGTGACATGATCCATGAAAATGACAGATGAGTGCAGGTGAAGCATGGATGGAGACAGAGGGTGTGAATGGAAGAGGAACAGATGTGGGAAGCACAAGAAGAGATATGTATCTGATTAAGGAATAGAAACAGGAATGGATATAAAGAAGAGGAAAAAGAAGAGAAGGAAACAATATCAGTGGCATCAGATAGAAGTACTCCAAAACCCCCCCTTTCTGAAAACATCATACCAAACCAAAAAGAGATTGGTGCTTCTGTAGTAGAACCCTGGCAAGAGGTTTAGTGAGCATATCAGCCAGCATTTCAGCGGTGGGTTAATGGCAAACATCAAAAAGAGACCGGTTTACACATTTACAAATGAAGTGGTGACTTGCATTGATGTGCTTTGTTTGGGAGTGGTGAAGAGGGTTTCTCGCCAGAGCTTCAGCACTGCTTTTGTCAACAAATAGGATGACCTGCGCAGACCCGCAGAGGCGGAGTTCCAAGAGCAGATTCTGGAGCCACAGGCCCTCCTTGCATGAGTTGGATAAAGCCTTTTACTTTTCCTTGGTTCTGGAGAGCAAGGCGGTGGGTTGTCTCTTTGATTTCCATGAGATAGCGCCCAAGAACAGCCAAAAGGTGTAGCCAGAGGTGGAACTTCTGTCAACTGTATCTTCAGCCCAGTTGGAGTCATTGTATCCCACAAGGTCCAGGGTTGAACCTCCAAGTACAAGCCGCAAGTGACAAGAGTCACTGAGATACCAAAGGATTCAAACAGCGGCATGCAAGTGGTCAAGTGACGGGTCCTGAAGAAACTCAGAAATTTTTTTGACAGAAAAGGAAAAATTGGGGCGTTGTAAGAATCCAAGCGGTGCTAGGCCGTGGCAACTCTGTGGAGGGGAAAGAGGCTGTTTAGGCTGCCCTCCTGAGTGTTACAAAAATATTTAAATGTAACCATGATAAAATTCCAGAACCTGGTAAATGGGGGTCCAAAGAGTAAAGGATAAAGATGATAGTAGTTGGTAGCTGGGAAAAAAAACTATCAGAGGCAAGATGATGCCAGGTAAAACTTGAATAGAAGAAGTCAAGGATTGTTCAGAGTTCAACAGGACAAGGCAATTGTAAGTAACAACACCCACAAGCTAATAGCTCTGGTCGTCAGAAGAAGCTCAGGAAAGATCAAATCAATCCCAAACAACCTCCAGGTTCTCAATGAACCTGCCCAACTCTTGGCAATCAAGCGCTTGAAGGGTACCAGATAACTGTGGGTGGCTGCAAAAAACAAAGCTAATTTTTTGATGAAGCTCTAGAAGCAAAACAATAACTGATTCAAAGAAGAATAGCCCATCACTTCTCAAAGTACTCAAGAGTAGCGTGGCGGAATTCAACTTCAAAAGAAATAAAGGGAGGTTTAACACTCCATGTTTTAAGCTTAATAAAAACCCTTCAGTCAAAAGTGACTGGTTCTGGAAAGATAATCAAAGGATGATCAGGACCAGTATGGTTGGATATAGGGATCAGGAGTGGTGTAACACACTCAAGAATTCAATCAGTTGAATTCTTCTTCAACCAGCAAGGCTATTGGTTGGTGATAAAGATCAAGGATCAGGATTTGAGTATGGAGGCTCAAAGATAAAGGGGCAATCATGGATATACCCAGAATTCTGTCTCAGATAAAGGGGAATGAGACCCCACAGATGATTTACTTCAAGATGATAATGATTATAATTCTCTGGTAAGATACCATAAGATCCCCCCCATCCAAAGGTCAAGGGAGAGCCCCTCCTATATGGGCAGGAGGCCCTGTTAGACTATGTACAAGTGATTCTACAAATAGAGCGGAATTTTTTTTTTTTAGAATGATACCTAAATAAAAGAATTGTAAAATTTTTTTTGAATTTTCTGCATGTGGTCAAGGGTGTCAAGATTTAATCACCACATCTCTCCCCAACTTACAGACTGTTCCTAGTCTGCATCTGCGCTTGATGTCATAAAAAAAAGAAAGGAAAGATGATTGAACACAAGAAATGGCCATTTGATCTTGAGGGCCATTGAAAAGAATATCTTGATCCATCCAAAAAAAATCCTAGAGTTGACTGCAATAAAATGAAGAAGGCGCCCCAGGTGCTCACGTATGTGTCATACAGAAGAGTTTCACAACAAAATGCAGCAGATGACCCTGGTGGTGCATGATTGGGAAGACTTACTTCCAATCAAAGTTGCCTCCACAACAACAAAAGTTCTTGACCTGATCAGCAGAGAACCTTCTGGCCATCTGAGTACCATCTAGTTCTTCCAAAACATATGATCCAAGCCCCGGGCCTCTGACAAGTACGCAGCAGCGGGACTACGGGCTGACAGAGTGACAGGCGGCTCAGGTGCCGCGTAAACAGGCTACAAAATACATGGGAACTTTCTAAATATGTAATAAAGATTCCCGTGGATAGTAGACTGTCTAAAAATAAATAATATTATATAAAAATACATAAATAATCCTTACACGTATTTTTTATTTAATATAATGCAAAGTACCAAGAATGTCGAAAATAAGACCATGACAACTTCTAAAAATATATTGAAATACTGAATATACTTTTATGAGGATTGCTATACATCAATATCTTTTTGACATACTAAGGAAGATAATGATGTAATAATATTACATGAATTCGCATGACTTATATTTTTAAGTAATTATCTTAACAAATCAACTGGAACTCGTCAATAAAGAGTAAAATCAATATTATGACTTTTACTCCAGTTATATAATACATAATCAGAACTTACCTGACATCAAAATGTCCGTATAGATGTCTAATAATATAATTATTAGATTACTGGGAACATATACTAAGGATAATTAATTAAATAATACATAAATAGGACAGATTAGTGTTATTCACACGTCCTAATGTCCATTATAAGGTAGAATAATTCCCATACCCTAAGGAATTAGATGCTACTCGGGCTATAGCAGCAAGAACACATGACAGGCTACCCCCGGTTACCCTGCTAGCCTTAGTTTCCGTCCCTTTGAGCACCTACAACCCTCAGAAGGACCATATTGGGACTCCAAAAGCTATAAATACAGAGCTCTTTTGAGGATGTTGATGGGCAGAGACCCAGTAATATTCATATCCAGACGCCGTGCCAAGATAATCAAGTACTTATAAGAGATAAGTAAGTGATTTATGGCAATTTCTGATCAGTAATAACCGTCCTCAAAACTCTTTTTATCAATTAAAACTGCTGAACAGCCCTATAACCCCAGTATACAGGTTTAACCCATCAGTACACATCTCAAACAGATACCCAAAGGATTTAATAATATACCAGTGAGTCTTATTATCCTTTCTCTGTTGTGGTAGCTTGGCTACAAGGCCCTGCCACTCCACCGTATATTGAAATATACATATTATCTTTGGGTAAAATATTCTTTAAACTAAAGAACCCAAAGTAACCAGGACTACATGTTTTCATACTGAAATCCCTGAAGAGAGGTGTTAAAGATCCCCAATATAATTGTGGCCCCTCCATAAAAATATTTAATAATCAATTTTGATTTGAAACAATAAACAATAACCAAACCATTTAACCTTGCAATAAGCTTAATCCAAGTATTCTACGGATTTTTTCTGCATTTATTAAATAATATATTTATTATTTACTCTATCACCTCTAGTAGCTAAAGGAAAGCCAGGGTCTTGGCATCCAAGAGGCTGACATAGATTAGGGGTGGATATTTCAGGGCTGTGCCTTTCTGCTATTGTATTGAATATACCAGGGGAGTGTAGAAAAGAGAGTGAGGGGTAGTTAACTGGTTTTAGATAAAGATTGCATTTTTATTTGAAAAATAATATTGAGAACCCTGATATTAGGAGTTTTATTCCAAGAAATTTACTCAAGTTCTTCCCTTAACACATAATACTTGCTGCAGATATTATTCCTTTCCTGATTATTTCTTTCTAATCATTACTAAAAAATGGGACCATAGCAGATGCTGTGGTATAATAGTTGCAGAAGAGTTACCCAAACATTTTGAGGGGAGCAATTTTATTCCTAGCTGGGTTTTCTGAACCACAACCAGGTGGGGATTCATCTTATTTTCAAAACCTTGAATGATTAAGGGATTGCAAATTAAAAAATCAAATCTTTTAAAACACCTACGCACTTGCATGTGTGCCACGTATGAGTGTAATCCAAACGGGATGCACATATGGGCCTTTAGGGACCATTGGATAATCACAAAGACCATGTGGGCCTGTGTTGATATTACTGTTTTGGGGAAACTGGCCTCGAAAAATGTAAAATAAGTCATTTGAAACACGGGCCCATGAGGGCCTGCTGGGGGGGATGGGCCACCCTGGCCAAATGGGCCTGAGGGTTGTTGTTGGACCTCCTATGTATTCTGGACATACTTGGCCAGCCAGGCTGGCCTGCCAAAGTTTTCCTTGGATGTGTTTGGGCTGGGATGGCCTGTTTTACGTCCCACTTGGGGCTGCTTTTTTCCATGCTTTGCCCATTTTTGGGCCCAAGGGCCCACATGGGGCCTTCTTAGGGGGAAGTGTCCCTCCACCCCAGTTGTTGTGGAAACAAGAGGAGAATACCACCTAGAGTTGTCCTCAGATTTGGAAGTTATTGGTCCTAAGCATCTGTAAGGAGTAGATTGCACTGTCCAACCAACAATGAGAGAGAGAGAGAATGCGAGACAAGTCCCTTCCTTCCTTCAAAGAGGTGGTCTGAATCCATGTTCCTTCCCCAAAACCCAGAGTTGAGAGTCAGGACTTGAGTCCACCCTCTCAACCCTAACCTAGATACAAGCACAACTAAAACCAAAAAACCACAAGAAAGAAACCCTAGCCCAACCCTATCCCATACCCTTCCATCCTCCAACACCTTCCTTCCATTACATTGATACGGTTTTTCCTTCTCATGATGCATCCCTTGTGCCATTTCCTACTTGGAGCCCCCCATGCCTGTCCATATCTGCCCAACATGTTGTCTTTGAATCTCCAGAACTGGCCAATTGGCCCACACTTTGCTTGCCCTTACCCCCCCCCCCCTGCTCCCCCCCCCCTATAACCTGCCAAACCCAATTCTGAGCCCGCAGCTGATGCTTCTGAGCCACCACTCTCCCAAGTGCTGAGCCAGCCTGCGCCCAATGCGGAGCGCACAGCCCCCAACACAGTTCCTGGTTCATAGCTATAAAATGCCACCACATTGGTCATTGCAGCCACCAAGGACCAGTATGGTGGGGGAGCAAGTTAAATTCTCCCCATACCCTCACCTCCGTTGCTGCAAGGGAGGGGAAAAAGAAGCCAGGCCAGTTGAATAAATGCAACTGACAGTGGGGGGGCCTTATCTCCTCCCCCATCAGGGGTGCTCTCCCCCCCCCTTTACCCAGGAGGATCTGACCACCTCTCAGCCCACCTTTTGATGACAATGCCCTGGGGGAATTGACCTCCAGGGCCCTGTTGGGCAATTTGATTACCCCCCCCAGGAAACTGGACTAAATATGAGGGGGGTGTTTCCACACATGTTGTGGCGGCACTGTGAGCATATTGGTGGACCCAGGGGGATCCTGGGCCCAGCCCTGCCAATTTAGAGCCTTAGCTTGGGGTGCAATAGGCACCTAGGCTGTATATGAGGGGCTTTTTGACTACACCCAGCCCAACCAACCATGGGGGAAGGTTGAAACCGGCTGCAAAGGGCAGCCAGGAAGGGAATGAAAAGAAAAGGGGCTGGTTCTTCCTCTTGCAGGTGGATACAATCAAGTTGGACTGGAAGAGCCCAGTCAGTGTGGCCAGGATCAAATTTCAAGTGGGCTGTTTGAGGCCAAACCAAATAAGAGGGCTTTTAGAGCCTGTGGAGCTCTTTTGGGGCGGAAATTCTACCTTTTTGATTGTTTTATCATGGCCCCACAAGAGGCCAATATTTTGAACTTAATGAGCCCCTCTCCCTGCTATTTTCCATCATCCATTCAAATTCATCCAATCAATTATCCAACATATTGCCCCATTGTGAGAGCCCATTAGCAATTATAGACACAAGTTTTCCAGCATTTCTTTTGCTTTAATTACTTCTCCTCCTGTCACTCATTCTATTATTTGGATATAATTTTCACACAAAACATCAATTTTTTTTTCATGAAAGAATCCCAATGATACTTGAATTTCCTGGGGTTTGAGAAAATTTCCAGAATAGATAAATTATTCTGGAAAGGTTGATGAAGAACAGTAAATGTGGGATTTGGAAGAGTAAAAATTGGGTTTGAGTGGCGCCATAGATAGACAAGTTTTGAAGGAACAAAGAAATTGGAAGAGGGAAGAGCAATTCAAGAATGGACCAACCATAATGCCATCTTTATTTTCAATGCTCTCACAAAGCTAAGGGATATATCACAGATGGCTTGGGTGGCTATCTTGGTCTTGATCCAGTTTCAATGTTTTTGGTTTTAGAATTCAAAGAAAGGCTCAAGACTAATTTGGGAAGCAATAAGGGTAGTGAAGAAGAGGTCAAGTTGTACAAGGCTAATTGAGGCAGGCAGTTGTTGAGTGGAGCTGAAAAGGCATAGATGAGGGAGGAATGAGAGAGGAGGTGATCTCAATATAGTTTTGAGTGAGTAGAAAGATGAAAAAATAAGACAAGAGAGACAAGTAAGAGAAGACAGAAAACTAACTAGAATCAGATCCCAGGATGAAAGTGGTACAGAGTAGAAACTTTAAAAGGAGAAGTCATACTGGGTACTGAGCTGGCGCTGATAGTTAAGAGTAAAGGTAGAGTGAAAATGGAGTGTTCCCACTGGGTGTTGTGGAAACTTTAAAGGGGCAACTCCCAGAAGTTGTCCTTGAATTCCAGAAGTTATTGATCAAAGCGTCTGTAAGGAGACTGGATGCAGCTGTGCAAGAGAGAGAGAGATTCTAATTTTCCTTTTTTCCTATTTCCCCTTCCGTGTGTGTGTGTGTCCCTCCCACCCGTGCTGAGGGGAGAGGTATCTTATATCCCCTCCCCTCAGCCCTAACCTAAGTACAAGCACAAAGACAAACTGAAAACCATGAAGAAGAAACCCTAGACCCAGAACCCTAACCCATCCCCCAACCCATACCCATACCCTATCCCTTCAGCTCGCCTGCCATTCCAAACATCCGGTTTGTCCTTGCGTGGCGCGGCCCTCCGCCGCGCGCTTCCCAAATTTCACCGTGCTTGCCCGTATCCGCCTGACGTGCCGTTGTGGATTTCCCATCCCGTGGCCGGCCCGCGCTTGCGCGCGGTTGTCCACGCATATAGCCCCGCTGTTGCCCCGCCTTTTCCTCCCCTGACTAACCGCCCGAGAACCTGGTCGGCCCAGCTCCATCCGTGAGTCGGATATCCAAGCGGATTGCGGCCCGCCTCCCCTAGTCAGGCCCTGCCCGCAGCCGCATGCTCGATCCGCTGCGCCCACTGCTGAGCCTTGCGGCAACTGCTGCTGAGCCCACAGCGGCTACTGCTGAAAACCGGCGCACCCCCCACTGCTGAGCCTAACCTACCAGATGCTGAGCGCGCAGGCTGTTGAATAATTTCACTCCTTCTTCTTTCTCTACTGTTCTTCTTTCCTTCTCTTTTCTCTTGTTACTTTCATTGTTCTTTCTTTCTTTTGCCTTCCTTACTCTCTTTACTCTGTTACGTGTCTTAGTTCTCATTTCAGTTTCTCATGTCATTGCTTGCAGGTTCTCATGTCACCGCACGGTCTCAAGTCACACTAGTCTTCTCAGTCACATGCCTGTCATCTCTCCTCATTGCGACTATGACCATCAGCAACTCTTCACATCTTAAATACTCCAACCAGCTTCTTCAATGCCAAACTCATCCTAGACAAACCTCTCGACTTGACTGTCTCATTATTCATCATCTCATCCACTGGCTTCATTTTTAAAATCTCTTTTCTTTCTTTTCTTTAATCTTTTTCCACTTCTTATTCTTCTTGAACTTTACCATATTCATCAACACTCAACTCACAAATATTCTTGCCATCAACATCCATCTCAAATTGACTGGTAAGACTTACCCAGAACTTTCTCGATTACTCTCAACTACCATGGATTATCTCTAACTCAATCACCACTCGTGCAAACAGCCACCCATCATCTTTATCAGCTTATTGGACCTCAATCTCACTCAACATGCCTGTTCTTGTCTTCTGCTAAGAGTTCCTTAGCTTGATGTTTGTTTCTTGTTCTCTACTTTATTTTTGATTCTTTTTCTTTCTTCCTTTATATTTGATTCCTGTCTCATTGATGTCTCCTTCTTAGCCCTCTTAAGTCCTTTCTTAATTTTGTTCTTTATCAGAAATCCAATTAGTTAAAACAGGCCGCGACGCAGTTCCCGACCCGAGGCTATATAATGACACCACATCCCCCCCCAACTTGAGTTCTGTCCCCAGAGGTCCCTTCCCATTGCTACCTCAACCATCTTCGCACTGTTCCCTCCCACCTACTCCACCTCACACACTCCGCCGATCCTCTCCCCCCGCTTCATTGCAAACATGCTCCCTTGGGAGTTCTGCGCCCGGAACGGGCACGCGTGTTTGATCATCCCCGGTTGTCGCGCCTGTTCAGCTTGCCGTTGTGGTCATTGTCGCTGCTCGCTTAGCAACAGCATCCCTCAAGCTCCCCCCCAGGCTGCGCAAGAGGGCTCTTCTGGACCCGTTTGTGGTTTTGGACAACAAGTTGATCTCGGAAGGATCGTGGACACCACCCGGTTCACCTCCATCCTGCCGCCCCCAAGCTCCGTCACCCACTAATTTGCACGTGAGCCGCGACTTGGCATCACCCCTCCGCCGCGCTGGACCTCCGCAACGGGGAAAATACAAGACTTTGGAGGAATGGCGCGCGGCGACCCGCGCTTGGGCCGCTGCTGTTGGCGTGAACTGAATGGTACCGGACCCAAGACTCTCTGGAAGACCCGCGGCCGCGCCAGCACCTCCTCCTCCTACTCCACAACCACCAACACCGCCCGCGCCACCAGTGGACTTGGATGAGAGGCCTACAACCCAAGACTCTCCTCCACCTCCGTCACCAATTGTTGTCCCGTCATTGCCCTCAGCTGAGCCAAGCCCTCCGCGCAATGCCCCGGGGACCCCCTCATCACCCCCTTGCTTTTTTGGATCAAGTCCCGTCCCGGCACCGGCACGCCTTTCCCCAGCCCTCCCAAGATTCCGGACATCCCGATTGTAATGGCACTCCTGGCGCCCCGCTTCGAGGTCCTTGCGGAAAGGTTGACAACAATGCTTAGGGATTACCTTGCAACCCCCGGCGCCCAATCCTTGGAATCCTGACGCGTGCTCATGGCATCTTTCCGGGCCTTACTGGCGTCGTTGAGGGTGGAGATGGAGGATATGATGAAGATGGCGTAGGCGCATCGCCCCCAACTCCCCTTCTCCCCTTTTTCTTCATCCGCTTTTTGTTGTACCGCGCTTCCCCTATTCCTAGAGAAATACATATCTTCTGCGCAATTCCTATCTTCCGAGAAAAAGTGCGCAACCGCGCTTTATGAGAATGATTGAGATTGAGGTCCGTGTCCGCGCGCTGCTTTGTGAGTGAGATTGAGATTGAACAGCCGTTCCGAAAAGGGGTACCTGGACCGCCCCAGATGGACTGCCACACAGTTCCCCATCCATCGCCCCCGTCCATTGAAGAAAGAAACAGGACAGAAACAGAAAAGGAGGAAGGAAAACAGTTCGGATCCAAAGGGGAGAAAGAAATATCCTATATTTATTATTTTTATTTTTTTATTTTTTTTTTTTGAGCCCGCGTCCTGCGTCCCAACTCCGACCTTCCACCCTGCGCTAGCTCCCCCCCAACTTTGCCGCTGTCCTCAGCCGACCGCGCCCCACCCATCGCCAGATCCGTGGCGCGTTGCCTCAACCAATCCCGCAGAGACCTTGCTTGCAAATTGTTGTCCCAAACCGCCTAGGTGCACCTCCCGCCGCCAAGACCCTCCTGCATCCTTTGAAATTTGAGCCCATCCGCGCGCAAAACCCAAACAATAGTGAAAAACCCCAGACGTCCTTACAACAACCCGCCTTGGAGGAGGAAAGAGGCTTTGAAACCCTTTCAATCCCAGCTCTCTCCTCACCCACCCTGTCCACACAACATTCCTTGCCCTTTGCCGTCCTTGCGGCCTTGTTCTCCTCTCCGGAGATTTCTGACTGCCCCCTGCCCGCCAGACCGCGCGTGACCATTTGATCCTTCCGCTCCGCCCCACCGTCTGTCCATTCCGTGTCCGTCTTTTCCGTTGCTTCCACTACCCTTTCCAAATGCGCGCTCCCCGCCATCAAAGAGGTCCGGCTCGGGTCCCAATTCTCCAACGCGTGGTCCGTCTCTTCCGCCGCCTCGTGTACCTTCTTCGCAAGATCTGTCCGCCTCTTGCCAATTCCCAAAACGCACGGAGCATCCATTTCCCGTTCCGTTGTCCTCGCCCGCTTCCTGTCAGTAGGCCGCACTGGTTCCATTGAGTCCCGCTACCCCAACACGTTCTTAGCCCCCACTGGGGAAACCAATTTTGTGTTTGAATCCGCTGTCCGGTCCCTTTTCCCCATCTGCCAACGGTTGTTGTCCTCCCTATTTGCGCACACGCGGGGCGCTGACGCGCTGGGAGACTGAATACTCTCCAGATAGGCCTTGAGGCCCCTTGCCACCTCCGCAAGTTCGCTAGCCCAAGAGATGGTTGCCGGTGGTGGGGCCGGAACATACTCTGCCCTGTAGTACTCCCGTTCTGCGTAGTCCAATTCTGCTTGCAACCGGATCCCGTTGCGCGCGTCTTCCTTGTAACCCAATTCCGCGGATGGCTTGAGATTGTCCTTCCGAAAGCAAGAACCGCACCTCCCCCATCTTGCCAGCATGTCCTCCTTCAGTTCCGGCCAATCCAGTTTCAGGTAGCCTTCCATCTCCTCCACATCCCAACGTGCTTCCATGTCCTTGATGAACAGGACAACATGGCGCGCCTTCTCAAAATCCGAAACGCCTTCAGAGTCCGCAATTGTTTCATACCGCAAGATGAATTGCTCCACTTCCGCAATGTTGAGTCAAATATGCGGGTAAATCCATGGGGTAGCGCGGAAGCCATGGGGGGAGGGAGGAAGAGAAGCGGCTGTTGGTAGCATCCGTGAGTACCTTTGAGAGACTTCAACAAAAGATTTTTCCCGGCCAGACCCCCAGATGTGGAAACTTTAAAGGGGCAACTCCCAGAAGTTGTCCTTGAATTCCAGAAGTTATTGATCAAAGCGTCTGTAAGGAGACTGGATGCAGCTGTGCAAGAGAGAGAGAGATTCTAATTTTCCTTTTTTCCTATTTCCCCTTCCGTGTGTGTGTGTGTCCCTCCCACCCGTGCTGAGGGGAGAGGTATCTTATATCCCCTTCCCTCAGCCCTAACCTAAGTACAAGCACAAAGACAAACTGACAACCATGAAGAAGAAACCCTAGACCCAGAACCCTAACCCATCCCCCAACCCATACCCATACCCTATCCCTTCAGCTCGCCTGCCATTCTGAACATCCGTTTTGTCCTTGCGTGGCGCAGCCCTCCGCTGCGCGCTTCCCGAAGTTCACCGCGCTTGCCTGTATCCGCCTGACACGCCGTTGTGGATTTCCCATCCCGTGGCCGGCCCGCGCTTGCGTGCGGTTGTCCACGCATATAGCCCCGCTGTTGCCCTGCCTTTTCCTCCCCCGACTAACCGCCCAAGAACCTGGTCGGCCCAGCTCCATCCGTGAGTCGGATATCCAAGCGGATTGCGGCCCGCCTCCCCTAGTCAGGCCCGGCCTGCAGCCGCGTGCTCAATCCGCTGCGCCCACTGCTGAGCCTTGCAGCAACTGCTGCCAAGCCCACAGCGGCTACTGCTGAGAACCGGCGCACCCCCCACTGCTGAGCCTAACCTACCAGATGCTGAGCGCGCAGGCCGCAACGCATTTCCCGACCCAAGGCTATATAATGACACCACAGTGTCCAGGGTGAAACCTTATTGAAAATACAAAATTGCATAAGCAGCCTAGAAAGATGTCATAATTCAAAAGAAAATGAACAGTTTGAAAAGGAGGAAGATGAAAAAAATATTGAAGGAAGGAAGTAGCCATTCATATCAAAAAAATTATCTTAGCCACACTAGCCAAAATTCACCCAAAAAAAAGAACAGAAAATAGAGAAATAGAGTGGTCCAACTGTTCTCATCACCATTTCCTCAGCTTTACACTTCACTAAAAATTGGGTAAAATATCAAGTTGCAATAATTAAATTGGGAGATTGATACACTCCCTGTCACCATTGATTCACAATACTTACAAACTCTACTTATCAGATATAAACCAACTGAATGATGGTTTTTTGATTTTCTCTTTCTCTCTCTAGTATCAGCCTTCATTTTTGTAATAAACTTAAGTTGTAGGGAAAATTTCCATTTGGAAAAGAAGACCATCAACTTATTTTTTGATGCTTTTTTTTTACACAATTCTATTATATATATATATATAAATATAACTTTCATTTTTCAAATTGGAACATCTTGATTGGTTTTCAAAAAATAAAACAACAATTCTGACCAATGACTAAAGCATGATTGATAATTTTGTGAGTTTTGGAAAAACCACTACTGACTTCAAAACCAATGTGAAGATCAATTCCCATGATCTTCTCAATCAAAGAGGCCTTGATTGAGTAGGATCAATGATGATTTGAAGGATGATGATGTATGATATGGTCTATCAACTGCCTGTGGGAAAAATTCCAAGTTCCACTTGGTGCACAAAAAGTGGAACTTGGATCAGTGATCAGAGCTCTAGATTGGTTTTAGCTTTTGGGGCTCAAAACTTGGTGCCAAAAAAAAACTACTGTGGATGCCAATCAAAGCTTTTCAAACTTTACCAACCATCTTCCACCCTCAAATGAAGATCATCACTCAACAGTAGGTTGGATGGATGATTTTGTAGGGGAGTTGAAGGAAGATTATGGTTGGGATTCTGCTTGGATACAAAAATGGACTGCTCTAGTCTAGGCATGATGATGAATGGGAGCTGATAGCAGGATGAGAGCATTTAATTTAAGAGTAGCAGATAGATCAGTCAATGGGAAGGATGAGGGGTTTTAGTATTTTAATTCCAATGAGGATGGAATTGATTCACAGATTTTGAGGATGCATGAATACTCAACATAAAATTAAAGCAGATCTTCTCTGGAAGCTTGTTGAAAAAAAAATTCAACCTGAGTGTCATTAATATAATTTTTCCTTGATACTAGCTTGTTGTGGGTCCCAGGGGAACCTTAAGAGGCACCAAGGTGATTTGGCCATGTGCCAATGTGCACTTGAGTGTTAAAATATGTATGCACTCACATGTGTGCTACGTATAGGTGTAACCCAACTGGGATGCACTTATGGGCCTCTACAGCCCATTGGACAACCACACGGACCACATGGGCCTGCATGGATGTCATGGATTTTTAGAAACTGGCTCCAAAACATGTGAAATAAGTCATTTGGTACACTGGCCACCATGGGCCAGTTGGGATGGATGGGCCACCCAAGCAAAATGGGCTGTCATGGGCATTACTGGGCCCAAGGTCCATTTTGGACATACTTGACCAGCCGGGCTGGCCCTCCAAAGTAGTCATTTCAGGTTTTTTGGGCTGGAAAGGCCTGTTGGGGGCTGTTGCCCATGTTGCAGCCCGCTTTGGGCTGCTGTTTCTTGCACTTGGCCTGTTTGCGGGCCCAGCGGCCTGTGCAGGGACGTTGTGGGGGGGCAGACAAACTCTTTTGGAGTCCTTCCACCCCATTCAGTTGTTGCCGCCACTGCAACCAGTCCAGTTGCTGCGGCGGTGGGTGGAGAAAGACCCCCTCCCCCCATCCCCTCACCTCCATTGCTGCAAGGGAGGGGAGGAGTTGGAAAGACTGGTTGCAACAAGGAAAATGGCGGTGGGGGGGACTTGATCACCCTCCCACCATTTGAGAAGCAACCAGGCCGGTTGAAACAATGCAACCGGCAGTGTGGGGGACCTGACCACCCTCCCACCAACAAGGGGCACTCTCCCCCCCCTTTACCAAGGGGGAGGAGCGATGGGCTGAGGGGGATCTGACCACCTCTCAGCCCACTTATTGTTAACAATGCCCTGGGGGTAATGACCTCCAGGGCCCTGGTAGGGGGATTTGACTGCCCCCTCTAGGGAATTGACAGGAAGAGGGGGGTGCATTTCCACTGGTTACACCCCCCCTTGGTGAGCTTGAGACAGGACCCAGATGAGTTCTGGGTCCCACCTGCTCCATGTTAGGGGCCAGGGGCTCGTTGCATGAGGCAACCAGCCTGGTAAGTGAGGTCACAGAGGATACAGGGCTGGTTGTGAGGGACAACCAGCCCAGGGATTGAAAAGTAAAGAGGCTGTTTCATCCCTGTAAGGGTGGAAACACCCAAATCAACCGGAACAGTCCAGTCAAAAGGGTTCAGGGTGTATTGCCATGTAAGCTGATACAGCCCAAACCAATTAACAAGGCCTGTAGAGCCTGTAGAGAACTTTTGGGGCGGAAATTTTTCCTTTTCCCCCTGTTTTATCATGGGGCCACAAGAGGCCAATCTTTTGTACTTCAGGAGCCATTCTCCCTGCTGTTTTCAGCTTGCTACTATTGCAGAGAAAGCTGCAAAAGTAACAAAAATAACATAAAAATAATAATAATACAATTAACCTAAGAAGGAGTAGGAAAAATATAAATATTATTACAGAAATGTATTCTCCACCCAAAATTAGGTAGGGTCACTCACTGACCCCACCCTTGAAATCCAACTCCTTATATTTTTAAATAATTAAGGAAAGAAAGACCAAAATACTATGGCTCCACTATTGAGTTTTTGGTCAATTAAATATTTCACACACATTGTCACGTATAGGTTTCAGACCTGAAATTCAGTCAGAATTGAGGTGTTGTGTATATTTTAGGAGTTACGGGAAGAAATGTGTTTTGTCACAATTCCCGCATGCAGCCGCGGCAGCCAATGCACCCGCGCGCGGCTGAGATACAGCCCTGTCACTCCTTCAAGGTCATGTACGCAGCCCCGGGCCTCTGACAAGTACACAGCCGCAGGACTACGGGTTGACAGAGTGACAGGCGGCCTGGGAGGCTCAAGTACCGCGTAAACATGCTACAAACCACACGGGAACATTGTACATATGTAATAAATGTTCCCATAAATAGTAGATAGTCTAAAAATACATAATATTATAAAAAAATACTTAAATAATCCTTATAAATATTTTTTATTTAATATAATTCAAAGTACCAAGAATGTCAAAAATAAGACAATGACAACTTCTAAAAATATATCAAAATACTTTAATATACTTCTGTGAGAATTTCTAGACATCAATATCTTTGTGACATACTAAGAAAACTGATTATGTAAAAATATTACATGAATTCACATGACTTATATTTTTAAGTAATTATCTTAGTAAATCAACTGGAACTCGAAAATAAGGAGTAAAATCAATATTATGACTTTTACTCCAGTTATATAATACATAATGAGAACTCACCTGAAATCAGGATGTCCTTAGAAATGTCTATTTATATAATTATTAAATTACTGGGAACATTTACTTAGGATAATTAATTAAATAATACATAAATAGGACAGATTAGTGTTATTCACACGTCCTAATGTTTATTATAAAGTAGAATAATTTCCATACCCTGAGGAATTAGATGCTACCCGTGCTATAGCACCAAGAAAACATGACAGGCTACCCCTGGTTACCCTGCTAGCCTTAGTGTCCGTCCCTGTGAGCCCCTGTACCCCTCAGAAGGACAATGTTGGGACTCCAAAAACTATAAATAAAGAGCTCTTTTGAGGAAATTGATGGGCAGAGACCCAGTTATATTTATATCCAGACACCGTTCCAAGGTAATCAAGTACTTATAAGAGATAAGTAAGTGATTTATGGCTAATTCTAATCAATAGTATCCTTCCTCAACCTCTTTTATATCAATTAAAACTGCTGAGCAACCTTATAACCCCAGTATACAGGTTTAACCCATCAGTGCACGTCTCAAACAGATACCCAAAGGATTTAATAATATACCAGTGAGTTTTATTATACTTTCTCTGTTTTGGTAGCTTGGCTACAAGGCCCTGCCACTCCACCCTGTATTTTATATAAATATTATCTTTGGGTAAAATATCCTTTAAACTAAAGAGCCCAAAGTAACCAGGACTACATGTTTTCATACTGAAATCCCTGAAGAGAGGTGTTAAAGATCCCCAATATAATTGTGGCCCCTCTATAAAAATATTTAATAATCAATTTATTCATATTGATTCAAAGCAATAAACCATAACCAAACCACTTAACCTTGCAATAAGCTTAATCCAAATATTTTACGGATTTTTTCTGCTTTTATTAAATAATATATTTATTATTTATACTATCAACTCTGGTAGCTAAAGGATAGAAAGGGTCTTGGCATCCAGGAGGCTGACAGCTGTTTTCCACCCTATCCATTCCAATTGATCCAATCAATTATCTGACTTATTGCCCCATTGTGAGAGGTTATTAGACTTTATAGACACAAGGTGTCCATCATGTCTTTTACTTTAATCACTGCTCCTCCTGCAACTAAGCTAATTTCTGGCCACAATTTTCACATTGAGGAGATCCCAAAATCACTTGGCTAGGCACCAAGGGAACTTGAAAGGGTTCCAGTGGAATTTTAAAATATTTCAAATAAATTTAAAAGCCACCCAGATGGGCTTTACAGACCATATGATTAGTTTCCAAGATCTTGAGTTTGAGGTTGTATTTGACCAGGGTGAGTTGATGGTTGAGTTTCTGGATGGTCTATGAGGGGAAGAGGAGATTGTGAAGAATTAGTTGAGAATTAGGATGATGAGTGATTTGATCAAGCAAATTTCTTTTGGTTTGAATCAATTTCATCTCAAGACATTTAATGAGGGAGATTTGAGTAATGCTTGAGTACACAGTAGTTGGGGAGTTCATCTCTATCTTGAGAGGGGATTGAGATGAGTTTCTTGAGGATGAGGTTAATTGATTCATGCAGGGTTGGATGGTTATTTTGCATGTTGATTGAAAAAGATGCATATATAGAAGATTTTATTTTTAAACATACTGTTTCTATGAAACCTTCCATCTTTAAATACCCCACTTAAGGGGTATGTGTATTTCAGAAATGTGCCATTAAAGATGGTGGTTTTCTAATTGTGGATTTGTTAACTCAGATAAGCCTTGTTATACTATTTCTATGAAACCTTCCATCTTTAAATATACCACTCAAGGGGTATGTCTATTTCAGAAATATGCCATCAAGGATGGTGGGTTTCTAATGGTGGATTTGTTAACCCAGATAAGCCCTGTTTTAAATAATAATACAATCTTTCATAAATTCTTACAGACTCTTTGGATTATTTCTATCTACAGACTTTTTTTATGATAAGTCTGAGTATTAAATTCTTACCAAACTTTTGAAACCTAAACTTTATCTATTCTTTCCAAGTGTAGTAGTGATTGAAAAAGGGGATGGAATATAATAAGTTCTCCAATATTACCAACTCATAATTAAAATGAATCCAAACTAGTACAAAAAGCCTAAAATTTTGAAATTCTCACCTGCTTGACATTTTCCAAGAAAAGCTACCAAGTTGTCCAAAATTTTGGGAAGTGGTAGAATCTCCCAAAACCAAATTCATTCTTCATTTCAATTGATTATCCTTTAAAATTGTGATCAAATTTTATTCTGGTCTGTATCTTTCTTTTGATCTCCCCATTTTTTCTACTTTTGAATTTCAAATGAATCATTTTATTCCTTGAGTATCTGGTACAAGTTTTCTCTTTTCTTTCGGCACCATTTTCCTTTTTGTTGGAATTACGATGCACCATAATCCTATGAATCAGATTAGGTCAAATTCGAAGAAATCTAGTGTGTCTGTTCTTGCGAGGTCAGTCAGTGGTATGTCATTCTGATTTTCCAACATAAGTTTTAACCAAGTCATGGGGATGGGTGGATTGAATGACCTCGAGCACCTTAGTTCTCGGCCATTGGTGTCGATCGAGGTCGAGTTGGGCACGAATTTGACTGTAGGGAGGAATCCAATTTGGAGTCCATATTCAATTCTGATCGCCCATGACTCGCTGCGGCTAAAAAACCTTCGACCACGCGTACTCAAGTTCGGAGACTAGAGTCGTCACACCCCATCGGTGGCACCCAGTCCAAGCTTGAAGTATTCGTCACCAGTCTGGCCAACACTTGATCCAAACTCAGGGCCACTAGTGACCTTCATCACCGACTAACCCCTACCACCCGAACGAACGACTAAGATTCAATTTGAAACTGGTTTTCGCAGCTTGCTCGATCGATCGAAATGTGAGAGTTCTTCTTTCTAGGGATATCTAACTCGGTAGACTGATGGAACTTCTGAGCTGAATCGGCCATCGTTCACAATTTAGGTCTTCCATTGAGCTCATCAATCCAAAGGCTGAGACCATCCGACGTGCCCAAGCCTTGCAAGTCAACATCACCGGTGAGAGAAATCAAGTGCTCATCACCAGTCGATTAAATTACCGGCCATGCATTTTTGGATGCACTCCTCAACTGCCACCCAAGTTTCATTCACTCACTTCTTCTTCTTCTTTTTTTCTCTCTTTAAACATCTACAGGGGCTGTTGGACTGGCCAATGTCGTTCGGTCGAATTTAGGTAAAAGATCGGATTGAAATGATTTGCAATTTGACGAGTATCGTTAATGAGTTTCTAAATTGATAATCTCACCTATTTGCACCTTCGACTATTCTTCGCCAGGTCCCAGGGGCACTCTCAAAATGCTCGTTGATGGAGCTGGTAACATTAAAATGACCAAGGTTTTTTTTTTTTTTTTTGACCGACCTCGAAGTTCCAGTCTGGCTTTTCATAGTCAAATAAATCATGAGCCAAGGATTCAGATCATCGAAAAGCTGAAATTGATTCTGGTTGCATACAGGATGGCAAAGTCTTGTTATCCGAAATGCAAATACAAAATCCCACGGCCGCCATGATTGCGCGAACTGCTACCGCTCAAGATGAAACTACTGGTGATGGTACTACATCCTGTATTCTACTTGTGGGAGATACCCTGAGGCAGGCCGAGCGCTATATCAGCGAAGGTCTACATCCAAGAGTGATTGCAGAAGGACTGGAAATAGCCAAAGCAGAAAGTCTCAAGGCGCGTCTAATTTCCACGATTTCTTTGAACGTCAAGTGCAAAAAAAAAAACTTCCTCCTCTCTTGCTTTAGTTCAGGCTCCTATCGTCTCAGCTATATTTGCATTTACCGTGCTGCTGGCGGCTCAACTGATGGCAGTTTTCAAAAATGAATGCAGTTTTTAGAGGAATTCAAGCACATCATCCCCTCGGACACCGATCATTCAATCCTGAATTCGATTGCTCGCACCGCACTCTCAACCAAGCTGCACGCAAAACTGGCCAACAAATTATCTGCTGATGTGGTCGATGCGGTCTTAGCTATTCGTCAAGAGTCAGAACCTATAGATCTGCACATGATCGAGATTATGAAAATGCAGCATCGCACCGAAAACGATAGCCGGTTGATTCGAGGGCTTGTACTCGATCATGGCGCCCGTCATCCCGATATGCCCAGGAGGGTCGAAAATGCATTTATCCTGACATTGAACGTCAGTCTAGAATATGAGAAAACGCAAGTCTCGTCTTTTATCTCACTTCAATCAAGAGTCACTCCTGCTTATCACAGCCTTTCTGGTTTATTCTTGATTCTCCCCCTTTTTTTTTTAAAAAAAAAAAAAAAAAAAACGAAAAAATCGTACAGTGAAGTCAATTCTGGCTTTTTCTATTCCTCGGCCGAACAACGAGAGAAGCTGGTGGAATCTGAACGAAAGTTTATTGATAATCGAGTAAAGAAGATTATTGAGTTGAAGCGAAGAGTGTGTGATGCAGATATCGACCTCGAAGCGATAGCTAGCGGTACCAAACAAAAAGGGAAATCCAAAGGATTCGTGGTAGTTAACCAAAAGGGAATCGATCCACTCAGTTTAGATATGTTAGCCAAGAGTGGGATTCTGGCTCTAAGGAGAGCCAAGAGAAGAAATATGGAAAGGTAAACTGTTTCGGTTTTCTTGCCTCATGCTTCGAAGCTGCGATCAAAACTAGATACCCATATCTGGTCCAACGACTTTCCTGCAGATTGCAGTTAGCCTGCGGCGGCGTCTCACAAAATTCGGTGGATGATTTGGACGAGAGCGTCTTGGGGTATGCCGGATTGGTATACGAACACACTCTGGGCGAGGAAAAGTTTACCTTTGTTGAAGAAGTCCAGGAAGCCAAATCAGTTACACTGCTGATTAAGGGTAAGCCTCCCATTAACTCAGAATTGCGGATTATCACCGGATCGGGCCAGATAAAATCGCGGCTTCCTGGCTACGGGCAGCTTAACACTTGTTTCGGCATTTCCTAGGGCCTAATGCTCACACCATTGCTCAAATACACGATGGGCTGCGAGATGGCTTGAGGGCTGTCAAGAATGCCATTGAAGATGGGGCGGTAGTACCTGGAGCCGGTGCATTTGAGTTGGCTTGCTCACGTTATCTATCTCAAACCGCCAAATCGCGGGCCAAAGGCCGTTCAAAACTGGGAATTCAAACGTTTGCGGACGCCTTATTGGTCATTCCCAAAACCTTGGCTGCCAACGCCGGGTTGGATGTCCAAGAAGTCCTTAGCGGCATGGTTGATGCTCTGGATGAAGGGGGTGTGCAGACTGCAGGACTAGATCTTGCTACCGGTAATCCGATCGATCCTACTGTCGAAGGCATTTGGGATAACTATCGCGTCAAGCGCCAGCTGTTACATAGTTGTTCCGTGATTGCCATGAACTTGCTGGTAACCGACGAAATCATGAGAGCAGGTCAGTTGTGCCAGATCTTAACTGACAGCGATACCCTACTAGATTGACACAAAGAATTAAGAGATATTTTGAAAAGCGCTGTGTAAACTGATCAATCTAAATTTACCTCAACTGTTTGTCATTTCAACGTACAGGACGATCGAGCTTGAAGGAAGGGCCTCCACAATAATCATGATCATCTGACTGTTCTGACTTCTCCCAGTTGTTTTTAATTACCGGGTAATTCATCATTCCTCGACAATTAATGACATGCCCAATATAACACTAGATCAATAGTACGTCTCGCCTGCTTGACAATGGAGGCTCTCCCTGCAACTCAGAATCTTTTAACTTCCACGGAAACTCATTCGATGAAAAGGGTATCCCACTAGGCAATCTTACACCGCTCCGTCAACCTGTGCTTGCGAGCAATCAACAGCTTTGCAGCGGCAAAAGTTTTCCAACATATGCATTAGAACGTGGGAGTAAAACAAGATACAGACACATGCGGCTGCTGCCATGAAAAGTCTATGAGAAAGGAAACGGAAAGCATAGTATTGGAAGTCAACAGTGATTGGTTTTATCATTCCCTTGAGCTAGGAGTAAGGCAAAGCCCCCTTTGGAGCTGGGCTCTACAACGTCGGAAGGCGACCTTCGAGACTAGTGGTGTACGATTCACGCGAGTTGAGATGTGTGCATCGTGTGAGCAACTCATTGACACAACGGCGGAATGGACGATGATCAATGTGTACTCACGATGACTGGTGCATCCTTACGGCATGAGTTCAAGATTTCTCGGGCCATGCTCGTAATATGATCGACGGGTCTGAAGGAACAAATCGATCCGACCAATCAGTTCAGCGCGACCCCAGGTATACTGACAGGAGCGTGGTATTCCCGACTCAGTGGATGACACGATGCTTACATTGCGGCTGGGATAAGTTTTCCCTGGGGGCTAACGGCGCTTAACTGATGAGGAGAGGATACGAGAGCGTAACCTCCAATCAATGTCCACTCTCAGGGAATTGGGTAAGGATCAGCTTACGGTACAGGTTTGGCAGGATGCTTCGGACAGTTTGTCATTAACCATCTTGCGCGCAGCCCTAAATGAGACAAGTCGTTAGTCCAATCAGACTTCAAGAACCAAAGATAGAAAGTAAAATAGTCTGGGCCAGTGATTTACATCTCACAATCCTGAAGCCTGAACGTAGCCGCTTTACCATCAGAGTTCTTACAGGTAACTTGTTCTGGTACCTCAGAGTTATGAGCCAGCTCGACGGCCCGACGTTGTTGATGAGATTCGGCAGATTTGAACCATAGACCGTTATAAGGTCGGTTCCATAAGCCGCATCCAAAGTAAGAATTACTCCAGTAGGGTGACAGCCAGTTCTGACCGTAAAAACCGGCAGCGCCAAAGCCGTAACCTCCGGTATAAAATCCTCCCCGGTAACCACCCATAAACCGACCACCACCCCACCACTTGGAGTCGACTGAATCTGCGTTCTTGGCTGGTGTGACATCTTCAGCCGAGACGAGAATGCTCAAGTAGCATGAAATTAATAAGATAAATTGCCGGCAAGAATTCATCGTAGCTGAAATCTTATAGGGGTCTACGAATGGTAAGGTGTTTGTTGGATGATGGAATGCTGGGGATGGGGATGGCTGATTTTAGAAGCTTAGGCGCAAGATTTGTGACCGTTTTGAATCAGTGATTGCACTGGCCTGCTGGATGTTGATTTGATGAGTCTTTGATCAATAAGGCGGTCGCGGCAACTTGAGTGCTGATGGGGGGTGGAGAGGAAGTGGTGAGCCGTTGGACCTTTCTTAAATGGACCAGCTGTCCTGGAAGGAATTTTCATTACTGGGTCAATGAGCTGGACCGGAATGAACGGTGGATCAGCTGGTGATGGGCCGAAACCCTTGGGCAGTGAAGGGAAGCTCTAGATTGCTCGTCAAGTGCCCATCCTCTCGATGATCTCTCGATCTGATGAACACTTCGTAAAACTAGGTCGAGCATGCTGCCAAGGATGCCCGCTCCGTTGAGGTAAAAGAATAAAAGCATTCAAGACATGCATGGATGCGATAGTCGATGATGATCAGTCATGGATGAGAAATTTCTGGTTTCTTTTGAATACAATTCAAAAGGTTCAAAAATTCATCAGGATCTTCGATTCGATGGATGTTTATCCAACTCGACAAGTACATATTAGACATGTAGTACTTGAGTTAGCTCAGTTCTTGATCCTCCCGGGAATGATTTATTCCAGCACGTTCTCAAGAGCGCGTCGAAATCATGAACTGAGTGGACAAATTTCCGATCTCTAACGATCGATTGATCGCTGCAGCGAGTGATCACACACTGAATACCAACAGCATTGAAATGTTGAAAGATGGACTCTGAAACATAAGATGCGGGCCCTTGCTGCTCAATCACGAAGTATAGTGATCAACAAAGTTGAAACCTAATCTCAGTGATCCTTATGGAAACTCCAAGAGAGAAAAGGAATGGAAAGAGAAAACACTTACCTGAGGATATGCAGAGGTGAGAAAAGGACAGACGGATGAGGGAAGTCCTTGTGTCTGACTCAAGCTCTGTCCTCAGGTAGACGTGGTTTGTGTGAGGGTCACAGAAACGGGGAAAGTTGAATGAAGTGATGTTGGAGAGTGCACGGATGAGAAGTGGGGAAGGTGATGTAGGAAGGTGACGCTGTAGCTGAGTGAGGATGAGGCTTGAAAAATGCGTAGACAATGGAGTGTGAGTAAGGAAAAAAAGGGTAAGAGAATGACAGAAAACAACAAAAGAAGGAGAAAGGAGAAAGGAAGGAAAAGAGGAGGAAAGATGGTGAAAAAGAAAAGGAAGAGTTGATATGTATGACAGGAGGCAGGTTAATACTCCAACACCCCCCCCTTTCTGAGAACAATCTGTCAAACCAAAAGTCTTTTGATGCAATGGTAGAAGCACCTGCGGCAGCGGTCTGGTAAGTATGTCTGCAAGCATGTTGTTGGTCAAGACATGACAGATGGTGAAAACAGCTTGATCAATGCACTCAAAAATGAAATGGTGGCAAGCCTCAATTTTTCATGGTCCAGGAATGATGTGTTAAGATTTGGGGAAAAGGTAAAACAGTCAGTGGTAGTCAAACCCACATCTACCCATTGCATGTAGGATGCTCTAACCATTGGGCTATAACCACTTGGTGTGAGGTGTATTGTCCTACTTTCCCTGTATCAATTTGTGGTCACCTTCAACGGTCTGAATATTCTCTTGGGAACTATTGAAGACAACCTCCTATTTATTGAGGAACCCTCCTTTTCCACTCCTTCCATTTCTTACTTGTTCACCTCACCCCTCAACAATTCATAAGCGCTTCTGTCATCCTCACCTTGAAAAGGCCCAACTCCTGTAAAGGGGGTTCCCTCATCTCAAATGAGATCAAATAAATTGTGTCTCATGCACAAAGGGCAAGATTAATTGAGAGCCCTTCCTCAATCATCTTCCCCCCCGCATAAATACTTTTGAAAAATTCACAAAGATGTTTGTGGACCAATTTATCCCTCCTCTCTCCCTGGCTCTTCACATCCTGGTATTTAAAGTTTAAATATGGTTGTAACATAAGTGTACCATGGATGTAACAAACATGTAACAAATGTGTAGCA